>JACEGR010001227.1:0-181801 GCA_014170235.1 Listronotus bonariensis | reverse complement strand
AACAAAATGAGATTTCATATTTGGTCACTTTCCTATAATAAAATGGCCCTGGTAAAAGTTCATTGATTTTTAAGGTATTGGCACTTAAAATTCGTCAAAATCGTTCTCTTAAATCAGATTTTTGATTTGTTTAAATGTGGCGAACAATGATTCTTTATGAGTGATACCTACTATATATAATAATTTTGGAATTTCATTGTTTTTATTTTTACTATTCACACAACGTTTCGGAAAATTCTATCTCTATCCGTTTTCAATGGTAAACTAAAAAATAAGTTTAATTTTGTGTTTTTTGAATGCCTTTGAATTGTTTTACCTACTAGCCTTTTTAATATTATCAATGACTTTTCGGACCCCTTGTATGTATTTGTATAAACATTTTAAGTTAATGCATCAGTTTTCCAAATATTTAATTCAAGTTTAAATATTTATTATAAAGGATTTTATAGTTTTATATGGAATAAGTCTATTATGATAATCACAAATATTATAAATTTCTTCGGTCTCGCTGCTGTGAGCATGTCGACGGCCACGACAGGCGCGTTTACAAAAGCGGACCCCGGCTTCGTGAGAGCTCTTTGATATCACATTATTGGGATCGCAGTGTGCCTTGACTAAGAAAATCCGGCGATGCCATTGGATAAAAGATACAAACAGACTCCGCCCTTTTATATCTCTGTTGGGTTCGGTTTTGTTCCGGCGTAATTTTGATAGAGCTGCTTTTTTGATCCAATAGCGGATGAAGATTCTCCAATCTTGGAAAATAATATTCATGTAGTAAGTTACAAAAATCAGGTTGCAAAACATATACTATATTGGTCTCCTGGTCGGAAATTTTCTGGTATTTACCTTGATTATATTTTGAGCCAAATATTTCTACGGGAGGTACGCAAAAACAGAGATGTTACGAATGCAGTAAACATGGGTCCAAATTTAATTCATTCTACACAAAAATGATAAAGTAAAGAAACTCTTTTGTGAACAGTGATTTATTGCAGCAAAAAATATTTAACCCGACGAGTTTCTAGTACCACGCCACGTGCCACCGGTTTTATAATAGGCTGAGGCGAAATAAGAGAATGTTTTGTAAGTAGGTGATACGGGTTTTAGCAATGTATTTTTTATTATTTATCTAAAAATATGTAATCAGGCTCTGTCCGAGGGTATGTGCATTCGAAGAGGTTTGTTTACTTTATCATTTTTTGTGTACTTGGCGGCATCGCTTTCAGAATGAATTAAATATTGGCCCATCTATACCTATAAAACTGTATATTTATGAACATCTATACGTATAAAAGCTATTTATGCTACATTAGGGATAAGTATAGTAAGTGACAAAAGAATAGAAAAGTTTTATCTAATTAATAACAAACGTTTATTTTTAAGACAATTTATTTTAAATCCAATTAAGTTTTTCAGTCCTATCTGCGGCTTAAGTATCTTGCCTTTTACAAACAGTTTTCAAATCTGTTTAATTAAAAATTCACGAATTCTTCCCAGTGGCGTAGCGTCTTTTGCTTATACACATGTTTGGTGGCTCCTGTAGCCAAGGGGCTCCGTATCATTGATACGGCTGATACGGCGGTAGCTACGCACCTGATTCTTACTCACATTTTTATAGAGTTAGCTTCAAACTGTAATAAAATAGACAATAGTCCCTGATTGCTAAAATCATTAATCGGTTTTAAAGCAAGTAAATTGTGTTCTTATAGGTCGGTGTATACTTCAGAGACAGTAAAAAAGAACATAACTTACTGCAGGGCCGTATTATCCATTAGGCTGACTAGGCTACAGCCTGAGGGCGCCATGAAAAAATAGGCTCCAGACAGGGGAGTTTTTAAAAAGTTTATGTCGAGTGGGGATTTTTGGTGACTAATTTCTTTGTGAATAACGTTCAATAGGCGCAAAAAGGAGGGGAATTACTTTTTTTGCTCTTCTAAAATTTTTTGGTGGAAAATAGGCGCTCCGGGGTTTCTAGCCTATAGGGCGCCTCAAACAGTTAATACGGCCCTGACTTACTGGTTGATAGGATTTTAGGCACTGATCAAATAAAACCTCGAATATAGAGCCAGGGACTTATAACGAGTGTAAACAACAAAACATCAAGACTGTCCTTCCGAAAATTTTGGGCTATTAAATATATTTTTAGTTTAAACCCAGCGATACAAAATTAGTATTTTTAGAAAAAAGGTTGCCAAGCAACCGTGAGTTTTAGGGTTACTTTATTGTATTGTTTTAATATATTTGTGTTCTAAAAATGTTTAAAAAAGAATTAAGTAATATTATGGAAAGCGACTTTCACTATCTTCAATCAGAGAAGAAGAATTAAGAGATATTTAGAACTAAATTTTAGAGCAAATAAACTAAGGGAAACTACTAACACTAAATGAATAGTAAGAAAAGTGTTTATTAAATGTGTTTGTTATAAATTTTGCAATCTATATGTGTGTCAGATAAGCAAAAATAATAAACGTCCACTTAAAACAAGGATCTACTAGAAACTATAAATAACTAAGGGTACATCGTTATACTGGATCCGATTCAACCGATCGGATAAAACTTGATCCGACAAAAAAAATGGATTAAACGCCATAAGTAAATTCTGTTTTTCAAGCGATTTGAATTAAATTCAGTCTGATCGGAGGTTATATTTTTACGATATTCACGGTTTTAAAAAAGGTTTAAAAAATGATAGTTACGTAAAACAGCTGATAAGTTTAGAAACGAAATAGTGGGAAATAAAATAAGCCTAAATATTTGTTAAAATTTTGTAATTGTGTTCTTCTACTATATCTAAATAAAAATCCCTGTTTTCTTGTTGTGTTGTGTGTTAAAAAAAAACTTTTAAATCAGGTTACGCAGATAAAATAATTTATATCGACATCAGTGATTCTTGTGTCAAGCAGCAACTTTGTCAGTTATTATTGCAGCAACAAAAGTATGAGCAATACCAATTGTGGTTATGCTTTATAAAAAAATACGAATTTTAAAAAATGCTTAGAGTGTTATATTTAAATAAAAATGACTTTGGTCTACCACCACAAAAGAAAACACCCTGTATATCTATAATTTTTGCGTTACAATAGTGCTGAAAGTTGTAAACAACATTTATTTAAAACCATTTTTAAGAAGCGCATAGGTCATGAAATGTTTGACCGTTACGTTAGTTTCTTTCAACACTATATTTAAATGACTGAAACAGAGATGTTTTTTTATAAAATTATGTTAAATTTATGGGGTAGACTTTGTGACTGTTTTTGCAAAAAGACTACTTGAGTTTAGTCACCGTCCTGTAAATTCGCCCCCGGGGTACTGCACCGCCTAGCCCCTTAATAGCAACGCCACTGGTTAAAGTTTCTTCGTCATTCAGTACCCATCTCCTGTATACATTTTCTTTCACTTAAGCTACAACTTTTTATTAACAACTATAAAAATGACCTATAAAGTTTTGTTCTCATCTATATTTAACAGCTATTTGCTGTATAATAAATAAAATTACAGTAGCTTCACTAAAAAATAATTATTATATTCATAAATACCGACGAAATGGGTAGAAACTATGAAACATTACACAGATAGGCAAGAAGTGTGAATAATTGCTAGTTGCGTAAATAATTTAAAATAAGCAACGTTTGATACGGCCGGAGGAAATATTATTTAGTCGTTGAACTAGCAGTAGCTGAACAATTGAATTTTGATGAAGATGTTCAGGGTTTTCATTTATACATATTTTGACACCCACTTAGAAATAAATACTTCTGGTATAAGAGTATCACATTTTTGTATTTATTATGTTTTGACCATAACGAAAGAAACAAATCATTATAAAGTTATTAAAATAAGACCCTGATTACCGGGTGTCAACGAATTTATTAGACAAGTCATAACTTCTAGAGCATTAGACATATCAAAATGAGACTTGGTATAGGTAAATGGTAGTGGAAGACGATGTGATAAAAGGCGTTATTCACAGTTTGATATAAAGAGGTACATGTGGATGCATGACGGTACCGAGGTACAGGCAGGAGGTAGTTGCCTCTCGCCTATAATATGAGTGTAGACAGTATTAATACAGAGTGAGTTTTTAAAACTTACAATGGTTATAATTTCTAAACCATGGCAAATATAAAAAATACTGTTTCTATAAAACCCGGGCGGAATATAAATGACGTATTTTTCGAAACGCTGCACCCCCAGTCACTTTAAAATCTTAAATAGCAACAGCCCTTATGCAGCACCTCTCTGGAAAGCTTATGAAAAGTGTTTTTCGTTGACCATAAAAAAGTTAAGATAAAATCAAATACTAGGGGTAAGTCACCAAATATGGAATAGGGTCCTTATAATATGGAATACCGGCATTTCTCTTAAACGGAAACTTACACACGCAAATAAAGGGGTTTGTCTCTTTTTTTGATGCGTATTCGCGAGTAGAAGAGGTAACATACCAGTGGTGCAAGCCCTTTCGTCACTGTAGTAACGTATTGTTTTATCGCTTTCTCATAACTTTTTAAGGTATTTTAAAAATACGTATTTTTTGTACAAAAAGTGCACGAAATACTGTTTTTATAACTTTTAGAGATAGTTCAGATATTCTTGTAGGTTTTAATGGTATTTGATTTTATTACTTTCTTAAATGAAAAAATATAAAAATTAGCTTAAAGACGTCGGAAAATCCAAATATGGAACATTACTTACAGAGAGGCTTCCTTCTCGCTTATCGTCGGCCTGTGGGGGATTTATCGCTTTTTATAGGTACTTCTATGGCTTCTGCTCTGAGAAATTGTCCAGTTTAGTTCCTTCGCTTACGGTGGTTTCCAGTAGAAAAAACTCTTGGTGCCACACGTATGCATCCCTATACGGTCCAACTGGGCAACCCCAAACGGCCCACTTTGTTCGTTCTTTTATCTCTAGTGTATCTTGATGGTGTAATCTGCTGCCCGCAAAAGTATTTCCTTTTTCCCTCAGATTTAAGTCCGTTGGCAACCCCGCTTAAGACAATCACAGCGTTGGTGAGGGCTCTGAGCACAATAACTGTGCTGGATCCAGAGTCTGACGCCTGGATCTGCGATTTTTTTCAAATTATTTTTGTCGCTTTCTATGTTATACTAAAATTTCCAAAGATTTCTTGCTAAATAAGTTTAACTTTTATTGGTGTTTATAGTATTCCATATTTGGGTACCTATTCCATATTTGGCTACCTTTATCATTTTTTAGTTTTTTCTAAAAATCTTTATTAAAATTGATTAACGTAGGTAACTTAAAATGTTTACAAAATAAAGGACAAATGTATCATTATTATTGTTAATAATTACTACAAAAAGGTTTTTATTTATAATGTTTATGCAAATTATGTGTAACAAAACAAAATCATATTCCAAACTTTGTCATTTTCCTGTATCCTTAAATTCTAGAAAAATTATACTTTTTTATTCATAAAGAATACCAAAAAATGTCCAATGACCAACGAAAAGTATTTTTTATAGGCGTTCCAGAGAGGTGCTACCTCAGGGGTGTTGCCATTTAAGATTTTTAAGTGACTGAGGGTGCAGCTTAAGGGGTTGATAGAGGTGTTTTAAAAATGCGTGATTTATATTCTCCCAGGTTTCATGAACCGGTATTTTATAGAAACGGCAGTTTTTTATTTTTGATATTTGCCTTGGTTTAGAAAATATAGCTATTGTAAGTTTTGAAAAACTTACCCTGTATATTCAAAGTTAAATGGACGTATCAAATGCAGTATTTTATAAAAGCTCTTTGAGAAACCATTTTAATAGTGACGCAGTAAGTTTCATTTAAAAAAGTCATTTTAATTAAGTATTTAATGTTTAATTGGGTTTTTTTTGTTATGCTCAGAAGATAATAGATGAAAAACTATTTATCAAACTTTCACACAGGAAGTTTTTTAGGTATCGCTGTAAGTGGGTGTACAAATATAAATAAAAATTCTGGATATTAATGTTTATAATGACGTGCTTGCTTCTTTGGTACATATGTAAATATTAAATTTTTGGAAATAAAAGATACTTATAAAACTTTATTAAAACCTTAATAGTTACAGTAAATCGCCAAACATCCTCATAACTATACATATATAGTTTTACAATATTTCCTAATGCAGATAAGAAATGTTTGAAAGCAGAAGAAATATGGAATTAAGTGTAATGTTATAAGTTGGTTAGTTAACGTTTTTAGTGTATTAGAGATGATTCCTAAACATATAAAAATTCAGCCTCATTGGACTCTTTCCCTAGAGTTTTAAAATGCAAGGCTTCGTCTAACTAGTGTCTGTCTAGTGTTCAACTCACAGAAACTTAATTGGCGAGCTGGAACGTCGTGTATATCATATTTACTCAATTTAATACCTTTTTTTTACTAATGCTAGTAATATAACCATGGTTAAAAAAACATGTATGTTGAATTTTATACAAAACTCATGTTTTTTTTTGTTTTAAATGTTTTTTTGTCTTAAACGTGTGTTTTTTCTTTTTAAATTTTTATTGTTTTAAATAAATTAAACTTAAAAAAACATTGTTTAAAGCTTATTTTCTTAAACAAGCACAACAGTACAAACAATATTTTAAGCCCTCCAATTTTTCTCGTGTTCCTAGTTTGTATGATGTATTTGTAATGTTTTTAAGAATGTTTTCTCTGTTTATTCTTTATTCACTATATTAATTAAGAAATGAAAAAAAAAGTGCTCGTTTAATTTGGGTGTTTTAAACATGTTCTAAACTGTTTTAAACATCTTTTGAACTGTTCTACACAAAAAGTGTTTTGAACAAAAACTATTTTAAACCTAAACAAATATTTAAAACATGTTAAAAACAGTTATTAAAAAAAAATGTTTAAAACCAAATAACCCTGAATATAACCGATAACAGTCTTGTTTAAACCCAAAAACGGTTTAAAATAATTTTTGTTAAAAATGTTCACCCAAAATAAATGGTTAAAGAGTTCACGTTAACATTTTTGTGATGGGTACGTTTGGCAAACATTAATAAAGTCAGGTAGATAAATATTTATTTAATCCTAATAGAAAGTTATAAAAGTCTGTTTACCATCGGGCGGGTCAGTTGATTTTAGGAAATATGGATTTTTATTATCTCTGACCTTCGCAAGTTCTTTCTGTAAGTAGGTATTTAAAAATAAAATTGTCCTCTGTCAGTGGCGTGCATTAATTATACATTTTTTTATTTAAAAATGTCAGATTAGGTGACATACAAAAAACGATAAAATTCTAAATGTTAAGGTGTGTCATACATTAAAGAATAATGAACACTGTTAATAAAAGTCAAGGTGGGTATGTATAAACGGTAAAAAATATGCCTTATAATATGCAGGGTGTAACAGTATGTTGCTATAGAATAGTTTATATAAACAAGGCACCGCAAATTTTTCGTTTTCAAGATACAGCGTGCTAAATTTTTTAAAAACTGAAACACTTCAAAAACATTTATTTTAGTAAAAATTGTAAGACTAAATATAAAATCATTTAAACAAATATTTATTGTTGTTACATACCTAATGAATAATAAAAAAATTCTATAACCTAATTTAAAAACAATGTTCCTACAATGATTCTTTTATGGTCTAAAAAAGCAAATAGGTGTATTTTTTACTAAATAAGAAACGAAAAAGTTTTAAAACATAAAACATGTATATTTGTTTGCCTAATCTAAAGATAGCATATATTTTTTTAGGAGTAGAACCTGCCTGTATATTTAGGAGAGTCAAAATAAATCAATAATCTTTCTTAAAAACACTCTGTAACACCCTGTATACTGTATAGGTATAAGAAAAAAGTACATAAGTCATATTAAACATATTTAATTCGTATTTAAAAAATCCAGGATTGCAGTTAAACCGAATAAAGATGATAGGTATACAGTCTTGGTAAACAAAATAAAAAAAAATCAAAACAGTTTAAATATTACCATTATAAATTAATTTAAGTTTAGGTTATGCAAATAAATTTTAAATATCTCTAAAATAAATAAAATTATTTGTCTAATTATATGGAAATCCCAAATATTTAGGTATTTTTAATCATTACTAAATCATACATTAGGTAGTAGGAAGGAGTACACTTTTTTGCTTCTTATGAGTAGTTAAATTTATTAATATCTGCGAGATTTATACTGGTTTTATTATTTTTTTTATATGGAAAATCCTTTTTAAAAATAAATTTAAATAATGTTATTCATTATTAAAATATTCTTAAACTCCTGTTGGCTTTATTAGTTTATTATAGTTGGTAAATAATATCTATAATGATACCAATACAACAAATAATATTTACGACACAACTAAGTAATTATACTCTTTTATACCTACAACTGGAATACCAAAAAACTAATATTAAAAACAATTTTACTTTTCACAAAAACGTTGTACTTATATAAAAAAATTATTAATTTTTGATCATATGACATATGGTGTAAATGGACGCCCGCAGAAGTAATTTCAGCAAACAAGCGTGTCTAAAGTAAAACTATTATTTTTAATTCCATATAAACATAATTTAAAATACCATTTTACATACTCAAAAATATCAAATTTTAATAATACAGGGTGAAATTTAATTGATGTCTAAAAATACAAGGTATGAATCTTTAGCTTATTTTAATAAGAATAGTTCCAATAAACATATTAGAGACATTTTGCACCTCTTAAAATAACAGACGTTTTTGGCCTCCTTATGGTTATCGTTATTAAACATAACGATTACGGCAGCAGTTTTAGACAGAGATTTTGCAGCCTCTTTTAAGAAATATATCTTGCATCTGCGCTTTTGACACATAACCTTATTTTTGCCTGTGGTTCACCCATTTTAAAGTTAACGAAAAATCAGTATTTACTTTTATTCTTCATAAGATATAAATTCATATTTAAATATATGCAAACACTTCTGTTGATTTCGTTTTTTAAAGTAGATGCAAACAATACAGTATAAGCAAAACACAAAAAGTAAGGTTAGGTTTGGTAGTAGAATAAAAAGCAAGTGTGCCAGATTGTAACATCTAAATTAATTACTGATTCAGAATATCCGTAAGAGTGCAAGTCGGTTTTAATTTCTTAACACTATTTGATTTTTATTACTGCTATAGATTTTTCGCTAATTAGAGCCTAGGTATAAATGATATTTTAATTAATACGGCATTAAAATTTTAACCTTTTAAATAATTGATATTAAAATTTCTACAATCCGGCAACCACGCAGGTTAACGATAACGATAACGATAAGCTCTTCGGTATTCATCCGTAATTAAAGGAGTTCGGTATGGTTAATAACGATAACGGATCATGTTTGCGTTACTGCGCAGTCTCAGAATAACGTTAACCATAACGGAATTGCAAAATAAGGGGTGCAAAATGTCTCTATTATTATGTCCTAAACGTCTTAACTTTTAAGATACAGGGTGTTAAAACTTTCAAGAAAACAAAAAATTTCGAAAACACTTATTTTAGTAAAAAATGTTAAACTGGATATAAACCATATTTAAATAAGTATTAATTATTTTTGTTACATAATTGCTAATTAAAAATTTTAAAACCTAATTTTTAAAAGAAAAAGATCCTGGAATGCTTCTTTTATGGTCTAAAAATATGCAATCAAGTTATTTTTTCTCTCTTAAACTAAACAGAATACGGAAAAAAATTAAGGGTCATTAAAGCATTATTTTAATTTTTCTAATTTAAAGAAAGCACAAAAATTTTACACACATTTACACAGTCAGTGGCGTATCGTTTTTTTGTTGAAAATATTCCTTTAGTTGCCTCTCAAGACGCCGGTGGACTTATTAGATGTAATTAAGTTGGTGGTAAATTACCCCCTTAATTTTATTTATTATATTCCAAATTAAAGCAAAATTCGGACAAAGAATAGTTAGGATATTAAAAAAATATATATTTTTAAATTTTAACACTCTGTATCTCAAAAGTGAAGAAGTTTAGGACATATGTTTATATGAGCTTTTCTTCGTGAGATAAGCTAAGGAATCATACCTCGTATTTTTCGCCATCAATTGAATTACACCCTGTATATCCTACCCTGATCTAATAAAGAATATTCATAAAAATATCCAACAAATTAGGTACTAATAAAACAGTAGAAAACTTATTTCTATTTTAAATGTATTTACTTTTTAATGTCCTCTTAATTATTTCCTAATTAATATTAGCAATTAATTTTTTCGTCCATAATCATATACTATTTACTGGCAATTTAATTTAATGGAAATAAATAATTCTGGTTTAATTTAAATAAATAAATTGATTTATTTATTAGGCTTATTTATACAAAGATATACTTAAAATCATAACGCACGATTGTTAACTAGGACAAGGATAATTTTCTACCTTAGAAATTATTTTGTATTTTGTATACAAAAATATTCGCAAACTTTTTTATCCAGTAAACAATAGAGACGTTTTTAACTTTTTGTATCTCAAACTATGTGTATCATGTCAGATTAAATTAAGATTCTTATACTTACTAATTTTATTAGTTAAAAAAATAACAAAATAGAACTTTTACCTACTTGAACTTACGTATAAATAGAAATCCATAACATACCCAAAATTATTTATTTAAAAGCAACCCATTATTTAGTACTTTAATCATTTATATTCTTTCATAAGTAAGATAAATCGTGTTTAAATTATTTATATTAGAATTTTGATTTTATATATTTTCTTCATTATTACCCAAAATTGTGATTAAACACAACATAGTTATATATTCATTTGGATATTAATGCCTTTTTCCGGACTTACCGTTGGACTTTCTTCCCCCATTTCCCCCTCTCTTTCATGTGGATCCATTTCCATAGTGTAAACTTGCACAGGATCTCTGTTTTTAACGCGAATTTTGTCAATCTAGTCGCAGAATGCGTTATATACGCACCCCGCACTGCACCACCAACAAAATCCCAGTGGATAAACGTCAAAACAATCGAGCTAAAGCCGAAAACACAATAAACGTCACAAGCGTAGCCGGCACGCAACACAAAACACAAAATTTGAGGTTATAACATAAACTGGTTACAGTCCGTATTCATACGCGACGCAACAGAATAGTGTTACTATTCGAAACGGAACTTGGCCGGTGTTGAATGAGCATGCCGATTACGATCAGAACGTGCTCCCCTGTCGTAGCTCCGCAGCGTCCAATCAAACTACCAGGAGGAGCTACAATAAGTGGAGGGGTGGATCTTCGACCGCGCGGCATGTAATAATACGTTTTTATTGCATACATTATCCAATCGTTTGCCATTGCATACAATGTCGATTAACCGAGGTGGATTTTGATTTTATGTGTGAGATATTGGCGTCTCTGTTTAATTTATGGACGATATTTTATGATCTAAGGTGCAACTTAATCATAATAAACCTCAATTTTACCAAAACAATGGACTTTTATTTAACATGTTTAATATCTATTCTAAGAATCCAAGTTTAACACCACAATAATATTCTTTTTATTTATTAAGTTTGTTTTTAGCACCTATTGATAGCTGTTAAGGTTTTTATTTAAATAGGTACCTTTGTTTAGGAAACTTATTTATTAATATTTATTATACAATCAAGACGGTGAGTTAACATTTGTACCTAGGTGTACATACATCTAAAATGAATGCAAACACCAATGTCTTGTGCTTTTAATAACAAAACCAAAACACTTTGTGTGATTACTACAGAGTGTTAGGAAATAATATTCGTAACTTTAAGAAGTGATTCCTTGCATTATTATAAGCAAAAAGTTTTGTATAACAATATGTCCGAAAATCAGCCCTTTCGAAGAAGAAGAAACGCTGAACCTATTTCTTTTAGTCATAAAAATAAATTAATTTTGCACCTTAATTATCTAAAATAATATTTCTAATAGCGTAAATGAATCCATACATCATATTCATTAACTGTTCCTAGAAATATATTTTTCTGGTTATTAAATATAATTTTGCGAGAAGAAAAACATCAAACAAAATCCCTTACACAACTGGCAACGTCGTACGCGACATGATGTCGGCATAAAAATAAATACCTTCGGGAAATAAATTGTTTGATAGTTTCTTAATGTAAGTAATGTTTACCCGAATTAAAATCACATTTAATGTTTAGTATGTATTACTGTATGTACCTATTAGTGCTTGCATTTTAATACGCAATATGTGTCTTTGATACGCGATTATCACTACTTATGTTTTTTATTTACGTGAGAAGCTCATTGCAATTCCAAAGCAGCTGGACGGATTTGGCTCAAGAAAATTTTTCCGATCAAGGCTACCAACTAGAAGAACATTTCAAAAGACCCAAAAGACTTCTGGACACAGGGAGTTCAGTGCCTAATTTTAACCATTGCTGAAGACTTAGTGAAGTTGAAGTGAAACCGAGAAACCGTTTTGATTCAATTAATGAGGATTCGACACGCGGTGTACGGGAATGACTGTGATTACTTATACAATTAACTTTATATGATATATTATAAGTGACTGATAATCGTGGATACTTATTGGCGGTCTATATCGGTACGTATCGGCAAGTAATGTCATTTTTAAATTAATGTAATGTACTGATCGTTATGAAATAAAAAAATATTGGCCACAAAATTTACGTGTAAAACTATTCAGAAATTCCAGACATAAATTTTAACAAACATCGCGTAACCAATGTATAGTGACGGAATTCAAAATCTTCGTACACTAATTTTTCCCAGTGTAATGTTGGCTTGCGTGAGTGCATCACCTGAAATATACCTTATTTGACAAATTGTTATCTGTCACACATTTCAAAATTATATTATTTTACTCTTTTTTAATTTTGGAATATAAATGAACTAGAGAAGGAAAGTAATAACTCTATTCGAAGAAGGTGTTTCTCTGGGAAGAATAGCTCAGCAGTTGGGAAACCAAAAAAGCACTATTCAAAGCCTCAGAACTAAATGGAAAAATACAGAATCATTGGAGAGAAGGGCTGGCAGTGGTAGAAGAAAAATTTCAAACGAAAATCAAGATAATGATCTGATAGATTTTTTGCGAAACAATCCATTTCAGGCAGCTCTAGAAGCACACATAACCAAACTAATTTTCCTGAGATAGTAAGAACGGCAAGAAATCGTATTAGGGAAAATTCGGAATTAAGAAGCAGTGTAGCTGCTAAAAAGCCATTTTTTGACCGATATGAATAAAGAGCAAAGAATGGGGTTTGCACTGGAATATTTACCGCAAGGTATGGATTTTTGGGAGAGGGTAGTATTTACCGATGAGAATATTTTTTTAATCTTATTATAGCGGGCAAATTAGAGTGTATAGGCCGCAAAATACACGGTACGAAGAAAGATATACCCAACATGATAAACAAGTGGAAGTATGGGGAAAATGCTCTTTCAGAGAGCTAGGCATATGCCACCGTATTCGAGAAAGATTTAATAGTTAAATAAAGGAAACCTGGAATAATTACAATATTCACCATGCACAAATGCTGATAGCGTCAATGCCAACACGTTTAAACTTATTAGTGGAAAAATGGTGCTGCTTTGAAATATTAAGTCAGTGTTTTTTCTGTAATATTTGAATAAAATAAAAAAACTATATATTTATTTTGGAGTCATGTATTTTATTAAATATTAATTAAGGTGAGAAAAAGGTAAAAAGCCAAGTTTACCAAAATATTGAAAAATTGATATAAAATGTTAACCTAAGTGTACGAAATTTTATTTCCGTCACTGTACCTAAGCAATTCGATAAATCAATTGCGGTCCTTCGTGCGCTTGTATTCTTGTTGTGACTCAATTTTCCCGAAAACGATTGATTTTTGGAGTTAATATATTATAAACTGTTTTGTTTGGAATAATGCAAGGAATCACCTCTTAAAGATACGAACAATATTCCTCACACCGTGTATACTTAGTGGTGGTTTGTGATAAATATCTTAGAGGGTTCACAATTAAAATTAGATATTATTTAAAAGAAAAGGTCTAATTTCATTTTTTTTAAGGCATAGCCGGAATACATATAGGTAATGGGAAATAAAACAACCCATTGCTTAACATCCGCACAACCAAAAACACGTTTGTCTACACTGATTTTAAACAGTCCCGTTTTGTAACATTAGTTTAACCCCGTTTTTTGGCATCCTATATTTTTTATTGAAATTTATTTTTTAATCTTTATTCATTAGATGTGTTAAAAACTTACGGTAAATTATAAATTAAAAATATTTGTTAATAATTGTTGGGACTCCAAACATGGGTCTTTGGTGATAGAAAACCATTTTTAAGCGTTATTGCTAAACACAGACAAATAGATATTGTGAAACAACTGCTTATTGAAAGGCACGTCAAAGGTGCTGGCGTAGATAATATTATCAAAATTATGCCGGTTGCTAGTGGCCTTAAACAAATCCCGTTTTGTTTTTTTTTTCGTAAATTTAATCAAATATCATCGACAAATTCCAAATTAAAAAAATATATATTTATACTTATTTTTTTTTAAACTATGGTCAGGTAATTTTTTTTTTTGCTTCACAATGTTTTATGAAAAATTTTAAATGCCTGCAATGTAATTTTCAAAAAAGATAGATTCGGTCAACCGGGGCTACTTTGTCCTCCCGGTGTAACTTTGTTACATCGGGCGCAGCCATATTGATTTTTGATTAATTTTTTGTTTTGTTTATTTTTTTGTGCAACGTTTTTCTTATGTTACAGGTACTAACTAAACAAAAATGGTAAGAAAATATGTAAGAACGCCGGGGACCCGGAATTATCAGAATTGTTTCAAAGAGGACCATGAAAAGCGGTGAACGCTGTCAAAATGACATGTCTAAAAAACGAAACGAGCAGCCATATTGTTCAAAATCCCACGGGCCACTTTTGTAAATAGATGTCTTGAAAGATATAACAGAAAATGCTGTCACTCCACTGTTCTATCTCAGCAGGAGCAACAGGTGATTGCAGATACTCTTGGGCAAGTGGCTAACTGGGGTTTCCCTTTGACTAAGTTAGATATTCGCATAGTAGTTAAAAATTATTTGAATAAACAAGGTAGAGTTGTGCGTGTGTTTAAAGACAATTATCCAGGTAAGGATTTTGTTGACAATTTTGTAAGAAAGAACAACCTCTGAGTGCGGATGGCCACAAACATAAAGCGCGCGAGATCATCCGTGGACCAAGCCGATGTATTGGAATTTTTTAATAATGTAAAAGTCGCTCTTCTAAATGCAAGTCCTCAAAATATCTACAACTATGATGAAACCAATCTAGCCGATGATCCTGGTAGCAAGAAAGTAATAGTACTGAGGAGCTTCAGAAGAGTTGAACGAGTTCAGAACTATTCACGCTCTTGCACTAGCGTAATGGTGGCCGGAAATGCTGCTGGTCAATTATTGCCACCAATGGTGGTGTACAAGAGCAGCAACTTGTATGAAAATAGGTGTACTGGTGGTCCTCTTGGAACTGTATACGGTTACACCATTTCAGGCTGGTGTGACATGAGCCAGTTTGAAACATGTTTTTTTTAAAGTGTTGCTACCACCCGTGAAATCAACATGAGAAGCAGGAGCAAAAATTGTTGTAATTGGTGATAATTTAGCGAGCCATTTCGCCAATTCCGTTGTACAAGCTGCCAAGGAGAACAATATTTATATGTGTCCATTCCCGGCCAATGCAACCCATTTGATACAGCCACTGAACGTGGCTGTTTTTGCTCTTTAAAAAGAAAATTTTAGAACGGTGGCGAAAGGAAAGTCGATACACAGGCACCCTGTGTAAAAGCAATTTTCCCCGTTACTTGCAAAGCTCTGGACTCAGATCAATGCTAGTGTCGAAAAAATCTACAGTCTGGGTTTCGGACAACAGGGCTATACCCCATGAACCCTGACGAAGTTTTAAGAGAAATCCCCGGGCTCTACCTACCAGTAAAGAAGTTTCTCGTTTTCTTGACGCCAGTCTAGTAGACAAGTTTGAAAAATACGGGACACATCAGAAGAACAGAAAAACGGAAGAGGGGTAAGAAGTTTAGGCCGGGGTAAGAAATGGACACAATAGCTAAACAGGCAGTTACACAGGATGCACCTAAAGACATGAGGAGTGAATTTGGTGACGACGAATTGCCTTGTTTTGTGGCTTTACCGGAGTCTCCGAATGAAAACATGAATTTCAGTGCTACGACATCTGGTATTATCTCAAAAAAAAGGTCCACTTGCAATCAGCCGAGGTCAATAAATATTAAAAAAAGGCATTAAGGAATCGCGATAACACTTCAAAGTGTGTCGAATTGATCCAATGTTTAAGATGCCAGAAGTGGATATGTGGCATATGTAATGAGGATAGCAAAAATCCCTATTTTGTGTGTTTGGGGTGTGAGGACGAGTCCGAAGAAGAATACGACCCTTTCGGCGATAATAGCGATGACGACGCCACCCTTGACCCTTAAATAAGTTTTCTATGTTCATAGTTTATTGTATACAGAACTTTCTTTCAGTTTTTATACAGTTACCATTAAGAATTCAATGATTGCAGATACTCTTGGGCAGAGTGGCTAACTGGGGTTTCCCTTTGACTAAGTTAGATATTCGCATAGTAGTTAAAAATTATTTGAATAAACAAAGGGTAGAGTTGTGCGTGTGTTTAAAAGACAATTATCCAGGTAAGGATTTTGTTGACAATTTTGTAAGAAAGAACAACCTCTGAGTGCGGATGGCCACAAACGCCAAAGGCGCGCGAGATCATCCGTGGACCAAGCCGATGTATTGGAATTTTTTAATAATGTAAAAGTCGCCTTCTAAATGCAAGTCCTCAAAATATCTACAACTATGATGAAACCCAATCTAGCCGATGATCCTGGTAGCAAGAAAGTAATAGTACTGGAGGAGCTTCAGAAGAGTTGAACGAGTTCAGAACTATTCACGCTCTTGCACTAGCGTAATGGTGGCCGGAAATGCTGCTGGTCAATTATTGCCACTCAATGGTGGTGTACAAGAGCAGCAACTTGTATGAAAATAGGTGTACTGGTGGTCCTCTTGAACTGTATACGGTTACACCATTTCAGGCTGGTGTGACATGAGCCAGGTTTGAAACATGTGTTTTTTTAAAGTGTTGCTACCACCCGTGAAATATTTTCATGTGCATCTTTTGCATCTTTTACTGGGGCTACTTTATCACAAAGACAGAATGCGATTTAAATCGTATTTCCAAAAGGTGATAAAGTAGCCCCAGACCTGTAATCACCCTATTTTTTTATTTTTATTTTTCAAAAATTATGATAAAATGTGAAAAGTTAAACTAACGACTCAATCCGCAATGGCTTTATTTGAAGCTGTTATCTTAATAAATAAGACCGGTATGGTTGAATATGTTTCAAAAACATGAAAAAATAGCCCCGGTTAACGGTAGGTATTTTAGAGAAATTTGAGGATTTGTCGACAAAATTTGATCAAATTTACGAAAAAAGTATTTCTCTTATGTGCAATAGCATGTGGTATAAATTTGGCGTGGGTTGCATGTCCCAGTTTTTAGATATACATAGGTAGTACAGGGCCCCCGCTACCATGTGTGCAAAGTGTGCAATGCACTCGGGCCATCCTTTGGGGGTTCAAAAATTGCAAAAAAATTTGCAATATAAGCAATTGAACAAGAAGTTTTTGATGGTATAAATTTTAGCGATGTAATTAATAAATTTGCAACAACAAAGTCTTGGAAAATATCGCTACTACATTTTTTTATTATTTTTCTATTGTACCTGGCTATCATCTTTGATTTTATAACGAAGTTACCTCCTAAATACCTCCATATTTTTAAAATATATAGGTATAAGTAAGTTTGCACTATATGGAAAACTTCTTTATTATTAATTTTACGAAAAAAAAAAGTTTTTATAAAAAGTTTTACATCGTCTAAAACTCAAAATGCAATGATTAAATGTTAAGTTTTTGCAGTGGTGACGGTATGTTAAAAAATATGAATTTTTCTTAAGGGGAAAGGACCTTTATTTTTTATAGTATCGAAAATGTTTATAAAGAAAATATGTTTAGCATTAAAAATACCTTGTAAGTATGCTATTTCTTTTTTTTTTTTCATGATTTTTTTTACATTTTTTCTGCGTTAAAGATTCCTAAAGCTTTCTTCACATATTTCATTTTAAAATGTATATTCGGTCTTGTGCAATCTTAAAAATGAACAAATTTGCACATTTAAATGTTATTTTAAGTCCTAAAGATTTTTCTTTATAATTTTTTTTTTTAATATTATGAATGACATACATTGTATACCACTGTAAAAATCAATATCTGATATTTGCATTTTGGGCTTTAGGCCATGCAGAACTTTCTATGGGAAATATTTTTTTATTTATAACAAAAAGTTTTCCATATGGAACTTAAGTAGGCACGCTGTATATGTAGACATTAGGTAATATTTCTATTATGTGTTCCTAAAAAGTGTGATTTCTAGTTTTCGGTTATTTTCTAGCATTTTATTAACAATGTGTCGTTACCCCATTAGTTAAGTAAATGCTTTAAAATGGGTTTAAAAAGAATTTAGTTTTTTTTATTTTGTTATGATTTTATTCCGTTTGTTTCAATTTAATATTTTTAGTCTACATATAAATATGACTTCTAAAGTTCCGTTTTTGCTTTATTTTAGCACCTACCTACTTATCGACCTTAAAAAACAGGATCCAATATGTCATAAGGGGCGCCAAATCCTTTTTTGCACAGGGGCGCCAGTAGTCCTTTCGGGGGCCCTGGGTAGTAATTTAAAAATATTATCTACGCCAGTGATCAAAGTATCTACAAGGTGCTTCAAAAAAAAATTGGAAAAGAAGGTGGGTAAAGATTAGCCATTTTTCGCCTATTATAGTAACGAATATTAAAGGTTCTTATCAAAATTAATTTACTATATCTACTACTACTATATATATATATATATATATATATATATATATATATATATATATATATATATATATATATATATATATATATATATATATATATATATATATATATATACAAGAAGATTAGCTATGGGCCGTCTTATGTGACTTGCTATTTATTTTTTAAACTTCTTCTGAGAAAATGTAAAATACTAAAACTTCTTATAGGTTATTATAGGTATTAATTTTGGTTAGAACTTTTAATTTTCGTAATGGGCGAAAAAAGCTAATCTTTACCCACCTCCTTTGGAAGGTGATTTTTTGTTTAAAGTATTTGTATGTATCATCATTGAGTCAAAAGTTGACCATTAGGGAGAAAAGGCGGTATAAAAATAGCAAAAAATAGGTTTTATTTTTTAATTAAAAAACAAAAAGTGCTAAAATATTACAACTTTACGAAAATCTTGCTATTGTATTAGCACTAACCAGAACTAACCAGTACTCTTTTTGCATATTGCATTTCTTTAGAAATTATAGAATAAATTATTGTTAACCTAATTTAAAGGAAACTAAAGCAACTACTTCAAAAACATTATAAACATGGATAGCACAGTTTATTTAGGAACTTTTTATCTCTTGAATTTTTAAAAATATTGTCCATTAAAAAAAAAAAGTTTAATTAATTCTGTTTTTTTCGTGACATAGTACCCTTATGAATGACTTTTGACCCAATTTTTTATACAATAATACAATCTATTATTTTAGGCAAAGAAAAACTTATACGGGGTGTGTTATAAAGTTGGTACCAACTATAATTATTTTACCTATAAAGAGAAAAAAATTGGATTGTTGATATTAAACACATATGGCTCATCTATCCACTTGTTTTCTTTCACTTCCGGTTTAAGTGGAAATGACTGCTACTTTTGTAAGTAAAATTCTGAATACGATGACCCTCTTACATGTCATATTTTAATACTTCTGCTTTTAATAAATAAATTGTTTTAATTTTCATTCCCTTTGTCAGCTAAAACGGGTAATTTTAGACGACTTCTCTAGATTAAAAACTAAAATTTTGCAGAATTCTATTTAGAGCCATACCTGCTTTTTAATACAAAAGGGTGGCTCGCAAGCATATCCTAAAAAAGCTTTTATTCCAAACAATTTGGTACCACAAAAGCCCAATTCGGCACACCAAGCAGGTAAATGGAATAATTATAGCCCAAGTCGGCAAATAGGCAGCCGAGTACTCTGTTCTACATAGCCCAATTCGGCACAGAAATTATTTGTATCTAGGTATGTGTAATAAAACAGTTAATATATGTATTTTAATGAAACATGAAACAGGCTTACACTTGACATATATATATATATATATATATATATATATATATATATATATATATATACAGGGTGTCCCACTTAAGATGGATACAAGCCAATTTCTTGGTTGTTTGTTGAGCGATCTTTTTATTTTTGGCAGGAGGCTGTATGGCTATAAGGCGCACATTTTGCCCAGGGTAAGAAATGCGATACCTCATAGACGTACGTTTTAAGGGGGTTTGATATTTTTCGATTCAAGAGTAAACTACCTTTAGGACAAAATTTATTTCAAATCTGTTAAATTATTTTGAATCCTCCTTACCCAAGATACTTAAGTTCTAATTTTAATAAATATTGATACAGGGTGTATCATTAAAATGAAACATTTTTATTTTTATTATTATTATTATATTTTTAAGGACCTACATACGTGCGACGCCACTGGATTGAAAAAAAACTAAAAAGTCAACATCTTCAACCAAACCACCATAATTTGTAATGCATTTTTGATAAATTTTTCCTATTTCTTAGGCAAACTTTTCGTAATTCTTGTCTAGAAAATTTGTTCACATGCTTGTCTTATTCGAGTTTTAAGTCTTCCAACGTTTGTGGACGGGTTTTGTAAACTTTATTTTGATAGCACCCCACAGAAAAATCCAAAGGTGTGAGAGTCTGGAGAACCTAGGGGGCCATGCTATAAAAGGACTATTGCGACCAATCCATTTGTTTTGAAAATTTTCATTGAGCCATCTTCTTACAGGTGCAGCATTATGGATCGGGCGCCATCTAGCTGAATGTACAAATTCTCTCTATAAATTAACGGCAAATCATGAACAGCATCCCAAATTGTTTTGCAAGAAAGCCAAAATCTCGCACCGTTTAAAGTCGTATTAAAAAGAAGGGTCCAATAACATGATCTTTTTAAAATACCACTCCATGCATTTACTTTCTCAGAATATTGATTCTTTACAATTAATTACCCAGTGAGGATTCTCATTACTCCAATATCTAATATTCTGAGATGTGATACTGTCCCGTTGCCAGAAAATGTCGCCTCATCAGTAAATAATATTTCAAGCCTAAATAGACGGGGGTCTTCGTAAAATTTAGCCTGGGCATGGTTAAACAGTACCTCCATTCTTCCTCACTCATCACCTGGTTGCAATGTGTGCAAGAATCTTGGTTTAAACGGTTTAATTCCATTTCTTTTAAAACATCTTGACACCGTACTCTTCTCGCCTACTATCGTAAAGCTTTCTTAAACTGGATGTTGGATTCATCCGGAAATGGTTTAAAATTCTTACATCCTGTCGATGATTTCTTTGCCGTCTTACTTTAACCCGCGGCAACCACAGAACCTTGCTGATTAAACATGCATCTACTTTCGATCACCGTGGTGAACGATATTATGATCAGGGTGCCTCCGATTGAATTCTTGGCGGTCTCCTCGACAGTTTCGCACACCATCTCCTACTAGTCTCACTATTTCACTTTTTTTTCAAAACTTAAACGTATCTGTCTATACTGCTATAGTCTATAGTCTATACTATATAGTCTATACTGTATAAGTTTAATTAATCTAACAATGCGACAGTGATATATCAACAATTTCGATGTTACCTAAAATAATATTGTTTTGTTTTAATGGTCATATACTTACGACGCCACTGGATAAACAACGGGTTTATATCAACGTAATAGTCGATTTAAGTTCTCAGATAGCTTTATTTTCAATTCTTCCAATATTCGAGGATGGGTTAAACTTTATTTTTGATAGAACCCAGAAAAAAATCCAGAAATCCAGACCTAGGAGGCCATACTACAAAATTTTCATTGCGCACAATTTATTTATTTTGAGAATTTCATTGAGCCATCTTATCGCAGATGCAGTAATATGGGACGGAGCGCCATCTATTAGCTGAAGAAACAAATTATCCCTTCAAGTTAGCGGCAAAGAGTTTAAATATTTAAAAAGTCAGATGGCCATTAAAACAAAACAATATTATTTTTAGGTAACGCATCGAAATTGTTGATATGTCACTGTCACATTGTTAAGATTAATTAAACTTATGCAGTATAGACTATATAGTATAGACTATAGACTATAGCAGTATAGACTAAGACATGCGTTTAAGTTTAGCAGAAAAAGTAGAAATAGTGAGACTAGTAGGAGATGGTGTGCGAAACTGTCGAGAGACCGCACAAGAATTCAATCGGAGGCACCCTGATCACTTAATATCGTACACCACGGTGTCGAAAGTAAATCGCATGTTTAATCAACAAGGTTCTGTGGTGCAGGATAAAGTAAGACGGCAAAGAAATCATCGACAGGATGTAAGAATTTTAAACCATTTCCGGATGAATCCAACATCCAGTTTAAGAAGCTTTGATAGTAGGCGGAAGAGTACAGTGTCAAGATGTTTAAAAAGAAATGGAATTAAACCGTTTAAACCAAGATTCTTGCACACATTACAACCAGGTGATGATGAGAGAAGAATGGAGTACTGTTTAACCATGCAGGCTAAATTTTACGAAGACCCCCGTCTATTTGGCAAAATATTATTTACTGATGAGGCGACATTTTCTACCAACGGGACAGTATCATCTCAGAATATTAGATATTGGAGTAATGAGAATCCTCACTGGGTAATTAATTGTAAGAATCAATATTCTGAGAAAGTAAATGTATGGAGTGGTATTTTAAAAGATCGTATTATTGGACCCTTCTTTTTAATACGACTTTAAACGGTGCGAGATTTTTGGCTTTCTTGCAAAACGAATTTTGGGATGCTGTTCATGATTTGCCGTTAATTTATAGAGAGAATTTGTACATTCAGCTAGATGGCGCTCCGATCCATAATACTGCACCTGTAAGAAGATGGCTCAATGAAAATTTTCAAAACAAATGGATTGGTCGCAATAGTCCTTTTATAGCATGGCCCCCTAGGTCTCCAGACCTCACACCTTTGGATTTTTTCTGTGGGGTGCTATCAAAAATAAAGTTTACAAAACCCGTCCACAAACGTTGGAAGACTTAAAAACTCGAATAAGACAAGCATGTGAACAAATTTCTAGACAAGAATTACGAAAAGTTTGCCTAAGAAATAGGAAAATTTATCAAAAATGCATTACAAATTATGGTGGTTTGGTTGAAGATGTTGACTTTTAGTTTTTTTTCAATCCAGTGGCGTCGCAAGTATGTAGGTCCTTAAAAATATAATAATAATAATAAAAATAAAAATGTTTCATTTTAATGATACACCCTGTATCAATATTTATTAAAATTAGAACTTAAGTATCTTGGGTAAGGAGGATTCAAAATAATTTAACAGATTTGAAATAAATTTTGTCCTAAAGGTAGTTTACTCTTGAATCGAAAAATATCAAACCCCCTTAAAACGTACGTCTATGAGGTATCGCATTTCTTACCCTGGGCAAAATGTGCGCCTTATAGCCATACAGCCTCCTGCCAAAAATAAAAAAGATCGCTCAACAAACAACCAAGAAATTGGCTTGTATCCATCTTAAGTGGGACACCCTGTATACAGGGTTGTGATTTAATAACGGATAAATTCAATAAAAGCGGGGGTATTTCTTTTTCGAAAAAATCCTCGGACACGTCGATTTTATTTTTGGATCGGGCATATTCTGACTTCAAATGTAGATATACAGGGTGTCGCAAGAACGTTTGACAAGAAAAATATATTTTTTTCAATGGAACCCCCTGTATATTTTGCATTTTCGGATTCTCAGGAAAATTCTGGACATGTTTTATGTATAATGTCATATACCTATCTTCAACTGTTTACGAAATAATTACGTTTAAATAATAATTTATAACACTTTATTGCAGCATAAATTGATTAATTACATTCCACATTTTTGAAAATTATTTTATCAAATGCTGGAAGTGGCCGCCATTAACAGCATCTCAAATCAGTTTAAACGTTTTATAACCAGTCATTGCAATTACCTATACCCTCTGTTTGTGAATATTTGACATAGACTTCAAATAGGTGTCAATTATTTAAAAGTTTCAAATCTATTGTTAATTGAAAATAATTACAATGCGTTTAACTGAGACTCAGAGAATCGAAATATTAATTATGCTTGGCTGTGATGAGAAAACTAGAACACACAACGAAGTTCGAATTATGTTCAACAATAAACATCCGAACAGAGAACCTGTAAGTCAGTCTACAATCAGTAGAATTGAGGCTAAGTGGAGAGAGACTGGAACTGTTAAGGATATTGGCAGATCAGGAAGGGCCGGCGTTCCAAATAATAAAAAACTGGATATCCTGCTTTCATTACATGAAAATCCGAACCTCTCAAGTACTCAGCTCGCTTTGGATAATACGCTTCATAGATCGACTGTAACAAAATTTTTAAAGAAGGAAAATTGGCACCCTTATAAAATGCAATTACTTCAAGAGCTACTAGAAGATGATCCAGATCGCAGAAACGAGTTTTGTGAGACCATGACCGAGATAACTGATAATAACCCTAGACTAGTGAAACAGATATGCTTTTCAGACGAGGCAACTTTTTGTTTAAATGGACAAGTAAATAGGCATAATTTTAGGTACTGGGCACCTGAAAATCCACACTGGTTTAGGGAAAGTCATTCTCAGAATTATCAAAAGGTGAATGTATGGGCAGGGGATTATTAATAACAGAGTAATTGGACCATACTTCTTTGAAGGAAATTTGACGGGACAGCGTTATCATGACTTTTTAGTAGACAACTTGATTCCAGCACTTGCGACACTGTATCCTGATGAAAATAACCCTGACGTGCCAAATCAAGAATTATGGTTTCAACAGGATGGGGCGCCTCCCCACTATACTGCTATTGTTAGAAGATTCCTAGATGATGTTTTCCCAAATCGGTGGATAGGCAGACGTGGATCAATAGAGTGGCCACCTAGATCACCCGACCTTAATCCATTGGACTACTTTCTTTGGGGTTATGTCAAAAATGAAGTGTACAAGGATAAGCCACACACTCTTGATATCCTCAAAGAACGCATTCATAATGTAATTAGGAATATTTCTCCAGACACAGTTGAAAATGTACAGCAAGAATTTATCGATCGCCTGGGGTACTGCAGAGCTGTTAATGGCGGCCACTTCCAGCATTTGATAAAATAATTTTCAAAAATGTGGAATGTAATTAATCAATTTATGCTGCAATAAAGTGTTATAAAATATTATTTAAACGTAATTATTTCGTATACAGTTGAAGATAGGTATATGACATTATACATAAAACATGTCCAGAATTTTTCTGAGAATCCGAAAATGCAAAAATATACAGGGGTTCCATTGAAAAAAAATATTTTTCTTGTCAAACGTTCTTGCGACACCCTGTATATCTACATTTGAAGTCAGAATATGCCCGATCCAAAAATAAAATCGACGTGTCCGAGGATTTTTCGAAAAGAAATACCCCCGCTTTTATTGAATTTATCCGTTATTAAATCACAACCCTGTATATATATATATATTCGAAAAAGGATTTTTTCCAAAAGGAATTTAAGAAAATATTTTTAAACCATCAATTAACTAAATGATATGTATGTCGATTTACGCCATTGTTGAATTACTAAATAATTTCTAGAAAAACTTAAAATATGGCCTATGTCGTACCAAACTGTTAGGACTCAAAAGCTCTTTTAGGATATAGGACCAAAAATTTTTGAATTTTAAATAGGCATTTTGGAAAAACTGTTAGCATGGTCTAAAACTAAGAAGTAGAATTTACATCGATTGGGATTATACAGGACGAGTTATAAGTAAAAATATGAAAATTATTTCTTAAAATAATATAAAATTGTATGTGCAAATGTTGTCAAAAATTTAATTTTATGTCCAAATTTGAAGTTAAAGCATTAATGTCAGAGGCGCACTTACATGTTTGCCGCCCGTAGGCTATTTTATTTTCGCCGCCGTAGGCTATTTTATTTTCGCCGCCCCTTTCTTCTTCTTTTTTACTTCAGAAATATTTTTGAAGAGCAAAAAAAAAGGTCCTCACTTCCATTTCTTTTAATTATAGGTGTGAAATTAAATTCGAAATCCAACAAAAAATTATTCATAAGACATAATCTGCCGCCCCCTAAAGAACGTCTGCCGCCCCCTAAAAATGCCGCCATAGGCTTCAGCCTACTCAGCCTTTTGGTAAAGGCTCCACTGATTAATGTAATGTAGTTTCCTCATTTTCTACATAACGCATTAAGACTTAATTACTGGACAAAAAGAAGCAAAAAAGTTAAAATATATTAAAGACATTTGTAAAATTCGCTTCTTTGTATCGATTTTTAAGTATTAATGTAAAAAACAAATTAAAATTGTGTTTTTTCCTTAATGCTTTTAAATTTTGTTCTAATTTTAAAAATAAAATTATTTTACTCTAGGGCATTTTCACATTTTTACTTATAACTCACCTTGTAAAATATCAATCGGAGTATTTTTGTTATTTCTTAATTTTAGATCATGCAACGAGTTTTACCAAAAAGCCCATTTAAAATTAAAAAATTTCCACTTGTCCTCTTGCTATTTTGGGACATACTGTATTTTTTTTTTTGTTTATTGTTGCGGATCGATCTACATATGTATAAATTAAACATTTTTGCCAATGGCCTGAGAGGTGGGGTGCTGCAGCCCCCCGTCTTCCGGTACCTGGCTACGCCATTAAAATGAGAGTTTACAATATTTTTTCTGCTTTTATATGAAGCTGTTAGTCACTGTACCTGCAAAATTTTCTTCGTATAGATTAGAATGTGGAAAAAACTTGTCACATTTTGATGGTTACGGCATAAATTATATACCCATATACAGCGGTTTTATCTATTTACGTAGATTTGTAAAAACCGCCAAAAATATTAATAAATTTGTTTTTAACGGCGGTTTTCACTTGTTATATAGGTAGATGCCGCCATGCGGCGGTTTTGTTTATGAAAACGTTTTAATACCGCCGAATAATGGTTAAAGTAAACCTAACTTTAATATAATTATTTGATTTATTGTTTAAAATTACACACGTTTGACACCTACCAAGATTTTGTCGAAGCTCTTTATCAATTAAAAAACGTACCTACATTTTTTTTAAAAAGAAAATTCAAAAAAACTGATAGTTTCATAAAACTAAAACTAATTTATTACCAAATAAAGTATGCATGTATTGAGGGTGAAACAAACTTTAAAATTCTCAAGAAAAAAAAAGTTACAAGATAAATATTTCATAAACACGGCCTCTCAGTCATATTATTATCGTCATTATCGTAACATTTAAAAAAATTATTCAAGTTGGCCCATAGCTACAGGGTAACGAGTGAGGTTCCGAGTTTGTATTCCGGATGGGTAACTTATTTTTCTATATTTTTTATATTTTTTTTTCTAATTTTATTTTTTATTGTTTATAATTTAATTTTTAGACAAATAATTTTCCGCTTTTTAGGAATTTTAAGTTATATCTAATTGCTGACTTTTATGTTGACGAAGACTTCCTGATAAGTTATTCCTTGGCCTTTTGTGGCTGACAATTTTTTTAAGTGTTTTGGTGTTGTGAAATATTGGTTCTATGTGACGAAATAGTTTTGTAATGTGCTATTTTTTTAATTATGTGCCCTTGATAAAGTGGTAATTCAGCCACGAAACGTTAGGATAAATACAATAGTTGTTTTATTTGCCTGTCTCCATCCCGCTGTAATACTCCAATTTGTTTTTCAAAGAGTGCTATAAACTAAACTACAATGTAAAACAATAAAACCACAAAAAAACTAAACGCATACGGCCCAGCAAAAAAGAGTTTTTATTAAGGTTGGATTACCTTTAACTATTATATCGCGGTATTTCCTTATCTTCCTTATCTTTGGATAAACCACGAAGGCTAAAAGCCTAAATACTAACGTACCGTGGGTGTCTTAAGCGAGGTAAGAGGGAGTTTGTTGACACAGGACTTAAATACTTGAAGATTTGGGGGAAAGGAAAGACCTCCGCGGGCAGCAGGTTCCATATTCTAGAAATTCTAAGGATAAAAAAACGAACAAAGTGGGAAGTTCGGGGCTTGTCACGTTGGACCGTATAGGGATGCATACGCGCGGAACCACAAGTTTCTCTGTTGGGAACCGTAAGTGGGGGAACTATACTGGGCAATTCTTAAGAGCAAAAGCCGAGGAAGTACCTATAAAAAGCGATAAATCCCCCACAGCCCGACGATGGCAAGAGAATGAAGTCTTTCTGTAAGTGAAGGATCATTAATGACACGAATAGCTCTTCTTTGAATAGAATCAAGAATGCTTAGGGTTGTGGGGGACGCCATGCCCCAGATATGAGAACAATATTCCAATTTAGAAGTATTAACTTTAAAATTCTCAAGAAAAGGAAAAAAGTTACAAGATAAATAATTCATAAACACGGCTCCATAGCTACAGGGTTACGAGTAAGGTTCCGAGTTCAAATTCCGGGTGGGTAACTAACTTATTTTCCGTTTAATATTTTTTTCTTGTAAATTTTCTTATACATTATTTTCTGATTTTCTTTTATTGTTCATAAGTTAATTTTCAGACAAATAATTTTCCACTTTTTAAAAATTTTTAAGTTATATCTAGTTGCTGACTTTTATGCTAACGATGACGTTGTGATAAGTTATTCCTTCGCCTTTCCTGCCTAACAATATTTTTTTAAAGTGTTTTTGGTGTTGTGTAAAATTGGTTCAATGTGTGGTTTTGTAAAATGTCTTTTTTTAATTATAGGCCATTGATAAAGTGGTAATACAGCCACGAAACGTTAGGATTAATACAATAGTGGTTTTATTTGCCTGTTCCCATCCCGCTGTACTAAGTATTGCAATTTGTTTTTTTTTTAAAGGGTGCTATAAACTAAACTACAATATTAAACAATAAAACCATAAAAAAAAGCAAGATAAATAATTTTATTAAGGTTAGATTACCGTTAACTATTATATCGCGGTTTTTAGCGGACGGTGGCAGCTGCTGATAAAATAAGTGAAAACCGCCGGTAATAATAAAATAATTAACATTTTTGGCGGTTTTCTTCCTATGATTTAGCAAAACCGCCGCCGCTGCGGTGGTCATTTAGCCAGTGGTTTTTAAATAATTCTGGCTATCCTAAAATTTACACACAAAAAATTCTAGTTTATATCCAAAATTAAAACCACTCTTGACCGGATTATCTTGTATCACCTGTAACTCCTTTTGCGCCCACAAAAACAATATTAAGACAAGAAAACCCTAATCTTATTTTTAAAAACATGCTCGTTTTGAAATTCGAAATAAGTTTTTGTTTAATCAAGGTAGCTTTATATCTAATCAAGAACTTGTTAAATTTTGGATGAAGAAAAATTATTATTTTTAAATAACTCTTAAACTCATATTATTTTAATTACTTCTACAGTTCTCTCAATATTTTGACTGGCTTTAACCAATTATTTGCTTTAGGATTTACTCAAGTGTAACTTCTTTTACTTAAAACCTCTACATTATCGACCTCATATTAGCTATACTTGGATTGAGTTTAAGCATCTTGCTTGGACAGTAATTCTATTTGAAAGTGCCGCGAAGAACGCGCTTTGCGGCGGGATTTGATCACGTCATTTTTCAGGTGTTCGAGACTCGAGATGGTATATAGCGGGTGTGAATGTTTATGTCGATTTGAATATGGAATTGGAAAATTTGCTCACTGAATGGAAAATGATGAATTTAATCCCCATTTTTCAAGGTAAGTACACAAAGTAACAGTACAGTAACATTTTTATATCAGGTGCAAAATACTTTTATAGGTTAGAATAACTAAACGTGTTTAAACAATTAAAAAAAAATCCATATAGGTAGGAATATGCTTTTAAGGTGGGTTTTTACGCTCATGCAATTTGCACAAGTTGATTTGTGCATGCCATTTGTACATATTAGACTGAACTATTTATTTACATCCGTTTTTACGGGCAAATGTATTTGCACAAATTTGCTGGTAATTATCTACAAACCGGACGCATCGCCGATTTTAATGAAATTTGGTATAAGGGGTTTTGTGGGCGCTGATAACGAATGTGAAAGAATTTTGAGTCGGACTCGTTTCGTTCTCGAAATATTCATCTTTAGACTTGATAACCAAAACTAACCTGAATTCACTATTTCTCTCCTTCTTTTTGCACTTAATTCTTAATTGAAAGGTAAATTGGTACACAATATTTGATTTCCACCTCTAAAAACCCCATTTTTCTATTTATTTTAACCGTTTTTTCTATAAAATCGCAAAGCTTCACATTCAAATATTTTAATCGCAGTCTGTCATTGTCACTGCCACTGAAAGTGAAGCTTTATTATTTTATGGAAAAAATGCATAAAAAATGGTGTTTTTAGAGGTGGGAACTAAATATTAAGTACCAATTTAGCAGAAAACTCAAGAATTGAGTGCAAAAGAAGGAGAAATAGTGAATTCAGGTTATAATTTTATGAAATGTGTTTAGGTATAATTCTGTTTGTTTATAAGGCATGGCTCTTCTATTTTATGTTAGATTACTTTTAAAATCTCTTGGTGCTTTTTTTAATTCTTCCAAAAGTATTCGTATTTTCAGTTCGTACAGGGAACAAAACTAAGGATGTTTTAATGTTTTTAGAAAGGTTTTGCTTATATAGCTTAGGTAGTATATTTAGCATTAAACTAAAAGCAAAACAAATTATATTTTTACTATTCTGTTAATTTCAGGTGCCTGACACAAAAAGAGTTTCTATCTGTCTTTACTGCTTGAAACTTGTTGAAAATATGGAAAATGTCCCAAGAAGGTCTTATGAAACAAGAGTAGTATCCAGTTTATCATATCTTGTAAATTTTAATATTTTTTTAAGTTCTAATATTTTAGTTAAAACAATATAAAATGTATTATACTTTTAGTGTACATTTTAAATATTTAGGGCAATATTATTAAATTATGTGTTTTTTATTGTGTTTACTTCAAATAATAATTTTGCAACTGGGTTCATACCTTAAATAAAATTCAGGGCGTCCTTCCCGTAATGACATTGATTGATATAAAATACATTGGAGTCAAAGAAAATTTTAAAAATTGTGTCACATACTAAGACTGGTGGAAGACTTATAGGACTAAAAATCTGACTCTTTTGATTAAGTATATCGAAAAACTAAAATTTTTAAAAATATGTTGTAGTTTAGTTTTGTAGCAGTCTTAAAATGTGAAACACTTTTTAATTTTTTTTAGCTCTAATTTATTTTATGTCAATCCATGTAATTCCGGGCGGAACTCAAAATGTATTTTAAGATATGAAACTATTTGCAATAATATTTAATATGCTTTGTTTAAACTTATCGAATTTTAAATCTAAGCAAAAATAGTGTTTGTATTAAAAATAATTATTCTTTAATAAAGATAATTTAGATTTAACCTGAGAATTGCATATAATTAATGCAATAATTCTTATACTTATTCCAAGTTTAGTTATTCTTAAGCAAATCGCAATTACAATTTTCATTAAAAGATTACTATACTTAAATAAAGCCCAGTTTGTTTTATATTAAGAAAGCTAAAATATTCGGCCCAGTATAGCTATACTTATTTAAATAATATATAAAATTAAATTAAATAAATTTTTAATATTGATTAAAGGGGTATATGTTTTCTCGAACAAGATTAGTTGTTATTGCGGATATATGAATGTAAGCTTGCATTTAGTCAAGATCATTACTCTTGAATATAGTGGATATTTTTTCAGTGTAGAAAGTTTACATATTCTTCGTAAAATTTTAAGGACTGTTTTTATAAGTGAGTTTCTTTGCAACGTGGTATTTTTATTTCATATTCCTAAGTTTTTTATTCCAATTTTTGGAGATAATATTAACGCGCGATAAAACATATTTTAATGCTATTTAAATTTGTAACCTGTAACCAGGCGTGACATCTCTTTCAACAAAAAGGACAGTTGCCGCATTTTCGGGAGGAGAAAATTTGCCTTGACAAACATAAAACAAAAACTACTAGAAACAGAAGAAAACACTGGAATAGCGAAAAAGGTCAAAGAGCGATAGCGATGATAGGTCATTTACAAAAATAAAAATGATAATCAGGAAGGCTGCGTGGAATGCCTCCACGTTTACCGAACGACAACCTTATAACATAGTAGATCTGTTCTAGTGCCTTAAATGCCTAAAATCTCTACATGTTACTTGCACCAAGTATGGTGAAATATGTTTCAGACTCGAATTAAGAAAAAAAATAACAAAAATTAGACGTTTTGTGGAGATGTCAATGCTGCGGCATCCTTTTCAGTAAAAGATGCCGACTTTAACAAAAAAAAAGCAATTTTGTTGTTATGCTTATGTTTTTTGAAAATTAAGTTTGTTTCTGTATTTTGGTTGAAAATGGCCTAAAATGACATACTTTATAAACCGATATTTCAGAATATAATAGTGCAATTTATTATAGCAAATTGTAAAGTGCCTTATTCTTAGTCATTATCTACTTAAGCCAAGGTTTACCTAATGTGGCAGAAAAAAATATAACGACTATTTTTTATATTGTCTCAAAGTATGTCATTTAGGCATGGTGTTAGATAAAATGACATTATAGTTTAGGCTAAAATGGCATATACCATCAACAGACGATTTCTATTAAAAACGTTTAACATTTATATTATGATAAGGTATTTAAATAATCTTGACTGTTTTTAATATACCAAGAAAGTTCACGGATATATCTTTATTCCAGGGAGACTTAGCGCATTCAGCATGGGCTCACTTTTAACAACCTTGGTGTGTAGATTTCCTGTTATATTTACCAACCATTCAGAAAAAGGTTTTTACGTAAACAAACATGTTAAAAGACCCAGGTTTCATCTCCAACCGCGGAGACATCTTTGGGTAGTATTTATTTAGAAATAACGTCCGTAGTGGCAATACCGCGTTATGAAAAAATTGCAATGAAATGCTTAAACGGCATGTTTTAGTGCTTGAACAACGTTGATGAAACAGGGGAAAAAAGAGTTATATATATCTAATAACCCGTAATCCACGGTATTCTGGTACATAGGAAGACAATCACAGGCCTCAATGTTTTTCCTCAGCTTTTCAAAAATGAACTCAATATGTTTATCGGTTTATTTTCGCGTCGTGAACAAGAATTCGTAGTCCGTTTTCCCCTAGCACACAGTAAATTATAGAAAACGCTCAAAACCTTTTTTTTTTCGGGTATTGAGTAAAATGGTGACTGGCCAAATTTTGATCACATAGGAGGCGAAAATACATTGAAAACCATAAATCACATCTCCAAGACTAATAATTTGTTTTATTTTTTTGAAAATTGACGATATACGGATTTTCCAGCATACTTTTTAAAGCGGCATGATCATTTTCTATTTCTTTTTAATTTGTTTTCCAGTAGCATGAAATTAAACACAACTAACATACGTACTTATTATCTTACTCTTGTCCCTTATTATGGTTCGAAAGCATTTAAAAATATAATGGTGACTGCTCTTATTAAATATTTTAGGGTTAATACCGCGCCGCATATACAGGGTGGCCGGCGAGGTATCCGCGAAACTTCGGATTTAAATTTAACAATGAAAATTAGAAAAAATACTTTATTAAACATATCTCCTAAAAGTCTTAGTTTCTGGACTACAGGGTGTTGAAAATTAAAATACAAAATATTGCTTTTTTATAATAACTTTTAAACCAAATATTTTTAAACAAATTGATACACTAAGAAACATTTTTGGCATACAAGGAAAAGTTAATTTTTACCAGTGTCGTATATGAGGGGTTTAAGGCAAATATTTTTGAAAAAAAATGGTACGCCACTGCATTTTTCTAAAATAAAAATATTTTTTTTAAATTCCCATTTAGTTTGACACAAATTTGATCTCTTTTCTCGTAAATAAATAAAAACCATTTTATGGCATGGTAAAATCCCTATGTAATTATTAAATAATAAATAGCAAAGGTAATTTTTACTGTAATTTGATATTTTCGATACGAAATGACCATGGCAAGAAAGGACTTTTATGTAATTACGCGAAGACCGTGCATCTAATAAAAAAATAAAGAAATTAAATTTGTTTCAAATCTAATGGGTATTTTAAAAATTAATTTTAATTTCAGGAAAATGCAGTGGCGTACCATTTTTATAATAAAAAATAATTTACATAAACCTTTTATGAACGACACTGGTAATTTTTTTCTTGTATGCCTAAAAATTTCTTCTAGTGCATGGAAGGCTTCCCCAAATTTTTTTAAATCTAAATTGATAAGATAGTTATTAAAAAAACAACAATTGTTAAAAATTTTAACACCCTGCAGTACAAAAACTAAGACGTTAAGGACATATATCCATATAACTTTTTATTCCTAATTTTCATTGTTGAATTTATATCAGAAATTTCTTGGATACTTCGGCGGCCACCCTGTATTTATTATTTTAAATGATTTGACCTTGAACCCTATAAATATTTTTTTTTATTTCTTTAATTTTACCATTAAGGATGCCCGTGATTTTTGTCTGTACCGGGTTTCGATACGGCTCTTGGCGGCCCTGATTCTACTAATTAAAAGCACCATTAATTTAATTTCACCAGCTTGCTTGGTTTTGCTTTGCAGTTAATTAGTTAGTTAAATTTAACTCCCTCCGTCACTTGTCATAATAATGCAGGTTGTCGAAACAGCTTCTTTACCTTAAAAATATATATAATTTTTCCTGAGCCTATTACCACCATAATGAAAAGTTTCCATTTCAAATTAGATGTAATATTAAAAATACGATATACTTTTAATTTATTCATAACTTTAAATGTTTTGACATGAAAATTATCTGTCAACTGAGCTAAAACCAAACATTTTAATAAAAATGTATTTAAGTAAACGCTAGAGAGCCAGTGTAAAGCTACCTGTATGTATTTGACCAAACATGAGATTTTGTGCAGTGAATCTCCTATACCTACCATACATGAAATGGGGATTTACTAAGCCCAAGTTGGTGGCTTTTTTAAGATACAGGTTGTTAAAATGTTAAGAAAAAAATGCCTTTTTTATCATAACTTTCCTACCACTCCAGGTATGTCCACAAAATTTGGTACACATCTTTTAACCATTACGTTACATTTTTTGCTGTAAAAGTATTTAAAAAATACAAGTGGCGTTCGAACAAGATTTGTATAGAATTTTTTTCAATAAAAAATAGTACGCCACTGGTTTTTTCGAATCAATATTATTTTTTGAATAATCATTTACTTTAAAGGTAATTTGGTCTTTTGATATTTTTTCGTACGACGAATGGTTTTCGTTTAAAAAATAAAAATGCATGGCATCTGTCAATTTCACTCTAAAATTAATATTTTTATGTTTAAATTTAAAAATTTATAGCGTCCCTATTAATAAATTTGGAGCAAAAATTTTTTAATACTGTATTAGTATGATCATGTTGTATAAAAAAATCAAATTTATACAGGGTGTGTTGAAACTTTGTCGAATTTGTTTTTACTTTTAATTTTTTTTTTTAACTATTTTTGCTTTTTTGGTAAAGTTGACATAAAAACTTCAGAAAAAAACAACAAATAAAAAAACTTGTTTTTAAGACACCCTGTATTTGTCTGTCTTGACATATGTAATTTTTTTACAGGGTGTTTTACCCTTTCGATATCTGGTGCCAGTTATATTTTTCGACCACCAATTTATTTTTCCTTCAAAATGAAATAAGCACCTACGCGTCTGAGAAGCGAGCAATTAAATTTTTGAGAGAGTGTCACACCAATTTTTTTCGATTATCTACACTAATCTGACCGACTTTGTCAAGAATTTATTAATTAACTAAGTATTTTATTGTGAAGGAAAAATAAATTGCTGGTCGAAAAATATAACTAGCACCAGATTTCGAAAGGGTAAAAACCCTATAATTTTTTTGACATGTCAAAACTCTGACCTGAAGCCTGTACGAACCATTCTCTCAAAAATTTACCAAAATTTCACTTATTAAAGTAGCGGTTTAACATTTTGGACTTAAGAGTTTGAGACTAAGGTCTTTCTTGTGTGTTTTTTTAAATATACAGGGTAATCCAAAAATGAGTTTTTTTTAATGTTCACTTTTTTATTTTTATGTAATTTTTAAAATCTGTGGTGGGAAAAAGCCTAAAAAAGACAAAATTTTTGCTTCTATAATTTGGCGGCTAAGCGTGACTTAATTTTTTTGACAAATTAAAAGAAAAAAGTATATTACAAGGTAGAAAATCCAAAAGGAGGTGGGGTGACACACTGAAAAAATTTTGATTGCTCGCTACTCAGACGCGTAGGTGTTTTTTTCATTTTTAAGGAAAAATAAATTGGTTGTCGAAAAATATAACTTGTACCAGATTTCGAAAGATTAAAACACCCTTAAAAAAACATATGTCAAAACTGAGACCTGTATCCTGTACGAACCGTTCTCTCAAAAGTTCACCAAAATTTGTTAAGTTAGAATTTTAGATGAGGGGGTTTGTTGTTAGGGACTATCCAGATAATTCTTCATGTCAACTTTACCAAAAAAGCAATATGCTTACTATACAACTTAAAAAAGAAAAAATTTAAAGTAAAAAAAAAATTCGACACATCCTGTATAACTGATTTTTTTATGCAATATAATTATACTTATACAGTATTAAATTTTTTTTGCTACAAATTCATTATTTTTAACGAAAACCGTTCTTCGTACAAAAAATATTAAGAGATCAAATAGACTCCAAAGTAAATAATTATTCAAATAATAATATTTCTTTTATATCAATTTGCGATATTAGCAACAATATATGTACTTTACTCTTGAACAAAATTACATTTTTGGCCAAACCTCATACATGACTGACACTATTTGATATCTGATGTTTACATTTTGGGTTTTGGACCATGCAGAACGTTTTATAAAGAATAACTTTTTTCGTAAAATTAATAATAATAAAGTTTCCCATATGCCGCCAGCTTACGTAGACAGCACTGTACACGCACAGAAAAGGACGGTAATTTTTTGGGCTACTGCACTGTTTAAAGCAAAATACGTAATATTTGTATAAACGCCAACAAAAATTTTGTGTTGCCGCATATATAGTTGAATTTAAAATTATACGTATAAATGACCATTAAAAAAAAACAAAAAAAATACCGTTTAAAAAACTGTCAATTTTTAAATTATATTTGCCCCATAACATTAAAAGTTCCTTGTAATTGCCGCAATTAATTAAATCTTCGGTTTCATTCCGCGAAAAGCTAATTCTTGGGAAGCCAAATATATTGTATTATCGATAAGTCTTTTTAAATTCGATCGATTTTTCCGGTCCTGATTATTAAAAGAAATATTGGCCTCTTTTTGAGTTGTATCTAAAGCTGTTGCTATATTTTGTTTGCTAAACAATTCTAATTTACAAGACTCCCATAGATTTAAAAATGTCTTTCTGTGAAACGAGGTAATTTTTTTAAACTGAAGTATTTTATTTTAGACGCGATTTATGAATTCCTACTGCGTGTCAGCACCTACATGGAGTTGAAACGCAGTAGAGAATACGAACAGTATCACCTTTATTTACCTCTGTAAACCCTACGTGAGTTTGGTGCTGCAGTCTGGGAGGAATTTAAAAGTATCCAAATGCATAAGCGGTTTGTGAATTCCTACTGCGTGTCAGCGCCTTCATGGAGTTGAAACGCAATAGCAAATACGAACAGTATCACCGCCCTTTACCACTCTAAACCATACGTAAATTTTGTGCTACAGTTTGATAGAAAGTTAAAAGCATGCATAATTTTATTACGAATGAAATTTAACCTGGTAACAAAAGGTCTGTGCCCAAAAGCATTACAAATCAGTCAAAGTGAATCAAACAGCTCAAATTCAGTGAGATAATTGATACATAACCATTTTTAGGAAAAGTCATAATTTATGAGTTGTTTTTGGGAATTTTGTTACTACATATTCGGTTTAATTTAAAGACAATTTTATTTTTAAAAATATTAAAATTAAACTTTTGTTCCCTAATTGTACATTTTTATTGGTTAGCTATTAAGCTATTATTTTTTTATTTGTTTTGTCTTTTGACTATGGTTATACAGCAAGTATTTATTATATTTATTATTTATTTGGCTAATAAATATTTTAACTTTTAATTTAAATTTGAACGAGGTATTACAAAATGATGTTAGCAAAGCCAAAAAATCTGACAAAACATACAGTGCTTGTCTAAATTCAGCCCTAACTTTTGAATTGTTTGGTATTTTTTCATAAACTTTGAGCACTTTAGTGAGACAACATGAACCAAATTTTTTGACAGGAAATGACAGATATAAATGTCAAACTCACAGCTGGGCGCCATTTTAAAAAGAAAAATTAAATGGAAAACGTCATTCTGTAAACTTTTTATTTAAAAACAAACATTGACACACTACTTTTAGGTTATAAACCGTATAAAATTCACATAAAACTAAAAGAAAACAACCGTATGATTCAATTAAATGCAATAAGTCGGTAAAGTAAAAAGGTTTAAGGCGGGGGCGAAGCGTCTCCTGTTGCCATGCAGTATGAATTCCAAATATAAAAACAAATTTGCTTGTAGGGTAGGGCGGGGCTAGTTGAGCATAGAGATAAGTTGGGCAATTAAAATATCTCAAAAACTATCGACCACACGTGAAAGCATCAAATAGCATAAAGAAGGCGTTGCGCGAGGGGAACTCATTGTGCGACTACTAGTGGTGACGCGGCGATCGAGAAAAGTATCCGTGCGTATTGTTTATTTTGTGGTTAAAAAGTAAAATAATTGCAAGCCTAAAAATTTTATCTGTGATAGTTAAATGTATTCCGTCGTCAATCAGGTAAGTGGTAATCTTAAATAAATTTATTGCAGTTTTAATATGTATAAAGATTTTGGATATAATTCTAACCGGTTTTCTAGTAAATTTACTTTTCCTTTAAAATTTCAGCTTGGGGTTAGTTGAGCTACAGTTGCCCAACTAACCCCACGGTTTTAAGTATAAAATGTTTTTTTTTATTTTTTAGGATACGGACTTATAACAGTAAGACTACTAGACTCTGCACAAGATTTAAAAAAGGCTGCAACCCGAATATGTACAAGCAACATAGAAAACGAGCTGACCTATCTAACTTATAAATTTTCCCTGGAAATAGTTCGACCATACCCAAAGGCTGGTCCAAGAAAATTAGCCAAATTAAACAGAAGATAGAGAAAACCTGCAATTTTAACAGATGCAAAGCATTACAAGAGAAGCAAAATAAAACTTCTTATAAAGGTTTAAAATCGAAGATGAATTGTTAGGTATTAAATTCAATAGTTAACCTAAGCTAGGTACGTTGCTGTTTTATTAATGAGATTTGTTGTTTTCTCACTGTAAGATTATAAATAAAAAAGGAAAATTGTCAAAATGTATTTTTATTGTAAATGTATCAATATTCAAGCCATAATTTGACTATACTTTCTAAGTGCTCCACTAGCCCCATATCCATGCTCAACTTACCTCACCTATGGGGTACGTTGGGCATACTTGACTATCTACATTAAAATAGATGTAGCTCCTAAATTTGACTTATTAGAAAGAAATTACTATGGACACTATTAATAAGGGATAAATTGCTAATCTATCAGTATGCATTATAAGCCATTAAGACTTATTTTTGAGGAGCTATAACCGATCAAGTGAAAAATTGCTCAACTAGCCCCGCCCTACCCTACTTGAAACATCTCAGGTTACAACATGCGTAGCAATTATAAAGCTGATTTCTGCGTTCTACTTTATGAATTCCTAGGCAATATTTGTGCTGGCGCGTAGTAGTATTTTTACAGTGTTCTAAAATAAAAACTCCCATTAAATCCTCCTGCATTTCAGCACGGTATGGTGTTGTAGCGTACTAGGAATAATAATAAATAATATAAAATGCATTTTAGACCACATATGGTATTCGGTTTGTACGGAAAATAAAGGCCAACAATAAAGTTTTTCTCGTTTAATGAAGCTGTTTAACTAATCGTTTTTATTGTACTAACTAATATTAAATCTTCGATTTTGTCGATTATTAGACGCTTTAATTAAAATTAAAATTGGTTGAGGCCAATGACCTTTATCCTTTACAGTGAGGCATTCCCAGGGTTTTTATTTTAGATATTAGTGGCTCTTATCTGATAAGAAACGTTTTAATGTAGGTGAAAAGAAAGACTTTTTGATAAAAAAGATACCAAAACACACAGCTATTCACGCACAAGGCTTAAAAATGCGTGTTAAACATTACGAAGTAAATAAATAATATTATGTTTATATCCATTTCAATGGTTAAACACGACCGATCACCTGTTTTCTTAGGTTGCGCGGTTGACCACGGTCTCATTGATCTTTGAAATCGTCAATAATTTTTTTTATAGCTGGTTATTTGCGACGTTAGGACATTTAAGTATTGTTGATTGACTTTGACAAACGACACCAATTAATACAGTTACCGCCGTTTTCACCAATTCATAGTTATATATCTTATCAGCCTGATAGTTATCTGTTTGCTAAAATTTATTTTTTGATAAAATATGTATTTTTTAAGCTGGCCTTTACTACATATTGACTTTATATTAAATGCTACAACTAACTCATCCCCAAAAGAAAAAAAATGACATACAGAGCTCAAGTCACTGAAGTTTTTCTTTCAAAATATAAAAGTTAACGTCACATTATTTGGCAGTCGAAGGCTCTTAGCCTGATAAATATTGGTGAATATGGATGTTAATTAGTTATGATTTAATGCATAGAAAAAGGTAAGCGACCGGATAAAACATTTCCGGCCATGGCCGGAAAAGTACAGGGTATTCCATTTAAGAGGAAATATGGCATATTTTCTTTGAGTTCCCCATATTTTTACAAACTCAAGATAGCCAATCAATGTATTTTAGCTTGGGAAATTTGAAAATCGTATTAGAACAGTTGCATCAAAAACAAAAGAACGTCATCCATGTTGAATTTTTTAAAAGGAACACCATATTTATAAAAATATTTTTCAATTCTTTGCCTAATTTTAAGTATTTTTTATTAAAGGTATTATATATCTGTCTTTAACTGTTTTTGGGCTATCGACGCTTAAATATTTAAAAAATTAATACTTTCGGCTAATATTATTATGGGAAAAGTTTTAAAATATGCCAGTTTTTCTCTTAAATGGAATATCCTGTACATTGCCTAGCAACGCCTTTTACCAACAGGAATAATGCACTTTGGATTTAACACGTAACATATTGAAAATATGCAGATTTTTATCCGATCGAAGGAAATATTTCTTTATTTTATTTATGTCTACATCTAATAAGTAGCATTTTTTTTTAAGTTTTGGTTTTGATAGTTATTGCTTTCAGTTTTTTAAGTGCAAGAAAATGTTAATAAATTTAAAAAACGTATTGAAAATATGCAGTTTTTCATCCAATCAAAGAAAATATTTTTTTATTCTATTTATATCTACATCTTATAAGTAGCATCGCTAACCTTAGCATTGTCTTTAAAAGTTTTGGTTTTGATAGTTATTGATCCGAGTTTTTTAAGTGCAAGAAAATGTTAATACATTTAAAAACGTATTGAAAATATGCAGATTTTCATCCAATCAAAGAAAATATTTTTTATTCTATTTATATCTTCATCTTATAAGTAGCATCGCTAACCTTAGCATTGTCTTTAAAAGTTTGGATTTTGATAGTTATTGCTCCCAGTTTTTTAAGTGCTAGAAAATGTTAATACATTTAAAAAACGTATTGAAAATATGCAGATTTTCATCCGATCAAAGAAAATATTTTTTTATTCTATTTATGTCTACATCTTATAAGTAGGATCGCTAACCTTAGCATTCTCTTTAAATGTTTTGGTTTTGATACTTATTGCTCCCAGTTTTTTAAATGCAAGAAAATGTTAATACATTTTAACACACAATAGATCAAAATAAGTCAATAAATATAAATTATAAATTACTCAGTAATAAAAATGTTTTTATCGTCAACGTCGGCATCATTTTCGTATCAGATATTTGAATAACAATTAAAAGTTATTTTTTGTTGCACACGTTGTATGTGACCAGGAACAAAAATCTTTATTATCACCAGTCTGACATATCACGTTCACATTACAAAAAATATTTTATTTTTTAAATAATTTTTTAATTTTAATTTAAAATCGATACTTATATATATTAAACAATGTGTTTTCTAATTGCGGTAAGAAAATTTAGGGGCGTATTCTCAAGCAATTTTCTGAAAAAAGTGTATATAAACATGAGTCCTCAAATGTTTCGTTTTCAAGATACAGGGTGTTAAACTTTTTAAAAAACTAAGAAAATTTAAAATACTTATAAACGTTATTTAATTAAGTATATGTTGCTGTTATTACATAATTGTTAGTAAAAAGTTATAATTAATTATTTTTATTTATAAATTTTTAAAAGCAAAAATGCACCATGTTTCATGTATGGTTCAGGATTTTGCGCTTTAGCGGATTTTTTTTTTTGAAAAATAATCAAGCTACGTAAAAACATAAAAAACAAAAAAGGTGTTTTGTCTCGAAAAAATATAAAAGTGACAAAAAGTCAATGGCGTACTTTTTTGTCAATAATATTAGCTAAAATGCGTCCCACGCAGCCACTGCTCTCATTAATTTAAATTAGTTTAGGGCTAAATTATCTAAATTTATATTTTATCAAATACCACAGCCGAATTTTATTAAAATCAGATATTTAAGATATTATTAAAAACCGGATTTTCTTTTTAAACCCTGTATTCCAGAAACAAAGCATTTTCGCACATATATTTAAATGAACTTTTTTTCATCTAATTGGTTTAGAAATACGTCCTTAAATTTTCTTACCCCAATTAGAAAACACCTTGTATATTTATAACTATAGAATAGTTAAGGGAAGCTAGGGATTTATGTGAAGGTAATTAAAAAAAAAAATTAAATTAAAAAAATAACTTTATTAAGTAAGTACAATTTATTATCATACGAAAGAAATATATTTTACATTTATTTTTCAAATATTATGGTTTTTAAATATAAACTAAACTGCGTCTAACATGGTTTTTTTAAGCTCCAATTTCCGAGCGCCAAATCAATTCGTCAGAATCATGACTTACACTCGCAGCTACTGCAGCTATATTTTCTGCACTACGTTCTCGATGTGGCTTATTTGGTCAAGAATTATCCAATATTGAAATATAGTTAAAACAAGTTTTAAATTTGGACCCTCTCATCTATCCAAAAATACCTACTAGAAAAAGTATCTCTAAATGAATCACCCTTTATTTGTATACAAGAAGAAATGTAAGCCCCATCTATTTAGCGGCCCAAAGTATGAGATGTGAGGTTTGAAAAACATCTCCAAATTGATCACGAAATGGTTATAAAAGGTCATCAAGTGTGACGAATTGGTCATCCATACACCAACTTTTACAGTGTGTTCAAAATATCAAGGTCATCGAAAAATTTTTAGCGCCTCAATTATATTAATCATATACTTACAGGATCAATCCAAAAGAATGGAATTGGTAACAAAATGGTTAAACATTGGTCAGTTAGCGTTTAATTAATGGGTCAGCAAGATAAAACGAGTTCTGTATTAAATTAAAACATTCAAGGACGGGAAAATTTTGTGAGCAGCCCAAAATTAAAAATTTTAGATTCAAAAAACAAATTTTAAAATCTAGTAACAGTTGGAGAATTGTTCATACTTAGGTATTTATTATTTGGTCAAAGATCGTGGAATAAATATAAAGGGTTTAAAATTTCAAGGTCACTAATTGCTACATAAATATATTAAGCACCACACTAATTTTTTGTCCCAAAAATTGGTTTAATAATGAATTAACTTTGTTTAAAGCAAAACATGTTTAAATTAAAATTGATTGGCTACTATATGTTTACCATAAAATTTGGTAAAGGATATACAGGGTGATTCACGGTCGATGGTAGGTTAGACGTTTATTGAAAACGGAACATAGAATTTTTCTGAAAATTTGGCATCTTACATTTTCTCACCTCTTCTATCGATCTAAAATATTTTCAGCATTGCGACGTTGCCGCTTTTATCAAAATGTCCTAGAAACTTTATTTTTTAAATGGAATACTCCTTATATTAACAAGTTTTTATATTCGCCCTTTTATTATAATACTTTTTTGTTACTATTGCCCTATACCTATCTCTATCGGTTTTCGAGATAAAAAATAATTTGTGTTAAATATGGTCCAAAACATGGCCCTAATTAAACTTAAGTAAATTAGTGCTCTCAATTCATGAAAAGTTGATGTTTTTGTGGTAGTTTAGACAGACACGATGTATTTAATTTACACCGAGAAATCGACTCCATATCATACAGAGCGTGCTAAAATTACTATTATTTCCGTTATTCTTAAAAGGGTCAAAAGATACATTTTTTAAATGAAACCCCTGTATATTACTCAAAAAATAAAAGATGAAGAAGAACGCTTTAAGATGACATATCATGTTCCTATACCTAAATCATCAAGTTTTCTTAATAAGCCGCTTTTTTGTGAAAAATTATTTTTTAAAGAATTTAATTTTAAGTAACCATGGAAATATCAAGCTTATGACACTTTGGTGACTTTTATAAGTAACTTATAAACAGTTATTGACAGTCTTTAAAATAATCTTCCAAAATGAAACGTGATAAAAAAATGGGGTTTCAAGAAAAATTTGAACTAAATGTTTTCTGTATTTTTAAGAAGAATAAAATTAGCTTTTTTATTTATGATGACACACTCAATGCTCAGAGATATCTCAAAATACTAAGGAAGACTGTTACCGTTTTTGTCGATAATTTGTCTTTAGAGGAATATAGGAATTCGTGGTTTCAACTGGACGGATCGCCAGCTCATTGTACCCAGGAAGTTTCCAGGGAACTTTACGAAATGTTTGACGATCGTTGGTTTAGGCGCTTGGGGCCATGGGATTGGCCACCGAGATCACCCGATTTCACGCAGCTTGACTTTTTGTTTTTTGGGTGTTTTAAAAGAAAGGGTGTACATTACTCCAGTGCCTACTAAAGAAGAACTGCGACGGCGAATAGTGCGGTGTATTGAAGATCTGGATCCCCATCAAATTAAAAAATCAACCACAAGTCGTGTACAAAAGCACATTTTAAAATGTTTAAAATGTAATGGACATTTTCAGCATTTATTTTAAAAATTTGTTATTTTAGTTGTTATTTTTAATTCGTCCTAATTATGTTATTTTCTGTACTTTCACATGTTAATTTAATTATTTTATAGTCGTACAAACCTCTCGTTCATTGGTCTTAATTCAGGATATATTTGGTTAAATTTTTTGCAACTTCTGGCAATGATTTGATCACACGGTCCATGTAAAATAAATAATTTCATAAAATTCAAAGTCACCAAGTCATAAGCTTGATATTTCCATGGTTACTTAACATTAAATTCTTTAAAAATATTTTTTTACAAAAAGTGGATTTATTAAAAAATCTTGATGATTTAGGTATAGGGACATGATATGTCATCTTAAGGCGTTCTTTTTCATCTTTAATTTTATTGAGTAATATACAGGGGTTATCATTTGAAAAAATGATCTTTTGACTCCTTTTAAGAATAACGGAAATAATAGTAATTTTAGCACGCCCTGTACGATATGGAGTCGATTTGCCGGTGTAAATTAAATACATCGTGTCTGTCTAAAGTACCACCAAAACATCAACTTTTCATGAATTGAGAGCACTAATTTACTTAAGTTTAATTAGGGCCATGTTTTGCACCATATTTAACACAAATTATTTTTTATCTCAAAAACCGATAGAGATAGGTATAGGTCAATATTAACAAAAAAGTTTTATAATAAAAGGACGAATATAAAAACTTGTTAATATAGGGGGTGTTCCATTTAAAAAAATAAAGTGTCTAGGACTTTTTGATAGAAGCGGCAACGTCGCAATGCTGAAAATATTTTAGATCGATAGAACAGGTAAGAAAATGTAAGATGCCAAATTTTCAGAAAAATTCTGCGTTCCGTTTTCCATAAACGGCTAACCTACCATCGACCGTGAATCACCTTGTATATATTTTTTTAATCATTGAAGCGCTTTGAACCTAAGCTAGGCCATAATCAGGACGACAATATCCAAATCACAGATAGGTACATGTTAAGTTTGTAATCACTAGAAGTACTAGTTGAAAGAGCTTGAAAAACTTTAATCAAAAAATAAGTACCTAAAAAGCATGAAAGAAATGCAATGTGTGATACGTTGGTAAAAAGGTAATTTTTTGAACACAACAAAAGTTAAAAAAAAATAAATATATAAATCCAAAAAGCGTCTCTTTAGAAAAAAACCATGTCTGCCCCTCAGTGAGAGGGAACCCCCAAAAGGGGGTCCTCATACAAAATAAGGTAGAAACATATAAGGGCTTAGGAGCGTTGTTTTAAGGCCTTTTTTGTTTGGATAATCAAAAGACAAAAAGGAGGGGCAAAGTTTATTATATTAAGTTGGAAGAGAATAAGGACTATTTCTGTTTTTTACATTTTTTTTTCGGTTGTCAAAATTTGTTCAAGTAGGAAAAATTAAAAAAAGGCCCCCGACATTAGGAAAATATATAATTGTATATTTTAATGGAGGCCTAATTCTAAAAACCAAAATGTGTAAAGGAACCAACTATGCTTTTGGCCCCGGGCCCTGATACCTCTAGGTACAACAATGTCTGCAACCTGCATAAAAGTTGTTTGTTTTAAATTTTGTTTATACAGAAATACAAAATTTTCCACAAATTAGAAAGCTATAAAAAATTAAATAAAATGCACAAAATTAAAAACACGCTGTAGTAAATAAACGACAAATGATAGCGAATTGTCGTTTACACCAGTAACTGGTATGATTGACTTGAAATTTGAGCCTTGCCAATGGGGGTAAGTTTTTGTGTAACAAATACAGAAGACAGGGGCATGTTTCCTGCAAAAAGTGCCTATTTTATACCACTCCCTACAATATGAAAACATTATTTTATTCGAAAACTCTAAACGTTGATAAATAAAGAAAAATCTAAAAGGTACTATTATTAAACAGATCACTAATCAAAAATCTCCAAGTCACCATAGTTTTCTTTTAAAAGAGATACGTCATGGCTCTCACCGCTAATATTAGGCAAACCGTCAAACTTTGGAAGGAAATTAATGGAAATTTCTCTATATCGCTCTCGCGGTGACAAGCACAACTATCAATCAGCACAAACCACGCCAAATTACAGAATTCCGGATACGGATCGTTCTCTCTCGCGTTTGAGATGGCGCGCATCCAGATTCCAAGAGAGACAGTTGTTTTATATAACCCCTTTGGAGGTCAGACCGTAGTAGTTTCAGGCCGGAATAATAATTGTTAGTTTAGTGGGAAAATATCTTTAGTGTTAAAAGACGGTCACTCTAAACTTAAAATGTAGTTAACTTATTTTGGTACAGGGTGTACGACTAAATGTTGACCCATTTGGATTGCGAATAACTTTAAAAAATATAGAGTTATCAAGGTTTTCCCAAGAGTCCCTGGATTTTTAAAAGTTTTTTATTATATCTATTTAGATCTAGTTGTTGTTGACATAACTGGGATATAAAGTTGGTTAAATAGTAACTACCCTGGCACTCACGGTATCTATTACTTGGGCACCATTAAAACTTTCATAGGCAAAAGATAAGTACAGTTAAGTAAAGAAGACATGCTTTAAAATATTATAAATAATATGTAAGTTATTCTGCTAACTAAAATGTAAAAACCGTTATCTGTAAAATAAATAAATTGTAACAAATCTCATTAAACAAAAAATGATTCTAAAACATCCAAATATAACAAAAACTGATGATTAACATAACTTAACTTCTGTCTTTAAAAATGCAATAAAATTTAAATTATATTGTCTATTAATTAACCAGCGATCTTAGAAATTTCTAACAACCATTATGTCATGCTTACATTTTTTGTTGTTTTTGTTTAATAAACATTCTTTAAAAATAGGTATTTTTAAATGATTTACGTTTTCTTTTCTACTATGTACTATTTCTGTACATATACAATGTAGGTAAAGAAAATTTTATTTTGGGGTTTGCAAAAAATTTTTTTTTGGTTAACCCCCAGTCAAAATTAAAACTTTTAAAGGCAAATCCTCCATTGTATTTTTTCGTAAATTTGATCAAATTGTATCAACAAATATCAAATTTTATAAAACTATCTATATTTTTCAAAAACTACAGCTAGTTAAATTTTTTTCACTTAACAATTTTTTTATCCGAGACATAAATGCCTCTTTTTAAAGAAAAAAGGCAGATTTTTTTAAATTTGTCAATAAAATTTGATCAAATTTACACAAAAATGCAAGTGGAAAATTTGCTTCAAATTTTTTTATTTTCTCTGGAGGTCTAACAAAAAACTAACTTTATTTCGCAAATTCCAAAATACATTTTTTTACCCAAGTGTCCCATGTCTCAGTTTTTAGATATAATAATTTAAAAATCCAAGTTGCACCCCTGCATGCATGGTACTGACAAAATAAATCGTTTAAGCAAAATAAATTGTAAAACATTAATTTTTTTAAAACAATATTTTTTGAGTTGACTTTGTTAGCGGTAGTGCGAAATGTCTTAAATAATTTGGAAGCTTAAACAACATGTATCTCGTAAACGATAAACTCTTTGATTAAGGTAAACTGGGTTAGATCGTTGACCCGGGTATTTCTCATATGGTTTCCCCTATAACTTATTTATCTTTTTCGATTAAAAAGTAAAATTAGGTTTATCGTTATTTGACATTATTGTGTATTGTTTGATCTATTCGCATTTTTTATTACTTCCGATTTAACCGGAAATGACTTCGACTTTGAAATTTTAAATTGCTCCACCGGTATATTTTATCCAATTTCTATAGAGTATGAAATTCTGAATTCAAATTCACATGTCTTTTGACACTTTGGCTATTAAAAATTTGGTTTTTGAAATTTTAATCTGGAGTGTTTATTTGTCAAGTAGCCACGGAAATATAAAATTATTTGTATTTTGTTTTTTTTTTTACGACTTCTCAGGGTGGAACATTTTAGGATGTTTGAGAAAATTTTGGATAAAATAAGATATCTTAGGAAGGTTAACCCGTCTATTTTATGTAAATATATTTTTGCACAAAAATGTAGTTAATGTAATTATCTATCCATGAAAAATAGACCCCAAAATAGTGCACTATAGTTATTTTTATTAAAATAGGAAATTTTCAACTTTTATTGTTCTACAAGCTTCAAAACACCCAGAAAATATTACACATATTATCAAATTAAAAGTAGGCTTCTAAACTTTTAAAAAATGTTTAAAGATTTTTTTCAACAATTTTTAGACTCAAAGTGAGGCATCAAAGCTAGACCTGTTAATTTCATAATTTTTTCTATAATCGTTCACCTTTAGGTAGTAATAACCCTATATTCTCAAATTTCTCCTCAATGGTATTTTTTTAATAATTATTCTGTGATTTTCAAATATTATTCATATTTAGTAACAAAAATTTAAATTTTGCCTAAATAATATTTTTAGTAATTTTTAGTTTATTTATTTTATTACAAAATACATACAAAATTGCAGATTTTAATGAGAAATAACCACTGTGTACTTATGATGTTTTTTGGAGACTATTTTTCTTGGATGGATAATTACACCAACTACATTTTCATGCAAAAATCGAATATCTACGAGTCATTATTCCTAGAATATCTAATTTTGTCCAAAATTTTCTCAAACATCTTATAATGCGCCGCCCTAAAGCCTCGTTTTTACGGTGATAGTTTTCGCGATAGTTGTTATCATGATGGTGACTTACATAAACTATCGTTAATCATCACCATGTAAATACCCCAATAGTAACCATCATGCTCTCGCGATAGTACTTTCGCACTTTCTCGCTTGCCTAGGTAGTTAGGCGTAACTTTCATGATAAAATTTGTTGTCTGTTTATAAATTGCACTTGGTATTTGATTTTTACAATAAATCTTACAAAAAATAATTAAAGAAACTGCAAAGAAAGTTAGACTGAGCCGTAGGCAATTTAATATAATACATTTAAAAAAACAAGCTTACCCGATTTTAAAAACAGAGCGAAAAGGGACCATGCTGAAGAAACTCTGACCCAGATCTCTTTGAATTTTTTATTTTTTCTGCGTTTTTTTCTCTTTTTATTTCAACAACAACAGCAGTTACCGCAGCAATTAACTTTGTATCAGCCATCTTGTTACTGATTACTATCATGTTAGTTATTTATACAGGTAGACACCTCACTTTCATAATAGAACCATCCAGGTTACTATCATGACAGCACTTTCACAAGAGTACTATTAACGTACTATTACTAAATTATCCACGAATATGCTTTAATTGGGGCTTTAATTAAATTAATTTCATTGAGGAGGTTGTTGATTGCAATGAGGAACAAAGTTACACTAAGCACCGATCTCTGGGGTATTCCATTCTGTTGGTAGTTTGTTTTGTACGTAAAGCCTTTGGTTCTTAATTTAAAGTAGCGCTCCTTTTAAGCATTTTTTATAAATGTTAGGATATTTCCTGAGATTCCTCAATTTTGTAAAGTGTTGATAATTTTGTATTTCTGTGTCATATCGTAAGCTTTATTATTATCAAAAAAGATGGTGGCTGTTCGGGATGATTCTTTTTTTTGCTAATGCTTCGTGTATTTCAGATTCTATGTCTATCAAGTTATCATATACGTAGATCGTATTTTCAAAGACCACTTTGTTCTATAGCAAGTAAAATTTAATTTGGTATGTCATTATTTAACATAACTGTGGATTGGTTGATCTATTTATGTACTTGTTTTCTATTATATCCTGTTTAACCGAAAATAACTGCTACTTTCAAATTTTAAATGGTACTACTAATATATTTCATCTCATTTCGATAGAATATACCATTTTAAATACAATGACATTTCATGTCATTTTTTGACACTTCTGCTGTCAAAAATGTATTTTTTAAATTTTTAAAAACCTAGAGTGCCATGATTAAGTTAAAAGGTTAATTTTAAGAAAAGTAGCCATGGAAAAATAAAATTTATCGTATTTTGTTTTTATGACTTCTCAGGGCAAAGTCAAAGTTTGCAAAATCCTATTTATGGTCATAACTCCCTTTTTAAAAGAAACAAGAATGGCTCGTTAGCATATTCAAAAGCATTTTATTCCGAATAATTTGGTACCAAGTAGGCGGTACTTTGAGTAAGACTTTTCTACAGAACACATAATAAATTGAAAATTTTGTTATAAATTAATATTATTATTTAGTATAATGATTGATTTAGAATCATTTTATTACATGCCTTTCCCGAAATAGCGCCCATATGTTACCAAATTATTTGAAATAAAAATGCTTTTTGAAAACTGACCATAAACAGGATTTTACAAACTTCGACTCCGCCCTGAGAAGTAGTACAAAACGAAAAGACGATAAATTTCTTTCAAGTAATAGAAAACAAGTGAACAGATTAACCCATCCACAATTATGTTAACAAACGATCTACCAAATTCTATTGTTCTATCCTAAGAAAAAAAAGTTACAGGGGAGAACACCTGCGAAAAACACCCGGTATACGGTTTTAAAAATTGTGTAAAAAATATACCTATTATCATTTTACTTTATTACATGACACGTCTATTAACAGATATCGTTAACCTTTAAAATAGAAGATATATTTTAAATAAAAAGCTCGCACCTTTACACAGATATGTCAAACAATATTTGATATTTTTAAAAGTTATTTTGTTTCTAACCTAAAAAAGGGGTAAGAAGTTTTAAGTGTAGTACTAGCAGGATATTTTATAAAGAGGGAATGTTATAAAAGCCAGTAAAGCCCAAGAAAAATGTGATCCAAGCCATGTGGGATCCAAGACAACGATTTTTAGACCTGCGTATTTTAAATGAACTTATTTGTATAGTGGTAAATATAGAATTTCTTCTTCTATTTACCTACCAAAAATGTACCAAACGAATTCGAATGCTACCACGAACGTCACGGTTTTGACGTAAAAACATACTTGTTACCTACCAAAACGGGCAAAAATCGCGTTTTGATGTTAAAAGGCTTTTTATGGAGACAAAGGAAACAACTAATCGACACACAAAGAACTTTATCGACTCCAACAGTCAAGTACACAAGAAACTTTATATACAAAAATTTTCATGGACAAAACAATAATTTATTTTAAACATAATGATATGGTTATTTATTTAAATAATGTTTATGTTAGTAAATCAAATTATCCAACTTTATTACATCGATGGTTTTTTGACAAAACATTGTAAGCGACATTCGTCAAATTTTACAGAAAACGTTTTTTTCTCATGGTGTTATTTTTAAAACAAAGTTGGTAATTTTTTGTATATACATACATTAGTGCACAGCTTTATTTTAATACTCGGTTTAGGTTTAAAAATAACGCAACGGGAAAAAAATTGTTTTCCGTAAAATTGACGTAAGTTGCTTACTATATATTTTGTCAAAACCCATCGATATTTAAGTCCAATAATTTTAATTATATTTCTAATCGTCGCTTATAAACCAAATGTCAATATAAAGTTTTTTGGTATTGGTTATTAAACAAAAAAGTTTTTGTAATTTAACTTATTCTTTTTTATTTTGAATTTTTTTATTTTAACGGTTGCACATCCACTTAAAATTAAATTTTAAACACCTATATCAAATAATTTTATATTATTATAAATTGAAAAGTTACTGGATAAGCAGAGGTAATAGCAAAAAAAAGTGTTTTATTAATTTTAAAAACAAAATTTTTTACAATGTGTTTGCACATTTATTTGCATACACATTTATCACTATACAAGGTGTTTCCTAACTACTGTAAAAAAAATTAAGATTGTATTTTCGAGCCTATTCTATAAAAATAGTATTCATGAAAATATAGTTTTCCAAATGCATTATACAACAAAAAAACACAGTGTTTTTTATTGTTGTTTAAAAATTTCCTTTTAATTCTAAATAAATTTTGCAGTATTATATAGCCGTAATGGGCTTACGCAGCTTTAACTAGAATAAATTTATTAAAGCCATTTTTTGTTGTTAATACGGTGCAAAACATTTAAAAAACATTACATTTTCTTGCTAAACGGTGACGTCGTATACGTCACGTATTTAACCGTGTTTGAATACTTCGCGGACAATGGTTTAAAAACAATGTAGTTACCTTTTTTGAGCAGGCGTAAACTTTGTTTCGGTATTGTTTTTTAAACTTTTGACATGGATGTAAATGGCAAGTGCAAAAATGTAATACATACATAAGTACATATTAACCCTAAAAAATTAAAAACACAATCATAACTTAAAAGCTTATTGCGCTGTGCCTCAACGGTTTTGAAAACCTACATTTTCTTGATTTCCAAAATTTATCGTCATTTTCGAATACGGTTTAACCACTCCGACGAATTAAAAATACATAAAAAAATATAAAATGTTTACTAAAGCCAGTGACGTATATTTTTTTGTCATAAATATTATAGTCTAAGATCCGTCATTTAAAAATATACCCTCATCTATTAATTGAATGAAATAATATTTTTCTTGGCAGATTTTAATGTAGTAAATACAAGTGAACAACCTCTGCCAGCATAGGTCTGCTACAATTATTAATACTTAAATAATTAATAATTAATTTATTTATGATTGTTACCTTTACATGTTAATTGTACGTACCAAACGTATATAATATAAACCTTGTTGTAGTAAGCACCCATCTCTATGACTGCTACACTTTCCTGCAGCCAGGTGGGAATATTTTCCGTTTGGTTTATGCAATTAACATGTAAAGGTAACAATAATAAATAAATTAAGTATTAATTAATTAATTTTTATTAATTGTAGCAGACCTATAGCTAGAGAGGTTGCTCACTTGCATTCATTACATTAAAATCTACCTAAAAATATTATTTTATTCAATTACCAGATGAGGGTATAATTTTTAATGCTGGATTTTAGACTATTGGCAAGACGCGCACTAAAGTTGCAAGAGGGTGACATGGCAGCAAGGTGATGAGCAAGTGGTAGATATAATCCCCAATACTCCCGAAAATTAAACATTTTGGAAACCAGTGATACCCAAATGACGCCACACATTTGCCAAACACCATTCCACCCCCACTTTGCTTTAATGCGCGCTTCTGTATTTATTTACGCAGGTTTAAAAGATTGACTTTGAAATTGACTCTTCATTTGACCACCACATGCTTACCATTTCAGTGCGCGCCTTCCTTAGATAAGTGCCTCTCGAGATGCCACTGGACCTAATAAATTTAACTAAGTTAGGGCTAAATTAGTTTTTTAACACTACAAATTAGACTTCAATATATGAATGTAATATTGAAGATATTAATATAAATCCGATTATTTTCAAAAAGAAGTTTTACACCCTGTATTTTAGCAACAATGTATATCAGGCAGTGGCGTACCTACTATGGGGCTAGGTGGGGCAGTGCCCCAGGGCCCTTAAGCTTAGGGGCCCTCTTGTAGTTTAAAAAGGGATAGTGGAAATAAAGCAAATATGATGGAAAATAAAGGTGACGCATTTTTTTTATGTTCTTTAAAGTTTTTTAGGTCTTGGTCAGTATGAATAAAGAAACATAAAGAAAGTAAGGAAATTAAACCTAAAAAGTAATAAGGACCTTTTTTCAAATATTTTAGGTGTTTAATTTAATTTTTTTTTCCTCTGGGCCCCTGCTGCCCTAGCTCCACCACTGATTTCAGGACAGGACTTATGCCTATATGATTTTTATTATTAGATAGGTCATAAATTAGTTCCTTTTTTTTACCACACTTAAGAAACACCTAGTGTATTAGATAAATGTTTATTAAAAAAAAATTAAGGCATGCATGTAATATGTATGCCCGTGCTTACTGTAACTGTCGTTATGCAGCGAGGCGCCTGCATGCAAAAGCGTTTCCCCAACGGCAACTTTCAGATAGTAAAACCTTTCAAAACCCTTCAGAGCGTAAATTACGGGAAAGAGGTAGATTTTCTTTTTTTTTTGTAATGTTCTTTACAATGATGTTATTTAGAAAGTTTTACCGTTTTCACCATTGATAGAGGCTGTCCGAGATCTGTAAGAATGTCTGAGTTTAAGGAGGCAGTTTTACGTGCCGTGGAACAAAATCCTTGTATAAGTACCAGAACTAGAGCAACTCGGGGATAATCATTCCAATAGCACTGATGTGTTGTAGGTTCTCTTTAAACAACTTTTGTATCCATAGTAGAGAGATATGGGTGGTGCTGTAACGTCATGCGGTATTAACGTAAGCGCTATTATGACAGTTAAGTTATGCGCGATTCGATTTTTACCGTCGCTGGTGGTAATAACGTTACCGCATGTAGTAATTTGCGGGCTGATAACGCCGTGTGCTATTTAAAATAGCGAATAGAATTGCCTTGCGCACAATATTTTTCTTTGTTTATTTTTTAAGGTTATATTATTTATTTCGACGATTTATACAAATATTTTTGTAATAGAGCCACAGAGTAAAGTTAAATCACTAATATTTGATAAAGCATTGTTTTTTTATTTTGAAATAAATATCGCAGGTGAAAAAGAAACGAAAAGGTTAAGATTCTCGGCCGACAATGCCCTGGCTTTACTAAGAGAATGTCTTAGTCAAAATTCGTCTGGAAAAGTGGGAAATGTACAGTAAAATGTGTTTGAAATAACGGGAAAAACTTTAGTATTTGCACAAAGGATCATTTGTTTGTAATTTTGTAAATTCGCAGACAGGAGTAATTAACCGTTTGTCATACGGGGTCTTCCATATCTCTAAAAACAAACACTAAATACCGTATGCGGTATCTAAATAGCGCCCTACGTAAATAACGAACGTAAGCGGTAACCAAAGTACCTCTCTAGTATGTTTAACGTTTGCAGGCAATACTACTGTTTCGTTTGTAGTTTTGCCAATGGTATGGTTATTAATAACAGAAATTTAAATAAAACCATATTTTTTACGGACGAAGCCGAATTTCGGCGGAATGATATTGTTAATTTCCTTAACACTCATGTATAGAATTAAAAAAATCGTCTTGCTTACGTACAATCTCGCCACTAGAAACAATTTTCTTTAAACGTGAGGATGGGTATTGTTGGTGACAATTTAATTGGCCTTTTTTACCCTTAAGATTAATTAGCAATTACCCGTTCTGCTAAAAGAAGTTCCTTCAAATGTTTGTAATTAAATAACTTGGTGGAGCTCCTCCTCATTTTAATATAGCTGTTAAAACTTATCTAAAATAAACTTTGAGGAAAATTAGGTTGGAAGAGGTGGAACAAATTCAATGGCCACTTTATTTCCCTGACTTTCTTCTTTTCTTTCTAGTTTACAGCTCTTTAATTCAAGCAATAGAAGAGTTAAGAAGTAAAATCTTAAATGCTTGCGAAGAAGTATAGACTTTGAATTTTAGCTTAACTTCGTCGTTCAATGATTCGTCGAGTAAGAAGGTGTACAGAAATGGAAGGTGAACATTTTCAACATTTGTTGTAGCTTTCGTTGCACTAAAACACTTATCTAGAAAGGTTTTTAATGTTTTGTTTTTAGGACACCTGTGTTTTTTAGCAAAAATTAATAAGCCATTTTTGTTCAGTGGCAATTTTAGCAGTCAGTAAAATCGTTTTTATTTTTTTTTCTCGAAAACATAGGGAGATACGAAAAATATACAAGACATAAAGCAGTTGAATTTTTAGACGCTTACTCAAACATCAAATATTAAAGTTAAAAAAAAGACAGTGGTGTACCTTTTTTTGCCAATAATATTCGCTAAGACGCCCCCGGGACGCCACTGGACCTTATATTTTAATCTATTTAGGGCTAAATTAGCCTTCTAATAGAACAAATAATATTGCCAAATTTCAAAAGGATTGAGAAAATATTTTTTAAAAAATTTATCACGCTGTATCAAAACAATGATACAATGAAAAAATGAATTATTTGTTTAACCAAAAATTTTATACACGTCATAAAGTATATCAAAATACATATTTATGTTAATTTATAAGAAAATGGGTAGATTTAGATAATATAACTAATTTACATACGTTTTGAACATCACTTAAAAAAAAGTCTGAAAACACATAGAAGCACTATGCAAAAAAAACACACAGATATAAAACAAAAGAAAAGAAAAGAATAAGACCATTACACTTAATCAACTGTGCATATATTTTAACAAGGAATGGCCCATTATAATATCTTCGTCTATTTTTCAAACACCCTGCATAAACAAAAGTTTTTAAAAAAGTAATCTAGCTTTACTGCATTATTATAATTATAATACTTATTTTTTTGTGAATCGAGTATAGCTTTGGGGTCAAATTACTTTTTCTTTATTGAAGATATGTTCTGTAGTTCGGCGGATTCATTTAATGAATGGTGATTGGTAGGGTACACGCCAAAAAATTATATTAAAAGTACTAGAAAAACAAAAAAATTAAAACGTAAAAAGATAATTTAAAATCGACGTTTCGGTGGCAAATCTGCCACCGCTGTCAAGATAAATTGAATACAAATAATAAAAATAAAAATTAACCATTATTAGGTTTTAAATTTTAAATTTTTTATATTTTTTAGGAGATTCTGTAATGTCTTATATGTATGTTTGGTTATAGTGTCAAAGTGACATAGATAACTGGTTGCTGGTGTATTTATGGTTTATATCACAAAAAAGGTGAATAGTTAGTTAGTTTTTAGCCTTTCTAAAGATACTTTAGTATCAAGCAAAGGCAACCAAGTGTTATTTAAATTAACTGAAATTGATGCTACACAATTATCTTTATATAATAATATATGTATACGCACTTTCTTTGATTTTGCGTTTTTTAGAACAAGTTTCCTTTTGCTAAAATGCTCGAAGCATCCCAGTTTATTCTATGATTGTTATCAAATGCGTGTTGGCAGATTTTTGATTTATGAAATTCTGTGTTTTTAATGTATGATCTGTGTTATTTTATGCGTTTGGCTAATGGTCTACAAGTTTCACCTATATAAAACTTATTGCATTCGCAAGGTATTTTATAAATGACATTTCTTGTATTTTCATTTAAGTTGTATGGTTTTGTTTTTGTTAATTGAGATCTGATAGTGTTAGAAAGATTGTGCGAATATTAAATTTATGTCCTATTCGTTGAATTTTATTTGATAGTCCGGGAATGTACGGTAAAAATAAATTTGTAATAGGTCTATTTTGATTTTGTCTTATAACTGGTGTTTCAAATTCAAGGAAACAATTATTTATAAACTCACCTACACATCCATTAGCAAAATTTCTACTTAACATTTTAGATCCTTTGGTAAACAACACTGATATATACATTAAAAATTCTGAACATTTCTTAGAGAAATTATTAACATTGATATTGATCCAAATAATACACTGGTAAGTTTTGATGTTGTTAGTTTATTCACAAATGTCCCAGTGGATAAACCATTAAATATTGTTAGAAATAAATTATAAAATGATGTCCATCTTGGCGAAAGAACAAAATTAAGCATAAACACTATTCTTGAGCTATTAACTTTTTGTGTCAAAACAACATATATATAATATAACGCTGATTTTTATAAACAAACCTCTGGCATGGTTATGGGTTCACCTTTATCACCTTTATTAAGTAATATTTTTATGGAAAACTTTGAATCAAATTTTAAAGAAAATATTTATTATCAATATAAACCTTTAGTTTGGTGGAGATATATAGATGACATTTTTTCTATATACCAACATGACGAACACTGTTTAAATAATTTTTTAACACACATTAATACACAAGAACCAACTATTAAGTTTACTTTAGAAAAAGAAAACAACTCACAACTACCATTTCTTGACATTTTAATAAAAAAGATTTAAACAATTTTGAAACAAAAATCTACAGAAAGCCTAAACATACAAATAGATACTTAAATTTTAACTCAAATCACCCAATAATGGTTAAAAGTGAGTTGTAAAAAGTCTATTTGATAGAATTAAAGTCATTTGTTCTAATCAAAATATAAATATTGAGAAAGATTATTTAAAAAATATTTTAATTCAAAATAATTATCCTCTTGATTTTATAAATAATTGTTTCCTTGAATTTGAAACTCCAGTTATAAGACAAAATCAAAATAGACCTATTACAAATTTATTTTTATCATACATTCCCGGACTATCAAATAAAATTCAACGAATAAGACATAAATTTAATATTCGCACAATCTTTAAAACACAAAACACTATCAGATCTCAATTAACAAAAACAAAACCATACAATTTAAATGAAAATACAAAAAATGTCATTTATAAAATACCTTGCGAATGCAATAAGTTTTATATAGGTCGAAACTTGCAGACCATTAGCCAAACGCATAAAAGAACACAAATCATACATTAAAAACACAGAATTTCATAAATCAAAAATATGCCAACACGCATTTAATAACAATCATAAAATAAACTGGGATGCTTCGAGCATTTTAGCAAAGGAAACTTGTTCTAAAAAACGCAAAATCAAAGAAAGTGCGTATATATTATTAAATGAAGATAATTGTGTAGCATCAATTTCAGTTAATTGAAATAACACTTGGTTGCCTTTGCTTGATACTGAAGTATCTTCAAAAAGACTAAAAATTAACTAACTATTCACCTTTTTTGTAATATAAACAATTAATACACCAGCAACCAGTTATCTATGTCACTATGACACTATAACCAAACAAACATATAAGACATTTCAGAATCTCCTAAAAAATATAAAAGCTATTTATGTATCAAGGGCGTTACTAGGACTATATATGCTCTGAAGGTCGAAATAGCCCGAGGGCCTCTGGCCCGAGGGCTAGATTTCGACCTGATGAACAAAATATAAGAGAAAATGCCATAAAAGCGACCGAAAATCTTTTGCCAGTTAAAGCAAGGCAACAGTATAATCGGGAGTATGGCATATTTGGTATTTGGAAAGATGCGAACGCAATTCTTCAAATAACCGAAACCGTTTTAATGGTATGTTTTCAGGAACTGGTAAGTTATTGATTTTATTTTAATACATATGTTTAACAAACTTTATTATTTTTAGTCGGAAAAATACAGTCCGAACTCTCTCTGGACCAAGTATTCCACCCTAAGGTCTACGTTGATGATCTATGAAAATATAGACATTTCGCAATACCATCGTCTCATATCTCTTTTAAAAGTTAAGTCGAAAGGATACGTCCTGAAGAAGTCTAAAGTTTTGGAAGGAGAACAAATATTAAAATTTATTAAGAAGGCTCCTGATGATATCTACTTGGTACACAAAGTCATATTGGTAATGGGTGTTTTTGGAGGTTTAAGACGAGATGAGTTGGTCAGAATGACTATTGATGACATTGAAGATAGAGGAACAGTCTTAGTTATAAAGGTACCAGAAACTAAAACTTTAACTTCAAAAAGTTTTACTATTATTGAAGAAGATTTAGGCGCTTTAAATTTAATAAAAAAGTACACAACATTAAGACCAGCTGGAATAAAGGAGCGAAGATTCTTTCTTACCTATAGAAAGGGTCGATGTACAGTACAACCCATTAGAAAAATACCATAGAAAGCGTCCATTGATCGCAAAATTTTTAAAATTGGATAATGCAGAATTTTACACCGGCCACTGTTTGCGTCGCACATCGTCAACTTTATTTGTTGAGACAGGTGCTTTGTTTGAAACGCTAAAACAACATGGGAAATGGAAAAGCTCTTCAGTAGCTGAAGGATATATAGAAGAAAGTATTTCATCCAAAATGATTGCCAATTCAGTTAATTCCGAGGTTAATTCCGTATCGACTATTGAAAATTTTTTAATGGACTGTTCTTCTATACAAAATAGCGTTAGTGCTACCACCGCTGCTACCATCACAAAAAACACCGACCATTCTATAGTGGGATCAGCTACATTTTCCGAGACATTTCAAAATTGTAATTTTTATTTTGGAAATAAAGTATAATTTTTAGTATTGTTCAAAGAAAAATTATTTTTTGTATAAACTTGATCTTTATTGTGAGAGAAATAAAATTGGATAAGCAATAAAATTTCCATATTAGCGCATTAGGTCATTATAAGCGGGCATTATTTTTATTATTTGTATTTAATTTATCTTGACAACGGTGGCAGATTTGCCACCGAAACGTCGATTTTAAATTATGTTTTTACTTGTTTGTTTTTTTGGTTTTTAGTACTTTTAATTTATATTTTTGGTGTGTACCCAACTTACCATTCACTTTTTCTTTAGTGTTAAACAGTACTCTAAATTGCCGCGCAGTCAATTTATTGGAAGTCAATAAATTCGTTATTACTATTCTTTTTTAATTTTAGTTTATGTTCATCTTTTAAAAGGAAAAGATTTCAATAGACTTTTTAATTTTACTCTAGTGCTAAAATTTTGACCATTATTGCAAAACAAAATTAAAAAGTTTTTCTTGTAAATAACAAAATATCATACATTTAGGATTATAATTTATTTCTAAACACCTTTACTTTATAAACATTTTTTATATTAGCAAAATTACAGGTATCCACTTAACTTTTGAGCAACACTTACCAGTTGCGCCAAACCTCGTAGATGGCTTATATAATATAACTCCTAACTAGTGCTGAAAGTGCCACTTTTCCACACGCGACTGCAGTTGACCAAACGACGCGTAGCAGAGTTCGGACAAGCAGTCAAGTGCGGAAAAGGCACTTTCGGCACGTGCAAGGAACGCTATTTTTCCTACAAGCGTAATGAAAACATAAAAACAAAATTTTCATATATTATTTTTTATTTTAATACAATACAACCTCATACGCTACCTGTACTTAGTATTATTGTTGGTAAATGTATAAAAACCTTCATTGCAACTCGCTAAAATTTGGTTCAAAATTTTTGTACTTTTCCGCACTAGTGCCGCAAAGTAGTGCGGAAAAGTGACACTTTCAGAACTAAAATGGGTGCGCTTTTGAATCATAGTATTCGAATACAGGTTCTTAGTATTCGAAGAGCAAGATTTCAAGTATACTTTAAAGTTGTATTTGAATACCGAAATGTCATACGAACATAATAAAGAAGAAAAAGTAATAACAAGGAAATACTATATTTTTTATGGGTAAGAGCCTTTTTTCTTCTCAAAAAATATGACTACTGAGCGTGAATGCTAGACATGAAAAGAGACAACTCTGGGGTTTCTTTTGTTTATAGTAAGGATTTTTCTGGTCGTCAAAAAGTATTCATGAATACTGAATCCTGGCATTCGAATACAGCGGTATTTGAATACTTTTTTTTCTTGGTACTCGAATCCTCACTATTCACATAATTTTTAGAATACGGTATACAAGATTCGTATTCGAATACAGGATTTTAGTATTTGCCTAACTATGGTAGACACACTGTATATGTTGTTGCATATAATTATCTTAAATAATCTAAATTTATTGAAAATTCCGGCCTGTCTTATAATATACAGGCTTTCCTATCTCGTTCTAATTCATTTGCAATGGATAACCTTTGATGAGACGTGTAAGCAGACTGCTGTAGTAGATGGAGAACGTTTAATATCAGCGTCAAAAGAGGCATCGTTAATCTTGCACTGCCTACATAGAATGTAATTATCGGGATATAACGCCAGTTTGGGAAACGTGAAACAGTTTCCGAATAGATCGGACTGAGATGTTTTAGACTTTGGATCAGATAAATGATGTGGCGAAAGACAATTCTTATTGACAGGCCCGGTTCATTAACATGAAAAAAAAGGTTTTCTTTCCTTGCTGCTGACGAGGTATCAATAATAATTGGAAAAAATCAATTACACAGCTCCCCAAAATAAAAAAAATGGTTTGTGCTGGGTATCAGACCAAGATCCTCTCAAGTATTTTTTCCGCTGAACACGAATCTTAAGTTTTAACTAGGGGACAAACTCTTGCTGGTGCCAAGAGGGCACTATCATTTTTTCTAGCCGCTAATTGCTAGTTTTTGAAGGAGATTAAGCCCCAGTTTATAGAGTGTCTTTGCCGAGAGACACTATCCATATAACATTTTTTGCCGGCGTTGTACATTTAATTTACTGGCATTGCCAACACTCTTTAATGGCAAGGCATTGGCAAAAAGGTATCAAAAAGACGCGAAAGTGGGCAATTGACCGTTATTAGGCCACGTGTTGCAGATAATGTGATGGCATCCGTCATTAATAATTTATGATGAAAAAATGCGTTTAGGATGATGGCATCTATCATTAATAAGTTATGCCAAAATAATGCGTTTAGGATGATGGCATCCATCATTAATAAGTTATTGGCAAAAAAATGCGTTTAGGATAATGGCATTTATCATTAAATAAGTACTGCAAGTTTTATAAGTTGAAAGTCCCAAAAGTTAAATAACATATTTAGAATTTTGTAATCGAAAAAAATGAGAAAAAAGGCAGGAAAACTTTATCAATAAAAAAATTACATAATGTCAATTTTTATACCGTAACAATAAACCAGAAAAAATAAAATAAAAAGTATGTAATAAAATTTAAAAAAAGATAGTAAGTAAATCAAAAGAAAACACTTTAAAATAGTAAGTATTTAAGGGACACTTACACTCAATTTTCAGATCCAAAACATAGGGAGAAATATTTTAAAGGAGTTAAATGTCAAAATAAAACTATTAAATATATATATATTTTTTTAATAAACACGTCTTTAAAACTTTTAATAAGGCAACTCCCTGATTTCATATAATTTTTTTAGGTAACTACAAATTTAAAAGGTATTTAAACAAAATGTTTACAGCTCCTAACAGTCTACTTGAATAACCCGCCTTCTTGACTAGCCATCACCAATTAATTACAGAACACACACTAATTAGGTAATGAATACACTTAATTATGTCTACTAAAAACTGTTTTCTTTAAAAAGAAACTAAAAAGCTAGAAAACCACGTAGAAAACAATTGCACAAAGCGGCCAAACAAAAGCAAGGTTGCCTCATCTGTCAAATTGTCAAATCTTGTATTTCGGCTAAGCGGGAAATTTGAATTTATCACCTTCGGTCGAAATCGTCGAAATTAACCTAGCTAATTTTACCATCATTTTATTTTTATTCTCTCAAAAATACATAATAAACATTTTGTTTGGCTTAATTTTTATTTGCATGATTTGTATCAATAAAATGTTAGGAAAAGGCCATTTCCTTTAAATTATGTAAAAAAACATAAAATAATGTTGTTTAGCCGCCATTATAAATAAAACAGATCAAAAAAATTGCTCGAATGTTAGTTAAATACCAATGTTAATAATATGGTTTAAAAAGTATGAATATGCGTTGAAGGTTTGCCTTCAAAAATCCAATATTTATTTGCCTGCAACAAAAGGCATGCTTTATTTAATCAGGATTGGTATGCCGCCATTTTTGTATGCTTGCCGGCAATTCGCCTACATGTAAAATTTATTGGCAATTGAGTGTTTATTTAGGGTTAACTCTTTAATGCGTATTAGACGTTGGCATAATATTGCCACCAATTGCCAATGCTTTACCATCAATGCCAATATGAAAAATGTATATTGCCGGCAAATAGTGCTTGTGGAAATATTTATATTATAAATGCTCAATTATTAAGGGGGCTAATCGCTGTCATGGGGGCTAAGTTCCCTAGTCCCCTCCACCCGCCAATTGCGTCCCTGATAATATATCATTTAGTAGACCTTTTCGTATGCAGGCATACGTGCTCATCACAAATTTCTGAGGCTAAAATATGACGATCAAACCCAACTTAGGTACCTTAGTCCAAAAGTGGATAATATCGGAAAAAGATCAAGTTGGCATCGCAACTTTTAAAGGCAACCCTGTATCAAAAATAAAACATTTTTTGCAAATTCAACGTAAAAAGTTTTACAAATATTGTCCTTATAGTTTTTTGCTATTTCTTCTATTAAAGGATATATGGGGTAAAATCAAAAACGACAATTTTTCAATTTCCCCTCGTATCTCTTAGATAATAGTTATTTATTAGATAAGTGAGTTATATTACATATAAGTCACGCAAGAAAAGTTTAACTCTCGAGCCCGAAGGGCGAGAGAGGTAATTTTCTTAAGTGACTTATATGTAATAACTCACGTGTCTAATACAAAATTTTATCCAACACTTTCGTATAAATCGTTTTTAATATCGAAAATAATTTGAAAACGTCATCCATTATTTGTTACTTGTCATTGTCAACACCAGCAACAAAATTTTGTATTGTCTATAATTCACTAGTGAGCTAAAGGGTACTTTAGCTCACTAGTGACTTATAGTACACTTTATATCCTCAAAATCTGATCAATTATGTAGATATTATATGTAAGTGTTGGATAAATAATTTTATTAAAATTCTGACTACGCCATTTTTAGTTTCTCCAAAATCGAGCCCATAACACCTATATCATATCTACCCTGTAGCTTAAAAATGACTTGTTTCCAAATTAAAATAAAGGTTATTTCCTACCTACGGTACCAAACTTTTAAGGGTGATTTCTTATAACTTTTAATAAAGAAAAGTTTATATGAACATAAATATGTCCGCAGTTGCTTCGATTCTGAGATACAGGGCGCTAATTATTTTTTAAAAAGTCTGTTTTTATATCTTAAATACGAAGCCATATACAAAAAAAATACCACATTAAAAAGTTGTAATTTTAGTTGCTTCATAGGAAAAAAAATAACTACATAAAAAGCCAGTGGCGTACATTTTCTCTTAATAATATTGGCGTTGTGCCCACTATACGCCACTAGCTTTATATGTAGTTTTTTTGAACCTGGCTTCGTATTTAGGATTTAAAAAAAATAGACTTTTAAAAGATAATTAACTGAGTATCTTAAAAACTCGGACATGTTTGTAAAAACTTTTCTTCATAAACTGACATAGGAAATTACCCTTTAAAGTTTGGTACCTTAGTTAGGAAATAACCTTTTTTTTTAAATTTGGAAACAAGTCATTTTTAAACCACCCTGTACATCCAACTTTTAAATATTTTTTAGTAGGACAGAGGCGAAATAAGAGAATGTTTTTTAAGTACGAGTACGTAATACGTGTTTCAGTAATGTTTTTTTATTATTTATCTAAAAATATGTAATCAAACTCTGTCCGAGGCTACGTGTATTCTAAAAAATTCGTTTACTTTATCAATTTTTGTGAACATTGCTTTCAGAATTAATTAAATGTGGACCCATCTTTACATTATTTAAACCCTTAAAGGAGATATTATAACAACTAAAGCCTATAATAAATAAGTTATTTAACATTTGAATAACTGAACAAAAATTAAGTTGAGAAGTTTTTGTTAAAGTTGAAGTGTATTCGTTTAAGTATCTAGATGTCACTATAATGTTATATATTGTATAACTTGTTATAAACTTGCAGAAGAATTAAGTAAGATACTACCCGATTTAATTAATTTTCAGTCCCCGCACTCAATAAAAAATTCTTTTCAATTTATCGAATTTACGAAGGACCTAACGATTCCAAACAATTCAAAATTAGTTTCTTTTGATGTAAAAAGTCTTTTTACCTCAGTTCCAATAAAAGAAGTTATAGAAATTTTAAATAACTTAATCGGTGCTTCTAACTTAGATATTAAAACAAAAACAGAATTAAAAAATGCAGTTCGACATGCCTAAATCAAAATTCTTTTAAATTTAATGGTGAATTTTATAAACAAAATGATAGCCTACCTATGGGCTCTCCGATTTCTCCTTTGTTGTCGGAAATTTTTATGGCTCATTTTGAAAAAGTTTTATTTAACTCTAATAATCAATTAATTAAACACATTTTTTATTGGAAAAGATATGTAGACGATGTTTTTGCATTTGGAATAGTACAGAGAGAAATTTAGATAAGTTTTTAAATTTTCTAAACTCAATAAATAGCAACATTCAGTTCACTATGGAAAAAGGAAATGAAAATGAAATAAATTTTTTGGATATAAACATTAAAAATATTGACAACCACATTGAATTCGATATTTACAGAAAACCAACGACGACAGACACGGTAATAAATTACGCATCGAACCAATCATGGAAAATAAAATTATCTTCTTTTCATAGTTTAATTCACAGACTTGTCACTTTCCCATTAAGTCAATCAAATTTTAACAAAGAACTCTGCATTATTAAACAAATAGCAAGAAACAACGGATATAAAGAGTCACTTATTGATAAATTGTTAACAAAGAAAAAACAAAAGTTAATTGCTAAAGAGTTTTATAGTATTACAGAACCTAAAAATAATAATTTTAAGTTTATCAATTATATACCAAACATCAGCAATAATGTATCCAATAGGCTAGATAAGTTAGGCTGTAAAACTGTGTCTGTAAATAAGAGTAACCTAGGTAGATAATTAGTTAACAATAAAGACAAAACAGAAAAATTAGATATGTCAGGGGTTTATAAAGTTAATTGCGCAGACTGTAATGCGGAATATATTGGTCAAAGTGGAAGGAGCATAAAAAACAGAATAAAAGAACACAAAACATCAATTTTAAATGGTTTAAAAAACACAGGCATTTCAACACATTGTATAGAACAAAACCACTTTATAGATCTTAATAATGTTAAACTACTCCATAGAGAAAACAAAGGTAAAAAATTAAATTTATATGAACAACTAGAAATTAAAAAATCACTTATAGACAATACAACTCTTTCTACCCATTGGTTTTGGATCATTATCAAATAAATTTCGCAGATATGCCAATTATAAATAAATTTATTACCACATCTGGGCCGCATAATAAAACCCCTAATAATATTTTATAGACCTTTTTGGGAAAAACGTGTTAAATGGTTCTGTTTGTAAATATTTCTCTTTTTAAATTTAGTATACGAAGTACTCTTGATGAAGCCCTAGAAAGGCGAAACAATTGTAGAGTAATGCTCTAATTATTATTGAAACATTAAAAAGCAATTTTTTCTATTTAGTATTATTAATTAAAATTTATTATTGCATTGCAGCATTAAATTTTTTGTACTGCACACTTTTCGTAGTGGCGGCGGGTCAGCCTCAAAATACGTACACGGAACCCAATTTTCAATGTTAAATTAAAATAATTATAAACAATTGAGCTACAGCTCCAGAAAATGTCTTGCTAAGATTTTCTTCTCTTTTAGGATCTTTTTCTTTAAATTTATCCAGCTTCAATATTTTTTTAGTTATAGCTACAAAACGGGGACGCTCTTTTTTTGTTTATTACAACAATTTTTAAGTGCGGGATTATTAAAAAACAAACATTTTCCAGGTTTTTCTCTAGATCCAATAAACCTATTCCCAAGAAAGCATTTAAATATCTTTCATCTAACTATAGACCAATTTTACTTCTTTCAGTTCTTTGTAAAGTAATGGAGAAATGTATTAATTCACAAATCCTTAAATATTTAGAAAACACTAAATTTTGCATGACAGACAGTATGGATTTCGCCACAAAAGATCTACAGCAGATCTTTCCTTCGTATCACACTGCTGGAATAATTCTTTTTATTTTCTAGGTGAGTCCCAGATCGTTGCTCTTGATATATCCAAAGCTTTTGACCAGGTCTGGCATGCCGCTCTCCTCAATAAACTTCCCTCCTATAGTCTTTTAACTAAACTCTGTACTTGGTTCTCTAGTTATCTTTCTGATCGTCGAATATTAGCTATTGTATATGGCCACTTTTCCAGCTCTCGCCAAGTAAATGCTGGAGTGCCTTAGGGCTCAGTACTGGCACCCAAGATTGTTTCTTCTCCACATCAACGACCTTCTCTCGTCCACAACTAATTCCATTCATAGTTTTGCCGACGATAGTACCCTCCATCCCAGTTTTTAGGATCCTAAACCGATCCCTAAACCTGCATAGGGATCACCAAGTCACGATACGATATAGGACTGGTTGTAGTTGTGGTATATCAGTTTTCAATGAAACAACATCCAATTCTATCGAAACGTTGCTTCGTGATCTCTCTGCTGATTTTTGAAGCAAAGGCAACACGATGCGTTCATAGGACCATAATTTAATATTGGATTGAGGCGCCAAAAATCTCGTCCATTTTAATACATCCAAAACACCATCATGTTCCTTGTCGCGAAAAGAGTCATTAAATACTCATCTTTTACTTATGAGCGGCCAAGTTTTGTAAAGCAAAGCCACCTTCAATTTTGTGGGCGTCACATTTGAGAATAACCTTAACTGGCATAAACACATTGTATCTATAGCCACGGCAGCTTCAAACAATGATTGGATTTCTCTTTTGAGCCAAAAACTATTTTTCCCCTTCTAATTTATACACTTTGTATGTGTCTTAAATCCGACCTTCCTTGAAATATTGTTCTCATATCTGGGGCATGGCGCCCCGCACAACCCTTAGCATTCTTGATTCCATTCAAAGAAGAGCTGTTAGCCTCATTAATGATCCTTCACTTACAGAAAGGCTTCCCTCTCTTGCCCATTGTCGGGGTGTGGGGGATTTATCGCTTTTTTATAGGTTCTTTCACGGCTTCTGCTCTGAAAAATTGTTCAGTATAATTCCTCCACTCACGGTTCCCAACAAAGAAACTCCTGTTGCCTCATGTATGCACCCCTATAGGGTCCAACTGGACAGGCCTCGAATTCCCACTTTGTTCGTTCTTTTATTTCTAGAGTTTCTAGAATGTGGAACCTGCTTCCTCCGGAGGTCTTTCCTTTTCCCCCAAAGCTTCGAGCATTTAAGTCCTGTGTCAACAAACTCCCTCTTACATCGCTTAAGACACCCACGGTACGTTAGCAGCGTTAAATTTAGGGGGTGGCCAAGGGGATAATCCCTCTAGAAAAAAAAATCTATATATATCTAAAGTATAAATTTATTCTCAAAGTATACAATTTGTTTGTTCGCTTTTACACGTGAGGACCTTTTTTTGCTCTTTAACTTTTTGCCAGTACCTAATAATTTTGTGTGGTATCTATTCTTTAGGATCCTCCCCGGGAACATGAAACTTCCCCGGAAAAAAAAAAACTTTTCTTTATTCAACACAGTAGTTTTAGCTTTTAGTCTTCGTAGATTGTCCAAAGATTAAAAAAAAAGGAAAATACCAAGAACCAGACTTTTACGATTACATTATTTTTTTCAGGAAACTTCTTGACTAGACTATTAAGGAGAACCTAATTGGTATGATTAGTCCAAACCTTATTTCCACACGGTATAAGTGCCTGCTTTTTAAAAATAAATAATTTACTTTATAAGGCGAAGACCACAATTTTGTTTCACAGTGTAATTTAAATAATACATTAAAAAGTTATTTGCAAAGGCAAAAATTACCTATTATTCACACAATTTCAGATGATGAGAAAATGTGGTAGGTTGGATGAAAGGCATTAAAAATCTTATTTGGCATAGTATTTTTTAATAAGAACTGCTACTGCTGTATTAGCATTCCTACGTTTATGTGAAAACAAGCTGTTAATACTAAAAGAAATGTTGCCACACAGGCTTTTAAATTTGCAGGGCAGTAAAATTTAGTCGCAAATTGTAAATATACAAATAGCTTCTAGCAAAACAAAGAAAAATAATTATCGTTTAACTCCGTATACTTCTTGCTAAAGAAATTGTTTTACTTAATAGAAAAAGGAGCACAATCTCATCTCTCAACCATGTTTTATGTACCATGTCTTATACCTAAAGTCAACAGTTATCCAGAAATTACCATCAGTTTGTTTTAAAATTTATGAAGACAGGTAAGTTGGAAGAAATTTATTAAAAATTCGAGGGTTTATTTTTTTGAAAAAGTTTTTGCGGTTTTTTTGTGATAAATTAATAAACAGGCGGTTACACATTCGAGGAATACCATTAGGATCTCGGAAACGGTAAGAGATACAGGATTGGAGAGACAAAGTTGGACATATTTATGCTTGCAACTACATTTCGTTTCAAAAGAATTTAAAAATTTGCAGCCGTTCGGGAATTATCCGGCAAGAACCGAAATTTTGCAGAAAGAGTTTTTTTAATTTTTTCTTGGTTTGATTTGAAGAGATATTTTAAAACTAACGACACATTAACATTGCCACTTTTTCTGATTTATAAAAAGGATGTCACTAATCTTAAGATCCGAGGTTTCGTCTTTGAGCCACCATCATCAACTTTGTTTTTTCTTTAATGGGAGGAATTTTTAAGGGGGCCTTCCCTAAAAAAAAATCAAACATAGTTGAATCTGCTCAAATCGACGAAATTCGTACAATTATGCGATTTTGATGAGACTTTCTCTATTTTTAAGGGATCCTTTGAGAGAAAAATTAATTTCTATATAAAAAAATATTTTGGCTAAAATAACTATTTGCTAGAAATTTCCAATTTTTAAGGGGTTTTTGGTGGAAAAATAAAAAAAATGTTTTTTTTTTATTTTTTAGGGTGTTTTGGTGAAAAATATTGAAAATTGTTTTAAACATACTTACGTATTTTCCTCGGTATTTTCTATATGGTAATAGTGCATAAGGTATTACAGAGTGTTTAAAGAAAATTTTTGGACAAATTGTACATCTAAAAATACAAAATCTGGATAATCACAGATCAGGATATTCTCCGTTTCCATGATCTATGGGATGTTAAATCTTTTGCATCGTAAATAGTTTATCTTCTATAAAAAAATAAGACTTGCAAGTACCATGGTACACTTAAATATATTATAAAGTGTTAGAAAAACGTATACAATATTTTATAAAGATCTTAAATCAGTGACGTTCATGCGGTCAAGTCGTTATGTTCAGCAAAAAACTTTGGAGCCACTGGACAATTCTGATGCATTAAAAAAAAAACAGTTTATTCAATAGTGGTTTATTTCAATTTTATTGGATTTGTAGTCATTTTTGCAAAAAGCATTTTCTTAAAATAAAGTAAAATTAATTGCCCAAAATACGGTTTTTCTACTGGTTAGTTTAAATATGACCTTTAATGATACACTACATCAGCCAAAACTCATCTACTACTTTAAGGGGTTTTAAATAAATGCAAAATAAAGTTATAGGGACAAAAAATTCCTAACACCCTGTCCTAAAAATGTAACGTTTCTGTACTCATGTTAATATTTTTTAGTGCATTTCCAGGTGCATAAACGTCCCCTTCATTTATTTAATAGTATTGTGTAACACCCTGTATAAATAGTTTAGTTTATAGCACCCTTTAGAAAAAGAGGGCAGGCAAATAAACACCATTATTGTATTTATCCCAACGATTCGTGGCTGGATTGCTACTTTATCAAGGGCCAATACTTTACGAGGTCTCACTGCCTTTAGAAACTTTATTGTCTAACAAAAATATATAAGAAAGTTCCATCCTCTCGAAAAAAGCCACCATCATTAATTTCATTATAACCCTTTCCCCCTCAGGAAATGAAATTAAGTACACCCAATGATGAATCGAGACAGGCGCAATTCTAAGGTAAAAGCAATTTTTTACCTGAGAACCTTTTATTCTGAGAAACCAATTTTTTGTTCACATAGGGGTGCAACTTTTACTTTTACTATACTTACTAGCATAGCTACTTATTTTGTGCTACTAGTCAATAGGTAAAGAGTCTCATAAACTCTGGTATGGGTCTGACTGCCCACTTAAGGGGTAATAAAAGGAGCCTTATAAATAAAAAAAAACACCGCGGCGGGCTACATGAATACATTAATGAAAACAAAAGGACTAATATTAACCAACAAGGAGCGGCTAATTAAAAAAGTTATTATTGATAACTTTGAGTTCATCTAGTACATCGTGTCGGTTTTCTATTTTAGTAGCTAACCGAAATACCTAGAACTAACCAAAATAATTTACCGTTATAAAGCGACTTCTTTTCTTAATTTAAAAAACTTGTTTCTTTGGAAAATCTCTATTTCACGTAAATCTCCTTTAGCAAGTACTGACAATTAATTACCACAAAATCAAGAAGCATTTGCGGAAATCAAACCAATTAAGAAGAGATTTATCTTTTGAAATAATGATAAGGCTACAAGCTTAAACAGTATACGATGTTTGTTGTCCTCTTAGAATCAAATGAGAGCACCATATTCTTATGTTATAATCCAAAACGGCACCCATAAGCTGGGAATAAAATAAGAACGATTTTATTGCAGATTTCAGGGAACTAGTTGACACCTAAAACTTCAACAGCATTTCGTGTTGGTTCCTATAGGTTAATGTGCAATCTTCAGGATCCCGAAATATCGAATCTTGCATGCCATGCACGGGATTTTTGCGTTTGTAAAATGAACGGGGTTAATCCCGATCAGCAGCTTTGTTATGTACATTAGGGTGTCCGTTATTTCCCAAATCGATTTTTTTAGCGATCGCCCCCTGAACTTTTAGTTTATAGCCTAAAAAATATATCCAATGTAAAAATGGTCCTAATTCCTGATTTAAACCGTGCCGAAGTCATGTTGCTTTTCCCATTTAAATAACATGGGATTTTTGGACTTTTTCTTTTTTTTTTCTCAGACAAAAATAGATGGAAAAATCTACTTATCGCATATTCTGATGGGAAATTTAACGCTTTACAAAAACGTTTACTTACGAATTTTTGATTAGGCCACTCCTTTAAGAGTTATTTACGGACAAACGTTGAGTTAGGATTAAGTTGTGGCCATCCTCGGGAATTTAATTGCAGCATTTTTTAAATAAAACACTATGTCTATTACATCACCGTTAAATAGTTATTTTAAAGAGCTTTAAGAAAATACCACAATTGATAGGTATATCTCTTAAAGTTTTGGAAATATGACCATTCAAATCTAAAAAAATTGTTGTAGTGTCTATTTTATCTTCGACACTATATTTAGTGCTTAGCTTAGAGCTATATATAATGGAAATTTAACATAATTTTCAGATTTGAATGTCCATATTTTTTAAAATATAAGAGATAGACATACATAGATAACCTAAATTTAGATCCCTAGTGGCAAGAAGCATTTTTCGGATTTTTACGACCGCGCGCAGTGGGTGGACGAACATGCGCACTTAAAAGCCGTGGCAAAATACAAGCACCGGCACCCCGTACCCTTCGTCCGCGGTCTGACCATAACGCTCATTAGCTACCGTACTTCGAACAGACGGCGTCCTGGCCGTCAACAAATTATTTCTTATAATGCGAATAGTTTGTTTGGGTACGGGTGCGTTTACCCTCAACTGGCTTGCGTACAAACCGGTTTTTTCGCCCATGAAATGTAACTTTTGTTTCGCGCAGGTTATAACATTAGCAATCCATCGAGATCAGTGTAAACATATCAAATGTAGTATTTTCTTAAATAGACCCTGAAATCACAATTTGGGGGAGTGAATGAATTTTTGACATAAGTTACTTTAAAGTGTCTACAAACAAAGAATATAAAAAAATTTCAACCCCGGAAAAGGGTTGAAAAAAAATAAAAAAGTGTTTTCTTGCAATTACTTTAAAACGGTTGGAGCCACAAAAAACAATTCCTAACAAAAGTTGTAACACTAAAAATAATAAATCAAAATGGTCTCTATCATTTCTTCCCCAGATGACATTAGGGTTGCTAAAAATTAAGGGATGATAATTTCAATTAAAAAAAAATCATAAATGTTTAACAAATTCATAAATTTGCATTTATTTTTGACATAATTACCCTTAGAGAGTCTTCAAACAAAGTGTAGAAAAGATTTTGTTTCAACCCCCGGAGAGGGGTTAAAAAAATTAATGTGTTTTTTGGAATTATTTTTAAATGGTGTAAGTTAGAAAAAAAAGTTCTTAACAAAAGCTGTAGAGCTAAAAATTCTACATCAAAATGATCCTTATCATTTTTTCTCCAGATGACATTAGGGTGGCTTAAACTTAAGGGATGATAATTTTACATTAAAAAAATTATAACTATTTAACAACTTCATGTATTTGCATTTCTTTTTGACATAATTAACTTTAGAGTGTCCGAAAACAAAGTAACGAAAGTTTTAGAGCTAAAAATTTTATTTATTATATTTCTCATCATTTTTTCCTCAGATGACATTAGGGTTGCTAACACTTAAGGGATGATAATTTTAATTAAAAAAATTATAACTATTTAACAAATTTATGTATTTGCATTTTTTGTCATAGTTAACTCTAAAGTGTCTATAAACGAAAAATAAAGTAGATTTGGTTTTAACCCCTGGAAAGTGGTTGAAAAAAATAAGTTAAGTGTTTTTTGGAATAACTTTAAAACGGTTGATATAAGAGAAAAGTAATTCTTTACAAAATTTGTAAAACTAAAGATTTACATCGAAATGGTTCTCATCATTTTTTTGCAGATGACATTAGGGTTGCTAACACATAAGGGATGATAATTTTGTTTAAAAGAAATCACAACTATGTAACAAATTCATGTATTTGCATTTCTTTTTGGCGTAATTAATTTTAGAGTCTCTAAAAGCGAAGTGTAGAAGATATTTTGTTTCAACCCCCTGGAAAGAGGTAAAAAAAATGAAAAGTTGTTTTCTTGGAATTACTTTAAAACGGTTGAAGTTAAGGAGAAAAAATAATATTTTGACAAAAGAAAAATGGTAGATTTTTATTAAATGGCTTAAAACAATGAAATTTTCGAACAACCAAAAAAAAGGGCTCTACCGCAAAACAAGTTAAAAAGTGTTTGTGTGTTGTTAGTGTTTATTGTTTGACGATTATTATTTAGGTTCTTATTCTATTTTTTACTGCTGTATTGTTAAAAAACTTGGTTTAGGATCAGTTAAACTCAACTGGGGTTGAACCTACCCATTTAAAATATATTGCTGTCAAGTATATGCCAAAAGTTTCTTCTTTACTTCATTTGTAGAAACTTTTATGTTAATTATATATATATATATATATATATATATATATATATATATATATATATATATATATATATATATATATAATATATTAAAGAATGCAAATACATGAATTTTTTAAACAGTTATGTATTTTTTATAATTATAATCCCTTAATATAAAATTTTTAGCTATAAAACTTTTGTCAAAAACTATATTCTCTAGCTCCAACCGTTTTAAAGTAATTTTAAGAAAACATTTTTTTTTCAACCCCTTTCCAAAGGGTTTAAACAAAATCTCTTTTATACTTTATTTATAGACACTTAAAAAAGTTAACTATATCAAAAAATTGCAAATACATACATGAATTTGTTAAATAGTTATGATACTTTTTTATAGTTACCCTAACATCATCTGGAGAAAAATTATGAGAACCATTTCGATGAAATTTTTAGCTAAACAACTTTTGTAAAGAACTATTTTCTCTTACGCCAACCATTTTAAAATAATTCCAATAAAACACATTAAAAAATTTGCAACCCCCTTCCAGGGGGTTAAAACAAAATATCTTCCACACTTTGCTTTTGAGACACTCTAAAGTTAATTATGTCAAAAGAAATGCAAATACATGACTTAAATAGTTATAATTTTTTAAATTAAAATTATCATCTCTTAAGTTTAAGCCACCCCAATGTCATCTAAAAAAAATAATTAAAACCATTTCGATGTAGAATTTTTAGCTCTACAACTTTCGTAAAGAACTTTTTCACTATCGCCAATCGTTTAAAAATAATTCCAATAAAACACATTAATTCCTTTTTTCAACCCCTTTCCAGCGGCGTTAAAACAAAATATCTTCTTTACTTCGTTTTTGGATACTTTAAAGGTAGCTTAGTGACTTAAGGGTCCGATACTTCGGTTTTTGAGTAGAAGCAAATGCTTTATACATTGAATAAAGTATGTCAACATTAGTAGTATTTTAAACAGACCCACCTCAAAAAGTCCTGCTGGCACCCCCCACCCCCCTTAAATTTGGTTAAGGGATTGATATAGTTTTTTTCTAATATCTTCCAAACGGTAAATGATAAAAACTGATTTTAGTGTCGTTAGATAGAGCACAAAATTCTGCAAAATAGTAATAATTAAAATTGTATTTTTCTTTATTACGTAAGAATCTCCAATATAGAAAAAGTTGGAGGGGCGCATCCACAAGGCATTTTTACGATATATCTTCCAAACCGTCTACCAAACAAAAAAATATAAGACACAAAAATTAAGGCCAAAGTTTTCATTATCGAATAGTGTATAACATTATACTATTTTCTTTTAAATTAAAGCTACCAGTGGCGTACAAAATTAAACACTACACCAGTATAGTAGGTAGTTAAAAATAGAAATTTTTAATGTCATACTTTTATTTTATTTTTTTCAGAATATTTCTCACTTTAGTTATATTAATTGGTAATATTACCTTATTGCGCATAATAGTAATATTAAAAATTTTTTTTTTGGTAAGACTCTACAACAAAAAAAGTCGAAGGGCATACGGCACTTTTTACCATATATCTTTCAAACCATTAACAAAAAATAAACAACATAAATGACAAACCACAAAGTTATCATTTAGACTATAATCTTTTAAAATAAAGCTACCAATAGCTTACCAAATTAGTACTACACCAGTAAAGTACCTAGAAATCGAAATATTTAATGTTATTCTATTAATTTTAAAAGATTATTTTTCACTTTAGATTTATATATTAATAAATATACTTTACATTTTATTTACTTATTTCTTTTGTTTTATAATTTGATTCATCATATTTTTAAATAAATAACAACAGTATTATAATAACTTTTTATTATAAAGATAACAACAAATATGGCTTATACAGTGTGTCCCAGGATAGGTGTTACAAGAGAACAAATTCGCCAAAAATTTTGGAATATTTAATCGTCCTTTTGGGAAACTGGTCGCATGGTCCAAAACAAATAAATACAAAATTTGATTTCAATTGGTAATATACAGGGCAAGTTATAACTAAAAATATGAAAATGACCAAAGAAAAAGTACCTTTATTTTTAAAAATAGGACAAAATTGTATAGGTAAATGTTGTAGAGAACTAAATTTTATGTCAGAATTTAAAGTTAAACACGTTAAGTAAAAAAATATTTTTGTCAATTTTTAACCCGCCCTGTTTAATACCAATTGAAGTAAAGTTTTGTATTTATTAGTTTTGGACCATGCGACCGGTCGCCCAAAATTTCGTTTTAAAATTTAAAAATTTTTGTTCCATTTGTCCTCTTGTAAATCTCTGGGACACACTGTATATAACATCAATGAAAAACAAACACATTATTACACAACCTAAAATACCTAATTACAACATAACCTGGTACATTTTAAAAATTTTTAAAAAACATTTGTGAACACATGTGAAGTGCTAAAGCATTCATTGTTGGGGTAAATTCTCAACTGTTCGGTTTTTTGGGCAAAAGTTGCATTCGACAAATATCAATGTTGCTACTATCAGAATGTTTATCGTAGATGGTTACAACGAATTTTGAGATCACACTTAATTGCCGAGATGAAGGTTTTTTAAATGCTGCAATAAATCAATGAAAGAAGCTGTAACTTCCGGAAAAGATTCCCAAGCTTCCCAACACTTTTTTCCTTTTCCATAAAAGAAGGACGTGGTATCGCAACCGGTTAGTGAATGAAATAATTAATAGTTTAAAAAACTAAAAACACGCTTTTATATGCAACCGAACTAAAAGTTAGAAAATAATTTTTCATTAAAAAAATATTGTCATTTCATAGTAAAAAGCGTGGGGTGCATTTTACTATTTTTTCATAACTTTTCCATCATAGATATTTGCAAATATAATAATTATAACATTTAATATATTTATCACCCCTCGCTTTTTACTATGAAATGACAATATTTTTTTAATGAAAAATTATTTTCTAATTTTTAGTTCGGTTGCATATAAAAGCGTGTTTTTTAGTTTTTTAAACTATTAATTATTTTTTATTTTTTAGTTTCTGCTACTCTTGACAAAATGGCGAAAAATTTTTTTAATGAACAAGAGTGGCAAATTTTAAAATTTTTCCAACAGATTGCAACTCACTAAAAAATTCTTCTTCATTAAGTAGCAAAGTTTGAAATTTTGCCAACAGATGGCAATCCAGGCAATGTTTGGACCGTTGCCAATATATTGCAACCCACTAAAAATTTCTTCTTCATTTAATAGCAAAGTTTGAAATGTTGCCAACAGATGGCAACCTAGGTGTTGTTTTTATAATATAATGGAATTTTTTTCCTGGCGATCCAAAAAAGATAACGGGATACTGTTTGCAGATTATTGCATTGTCATGTTTCCTTAATACGTGTGCAAAGTTTCAAAGAAATCGAATAGCTGGAAGTTGGTTAAAATTAGGCTCAAAGATTCCGTTACATAGCCAGATAGTTACAACCCAAGTTAATAAAAAAGCGTGTTAACGGCATTTATTAACTGTTATTGTTCATAAAAATTGAACACCAATGGTGCAACTAACCCTATTGTGTAAAAGAATATATTAATTTTTATTGTTCATAAAAATTGAACACCAATGGTGCAACTAACCAAATTGTGTAAAAACTAAAAAATTTCTTCTTCATTTAATAGCAAAGTTTGAAATGTTGCCAACAGATGGCATCCTAGGTGTTGTTTTTATAATATAATGGAATTTTTTTCCTGGCGATCCAAAAAAAGATAACGGGATACTGTTTGCAGATTATTGCATTGTCATGTTTCCTTAATACGTGTTCAAAGTTTCAAAGAAATCGAATAGCTGGAAGTTGATTAAAATTAGGCTCAAAGATTCCGTTACATAGCCTGCCAGATTAATAGATTGATAGATAGTTACAACCCAAGTTAATAAAAGCGTGTTAATAAAAAGAAAGGGCTAGACTTTTTCATTGATTTTTTAGCAATTTCAATACACGAAATATGTCTTACATTTTTACCAGTACCAAACTTAATCCACACGTCTTGATTTTGATTTTTGTACTGGTAACTTTATTTTTCGTGTTGTATGATTATTTATTATTACTAGTATGCAGAATTCGAAATAATTATAAATTAATAAATCTAAAGTAAAAAATATTTAAAAAAAGTATAACATTTAAAATTTACATTTTTAGGTACTATACTGGTGTAGTGCTACTTTTGTACGTCACTAGTAGCTTTTTTAAAAGATAATAGTATAATGTTATACTCCATCCGATAGGGAAAACTTTGCCTTTATTTTTTGTATTCTATATTTATTTTTATTTGGTGGATGGTTTGGAAGATATATCGTAAAAAGTGCCGTGTAGATGCTCCCTCCAACATTTTTTTGTTGTAGAACTTTTACTAAATCAACAAAAATACAATTTTTAGTGTTACTATAAAGTAATATTACCAATTAATATAACTAAAGTGAGAAATATTCTGAAAAAATAAAATAAAAGTATAACATTAAACATTTCTATTTTTAACTACCTACTATACTGGTGTAGTGCTACTTTTGTACGCCACTGGTAGCATTAATTTAAAAGAAAATAGTATAGTGTTATACACCATTCGATAGGGAAAACTTTGGCCTTAATTTTTGTATCTTATATTTTTTTTTGGTAGACGGTTTGGAAGATATATCGTCAAAATGCCTTGTGGATGCTCCTCTCCAAATTCTTCTATATTGTGATTCTTACGTAATAAACAAAATACAATTTTAATTATTACTGTTTTGCAGGATTTTGTGCTCTATCTAACGACACTAAAATCAGTTTTTATCATTTACCGTTTAGAAGATATTAAAAACAACTATATCACTCCCTTAACCAACTTTGAGGGGTGGGGGTGCCAGCAGGAGTTTTTGAGGTGGGTCTGTTCAAAAATCTACTAATGTTGACATACTTTATTCACTGTATAAAGCATTTGCTTCTACTCAAAAACCGAAGTATCGGGCCATTTTTGAACAATAAGTCACTAAGCTAAGGTAATTATGTCAAAAGAAATGCAAATACATGAAGTTGTTAAATAGTTATGATTTTTTTTAATTTAAATTATCATCCCTTAAGTTTTAGCAACCCTAATGCCATCTGGGGAAAATGATCGGAACCATTTCAATGTAAAATTTTTAGTTCTAAAACTTTTGTTGGTTTTTTTCCTCTATCATCAACCGTTTTAAAGTAATTTTAAGAAAAACCTTATTTATTTCTTTTCAACCCCTTGCCGGAGGGATAAAACAAAAATTCTTGTATACTTTGTTTATAGACACTTTATAAGTAATTATTTCAAAAAAAAAAACAAATACATAAATTTGCTAAATGGGAATGATTTTTTAATTAAAATTATCATCCCTTAAGTTTAAGCCACCCTTATATCATCTGGAGAAAAAAATGATAAGGACCATTTTGATGTAGAATTTTTAGCTCTTCAGCTTTTGTAAAAAACTTTTTTAACTTTACCCATTTTAAAATATTTCCAAAAAAACACATTAATTATTTTTTTAACCCCTCTCCGGGGGCTGAAACAAAATCTCTCCTACACTTCAATTGTAGACACTCTAAGGATAATTATGTCAAAATATAAATGCAAATTTATGAATTCTTTAAACAGTTATAATTTTTTAATTGGAATTGTATCCTGTAGCTTTGGCAACCCCTAATGTCATCTGGGGAAAAAAAATAATAGAGACCATTTTGATTTATAATTTTTAGTTTACAACTTTTGCAAATAATTTTTTTTGTAGCTCCAACCGTTTTAAAGTAATTGCAAAACACTTTAATTATTTTTCAACCTTTTCAGGGGGTTAAAATTTTTACTTAAATATTTTTTGTTTGTAGACACTTTAAAGTAGCTATGTCAAAAATTCATTCACTCACCCAAATTGTGATTTCAGCGTCTATTTAATTGGACCAAAAGCCTTTAAAATATCTATTTAATAATGATGTATTATACAGTGTTTTATTTAAAAATGCCGGTTTACTATTAAATTCCGAGAATGGCCACAACTCAATCTTAACTCAAAGTTTGAGAAGTGACTTAATAAAGATTCGTAAGAAATCTTTAGAGCCGTTAAATTTCCATCAAGTCTGCAATGAGTAGATTTTTCCATCTATTTTTGCCTGAAAAAGAAGAAAAGTCCAAAAATCCCATGTTATTTAAATGGGAAAGGCAGCATGATTTCAGCACGGTTTAAATCAGAAAATTACGGAGCATTTTTACATTGGATATTTCCTTTTTTTGCTACGAACCAAAGATCAGGGGCCATCGCTAACAGAAAAATCGATTTGAAATAACGGACACTTCTAACCTACTTGTCTCATTCAACTGGCTGTTTTAGATGTTATTTACAAACCTTCACATAAATGGTTCAATATGAAGAAACGGCTGCGGAGATCTTAAGACGTCAATGAAGTAACGGATGAGAATCTTTGAAAATGTAGCGGTGAAAGTGATAAGATGGCGGCGGATGCGGTGAAGATGGCATAGGCCGGGATTGAAGATTTTCCTGCGGTAATGCATTCTCTAGCCTCAATTACACCTGTGCTTCAGTGAAGTCTGACTTTTAAGATCCTGACCATGGTGATGCACAAATTTGAATAACCTTTGTATAGATTGAATTGAAATAGGAGCGCGGCCCGAAAATGTTTGTTGAATTACTGGACCCTAAAGAGTTTTGGTTGCCAATCCTAATGGAAAAAAAAAGATAAGAACTCACGGTAAGAAAAATGAAACTCATGAGTGAGGTGATCGTATGCTTTTTTTTTTGGCAGCAAAGCCAAATCGTTTGTGTTTTACTTGTTGAGCGAATTCAGCCACGCATTTGTTAGAGAGGTATATCTTCAACGCTAACTTAGAACAATTCTGCATAATGTTCAAAATAACCTAAGGTAATAATTATAATTGAGTTACAGAACGGATTTCAAAAGAGTGTGAGGTTGACAGAAAGTGTTATAATGTTCACACTCGTCAGATGTTAGACCCAAGAAAAATATCTATTTTCCTTTCCATTTAGTGGGTATAGAGTTTCATTAACTCTTATAACTCCAGGTACGGGTTTGACTACCCACTTATGGGCAATATAAGGAGCCGCTTTGCCTTATAAATTAAAAATAACACCGCGGCGGACTATATGAATACATTAATGCAAACAAAAGGACTGATATTAACCAACAAAGAGCGTCTGATGTTAAAACAAAGTTAATATTGATAATTTTGAGTTCTTCGAGATATTCTCAAGAAAGTGAAGGCCAATATTTACACAGCATTTTATAGTCCGGACGTTTGACTCCACAAATAGGTTCGAGACAACCTGTTAATTACTCAGATATGTGGTTAATGCACACAAGATGACCACTTATAGCTTGATTGATATTTATCTTTGATTTCTGTATTGTATTCCTCGAACGTACTAACACGATCTATGTTTATTTCTTATTTTGTTGTGTTTACTGATGGCGAGGTCTCCTTTAAAGTTAAGTGTATGCTGAAGATGTAGGCTGGAGTTATATTTGTGCTTTAATTAAATATACTTATTTGGTTTCTTATTCGATTATGGTTTCCAGGAAAGTAAGATTTTATGCGGTGGTCGGTCGGTTCAAAAACAGAAATATTCATCTGCGGTATTAATACTTACGAGTAATCTGGTATTTCAAATTACCTATACAGGGTGTCCACTACATATTTCTTGTACCAATAATTAAGATATAGCAAAGCATACTTCTATTCAAAAGTAAGTGATAAGGAAGATCCGGGTGTCATATATATATATATATATATATATATATATATATATATATATATATATATATATATATATATATATATATATATATATATATATATATATATTTTACTCCCTTCAAAGACAGTTAAAGAAAACGTCCTGCTTTTTAACCTGTCTTTAAAAGGGAATTGAAATATTTTGTATTATACACCAAGACAGTAGGGAATTTTTCCTTTTGCTTTAATATATATATATATATATATATATATATATATATATATATATATATATATATATATATATATGATTTTTTTATACGTTTTTAAATATAAAATATAAAACTTGGTATCTAGTTCTAGGTCTTGGTATCATAAACTATTAGGTCCAACAATCAAATTGTTTTCATAAACTAGGGACCGATACACTAGGTACTTTGAATTTCTCTAAAACGTCACAACTATTTTGTGCTACAATGCATGTACTATCTAAGTAAACCAGCCAACTCTTCTATGCTGTCTACAAAAAGTTATACTTTATAAGAATCGCTCAGAGCAAAGGGTTTCGAAATATTTTGCGTTTAAGTGTTTAGTGAAACTAAAAAATACCTTTAAATCTAAGGTGTTAGCTATAGCTACAACTGCCATATCAAATGTGAGCGAATAGTACGCCGATATACTTTTTGGTTGCACTAAACAACTAAAACGCAAGTATCTCGAGAACGTTAGCTCAGATCGAATCTTAAAGTTACACTTTTTTATTATACAGGGTGATTCAAAAATCGATCACGAAACTTAAGGGTTTGATTCAACTTGACAAAATAAGGGTAAAGCTTTATACATTTTTTTTCAAAATGTCATTCGGTTTTGAGTTTCAAGCCCTCAAAATTCAATTTTTATTTTGGTTTTTTCGCCATATTGCATTTATTTTTAAACCAATACAGTTAATATTTGGCACACAAATCGAGCTTTGCAAATTCTAAAATTTTAAGACAAAAGTACTTTTTTAAATACCGCCAGAGGGCACTTTACCTAAAACTTAAAATTTATTTACATCATAACTTTTTATTTTGACAAATATCGCAAAGCTGGGGGCGCCATTTTATAAACTTAAAAAATAAGGTACTCTTTATTAAAGTCGATAAACCTCACCGTTTAGGCACCAATAGACATCAAAGTTTTCATCAATTTCAATCAAATTACCTACATACACACAGGGTGTCCAGTAACTTAACCGACAAACTTTACAGGGCGATTCTACAACAGAAAATATGAAAAAACTTCATATATGGTTTTTTCTTATTTCTTGTTGTAGAATCGTTTGGTTAAGTTTGTCGGTTGAGTTACTGGACACCCTGTATGTATGTAGGTAATTTTATTGAAATTGATGAAAACTTTGATGTCTATCGGTGCCTAAACGGTGAGGTTTATCGACTTTAATAAATAGTACCTTATTTTCAAGTTTCAAATTACCTACATACATACAGGGTTTCCAGTAACTTAACCAACAAACTTTACAGGGCGATTCTACAACAGAAAATAAGAAAAAACTTCATATAAACATGTCCTAAACGTATTAGTTTTTGAACTACAGTGTGTTAAATATTAAATAATTTTTTTTTAAATTTTGTACACCCCAATAAAACGATCTTTAAAAAGAGCTCCAAGAAAAAACCACATTAAGTACATATTCCTTTATTAGTTTTGGAAATATGGCCATCCCAATCAGGTATATAGGTAATTTTTAAAGTACCGCTATTTTGTAGTAGGTAAAGATATTGACTTTGTATTCTAGGGGTATCAAGTACTCGTCAGGAGCTTTAAAATGATGTACCACTTGACCCCCTTTCCCATTTAAACTTTTTGACGTTTATGTTGGTAAGGGGAGGGGATAACCTTGAATAAGTAAATTTTGAACGTGTCCACCTAATAATACAAATTTACGTATTTTAGGATTTTTATAAGTGTAAAAATAACCAAGTTAGGGGTGGCTCGTTTTAATTGAAATGCACTGTCTATAATAATGTCTTTTATTACCTGTGAGTTCTGTGTGCCGAGTTGGGTCATTATAAATGGTCCGACAAAGTGTCATAAAATTGACCCTAATAAAGTGTGCCGAGATGGGAAATTTGTGTATGTTCATATGGGTGTATATGAGCATACAAAAATTTTGAGGACCAAAAAAGGCCTTCACCAAAAAAATGTTTAATAACAACCCTAATTGTAATAAATCATTTCGTAATTATTTTTATTTTAAATGGAAATACATTTATGAAGTAAATCGTCCGCCCCCTAAAAATTGGTCGACCTAGGCTTCAGCGTACTTAGTCTGATGGTACATTTAACACTGATTCATGACATTTTATGAATGCCGCGGAACTCGTAGACCCTTGAAACTTGAAGTCCGGGTTTAGGGAACATCGACGCTATTCGTTCGACGTACGATTTTGGTGGCAGGGTTAGGCATGATGTTCGGCGGAAAATACCGTCCAAACTAACCAAACCGGCAAGCTTGAATCACCGGCTAATCATTCGCCAATCCCGTGAACTACGTCCATACCATAGGTGCGCGCATGTGGCGATGTGTGCGGCGTGGAGCAGCACGGCGAATTGTTGCAAGTCTGGACGCGGCGAACTACATTTGAGCTTGTTTCTAATTACACAAGTTTTTCTTTGTCCTGCTACAAGATGCAACACCTTTAAATAATTATAAAATTTGTAGAGCAGGAAAAAGCTTAGTATGTAAAAAAAAGTATTTATGTAAAATTGTATGATATTTATTTCTACATATTCATATCACAGTTTATTTGGTCGTTTGTTCACAGGTCGTATAAGGAATGTTATAGTTATAAATACTTACAAAATTAAATATTAAAAAGATAAACACTAATAAATATAGAATACAATATTTCATAACTAATAAATATAAATCACATATACAGTTAATATTGCTTAAAACTCTACTAACAGTAAACTGGAAAAATAAGAAGTCAGGACTAATTTGCCTGAAACAATAGATATATAATGCAAGAGTAATAAAATAATTATAATATATTTTTATTTTTATTATCTACAAAGTTTAACTTTATAAATAATAAAACATTTTAATACATTTTAACGATTATAATTTGGTTGCTCACGACAAAATTTAACTTGGATTTGCGACAACTTTTAACTTTTAATTCCAAGTATCCGTTTTTTCCGTTCCGTTCCAATATTATTTTGTCTTACATTTTGTTTTTTAAGATAATATAAAACATTAAACATAAAATTAAGTAAATGCCTATTTAACCAAAATGTATCCCTAAAAAATTCCTAATATGTGTTAATGTTTTGATCAGAATAGTATAATTATTTTATGACACGTAGGAAATGCGATATAGGTTCGGCCGACGGTGGGGATTGCTGGACAAGGCGTCAGCCGAGGTCAGCTCGAACAAGAGTAAGGAAATATGCTTTTCCAACGAGCTGCACATACTATTTTTTCTTCAATCAAAATTATTTTTAAAATTGTCTTTTTAGATAACATAAAAATGTTATATTTAGTGCATTAAATGTAAGGAATACATTTTGCTAATCACGGTATTGTAACGTACACTATTACATTGTGATGTATTGTAGATTAATTTTAACAAACGTCAACTAAACAGTGAATATTTAAAGCATACCGAAAGTTTGAATGGCCGGAAAAATATTTCCGAAAAAAAAATTCTCCGATCCGACGGTAAAATCTACCTAAATATGTTTATTTGTAATACCACAAGTGCTTAATTTATTTCCAGGAATTTTTCAAGACCACAAAAATTTTGAAAACTATCCCGGGCCGCAGGCGTGGTATAATTTTTATAGAATATTCGTAGCCTAGAAAAAAATCCTGGATTAATTTAATTGTAGTATTCGGCCGGCGATTCTCAAATCACAAATACTAGTGTCACGTTCGACATTGATAGATTCTCGCATAAAAACATGTTTTTTGAGCAACATTTCGCTGATCACGCATTCGACATTGTGAAGTGAGATTCGAGAATGGACCCGTCGCACAGTGCGTACAGAGATAGGGAGTTTGGGACAAAAATCAATATCTCAGTTGGTTTTTCAAAAATTGATTTTTTAGGTATATGTCATAAAACATAGTTTAGCGATCAGATTAAGTGCAATGTTACATGACTCACGTCTTTGCTGAGTTTCCTAAAATACAGTAAAATCTAAAATTTTATTGTCAAAAAATAAATCTAATATTTTATAAATAATTTTTGGTTTTTGTTGCTTTTAATCATGAAAAGAAGGCAACAAATTAATAAAAATTGTAATTACATTGTGCTTTAAAATAAAATTAACAATTTTTTACCATGCAATGCATTTTAGAACGTTCAAAGCTTAAACGTATTTTCCTCGGTATTTTCTATATGTTAATTTTAAGTGCATAAGGTGTTACAGGGTGTTTTAAAGAAAATTTTTGGCCAAATTGTACATCTAAAAATACCAAATCTAGATAATTATAGAACAGGAAATTATCCGTTTCCATGATACAGGGTGTTTAATCTATTGCCTCGTTAATAGTTTATATTCCATTTTTGAAAATTGCTCGGGATATTAAGATAAGACTTGAAAGTACCATGGTACACTGAAATATATATATCTTAAATCAGTGATGTTCGTGCCGTCAAATCTTAATGTTCAGTAAAAAAATCTGGGAGCCACTGGATATTGGAAAAAGTAAAGTAGCTTTTTAAGAGCCAGATTAATTTTGGTTAAAAGAACCTTAAAAGGACCTTAGAAGGCATTACAAGACCTTACAACAATAGATTATTGGTGGTTTATTTTAATTTTATTGCATTTGTAGTTATTTTTCAGGAACCATTTTCTTAAAATGAAGTAAAAATTAAATACTTAAAATATGGGTTTTTTGCTGGTTAGTTTAAATATAACCTTTAATGATACACTACGAGCCAAAACTCTTCTACTACTTTAACATGTTTTTCATCAATGCAAAATAAAGTTATATGGACAAAAATACCTAACAACCCGTATCGTAAAAGTTTAACGGTTCTGTACTCATGTTTATATTTTACAGTTTTAGGTGCATAAACTGTCTCTTAATTTATTTAATAGTATTCTGTAACACCCTGTATAAAACTAATAAACTTTCGGGTTTGAGATTTGAATAATTTTTGGTACTAGATTTTTGACTGCAAAGTAAAGCCAGTTCTTTCGGTTTAAATTTATATTACTAAAGTATATTTTGATTTTTTGATACTTATACCTAGCTTTCGTTTGCTATTTAATTACTTCTGCTATTCCAGTCCTAGGATATTATTTTACTAACTATAGTTGTATACAAATGTTATTCAGGGACTTAAAACCATACATTCTTTCATATTATATTACATCCAAGATACTACAACTTGTAGAAAATAACATTTTGTTTATTTATGTATGTAAATGACAGGCACGACGTAAGAACAAATTTTATAATTATGTCAAAAAATTCCCACTTTAATTCACCCCAGGGTACCACAGAAGAAACAAATTTCCGAAAAATACAAAAAAGTATGACCTGAGGCATTAAAAAAAATCATGATACCAAAAACAAAAATTTAAAGAATTCATATGATGAAAAAAAAATAGTATGTGCAAAACCATCGTCCGAAAATATATACCTGAATACGGCATATTAAACATCGAAAAACACTTACCCTGTATGCCTTAGTATACATTTTTTGCTATTAATTTATAAATTAAACCTATTTAAAGTTTAGAGTACAGTTTAAAAAAATCATAAATAGAGGACATATTCTTTTCCTTTTTTTTCATATGCATTAAATTACATTACATAAAATTCCACTTGCCCCCAAAAAAAAATACCTGGCCGCTTCTTGGCCAACCCTTTACAAAAAGATGACGTCGCCACTGGTATGGCAATTAAGTTTGGGGTATAGTTGGACCCATATTTATTTAATTCTGCAAGCGATGCCGCCAAGTACACAAAAAATAATAGGGTAAACAAACCTTTTCGAAAGCACATAGCCTCTGACAGAGCCTGATTACATATTTTTAGATAAATAAATAAAAATATTGCAAAAACCCGTATCACGTACTTAAAAACATCTTATTTCGTTTCTGGCGTGCCATAAAACCTGTTACGCGTGGCGTATTCATCGGGTTGAATATTTTTTGCTGCAATAAATCATTATCCAGAAAAGGGTTAATTTGCTTTATCATTTGTTTGTGTACTTAGCGGCATCGCTTTCAGAATTAAATAAATATGGGTCTAACTATACTTTATTGCTTCCTTTTAGTTTCAGTGCAAGTTTGAAGTTTGTGTTTTAAGCGTATTTTTGTAACTTTTGTTAGTAGCCTTGTTAAAAATCGATCTGCAAGAATTTTGCTGTTCCGTATTCGGAGTTGAAGTTAAGACCTGGATAGTTAAATATGACCCCGAGATTTATAGACAATGAAAGCAGTAGGTGGAAAGGGGTGGGAAGCAGCCAACGAAAGCAAGCAGAAAGCATTGTTTTTTTTTGTTGACATCCACGTCATTATTCATTGTAAATAAAATCCTACTAGCTAGGCACAACCACAACGCGCTGGAGATTTCGTATTTACTGTGTAAGATTTTAGCAAAAAAATGCATTTTAACATTGGCGTACTTACCCCGCATATTGAACCCTGCGACATTTGTTTATTCCCCAAGATAAAGCGCCCCTCGAGAACACTCGAACCATCATGGCGGTAAACAGAAGGTTTATAAAACTGTAACAATGGTGCTAAATGGGTTAATTTTAGTTGTTTTCAATCAAGGGAGCAGAAATGTTCCCAAAAGTAAATTAGCATGTTTTTATTGACTTTTTACTAAAGTGTTTTACACTAACAAAATGTCATAGCAACCTCCTGTTTTTACTGACTATTTCACTAGAGTGTTTTACACTGGCAAAATGTCATAGCATCCTTCTGTTTTCTACTGTCAAACTCCTAACTGCTCTTACCTTGATAAACCAACATGATGGTATTTCAGCGATAAAACTTGGTTAGCCCAAAGTAAAAAGTTAAAAAAAAACTAGTGTTGCTTTATATGGAAATGAAAGGGGAAAGACTTATTTTTAATTCTCGTGAAATAGTCATGTTAAATATTATTCGACAAAACATTTTTAGGCAAAATATTTCTCGTTTTATTTAAGTTTGTTGCTTCTTGGTAATTTCGCTTATGACATTTAATTGATGTAAATGTTCACGAAATTGCCAAGCAACAAACTTTCATACATTTGAAATATCTTGACAGCAACATTTTTCTCTTACGATATTATATACGATAAAACTACCTACCTAAAAACAACATAATGACATTTCAGCGATAAAACGATAGTTAGGTTAAAGTTAAAAAAGTTAAAAAAAAACACTACTGTTACTTTGACAAGTATTACCTTTAAAAGTTTGACTTGATTTTCTGGAAATAGTCTTGTCGAATATCATTTGAGAAAAAAATTTATTCAATATAATCAATAATTGTTGTGAATGCCATTCACGAAATTGCTAATATTACATATGAAAAAAATTCAAACGTTAAAAGTCACAACGCGAATAAATATTATGGAGTAACACATGGAGAATATTTCAATACCACCACGCATTCTCTCTGTTATAAAATGTAATATGGGTAAATAATAATTAATTGACTCTTGTACTTAAGATTTTAAAAAAACTTATATGTACCTATATTATATGTCGTTCAAAATATCGACGAAATTAAAATATTGCAATGGAAAACTATTTTTAAAACCTCCAAAATTATGAGTTTAGTTGTTTTCTTATTAAGGTAGTACTACCGGTGTAAGAATTAATGTTCAGAAAATTACGAAACTTAGCATACTGGTACTTTTATAATAAAAATATCAACCAGTTAAATTTTCAAAGGTTTACAGAGAACTAAAAAAGTTATAAATATTATAAAATAATTGCTTTTATCATTGATCCTTACGAAAAATCGCAGATTTTATTTTACTTCAAAAAACTGATCTTCAGATTTCAATGAAATTTGTATCAACGGAAGAAAAACAATTCTAAACATTTTGGCTAATTAAAATCCGACCTTCAGAGCTTGTGATAGGAGTAATTAATAAATCATTGAGAAAAATATGCTATGTGACTGACATGTGGCAACGCCGCCGAAAGGTTACGATACGCCCGAAAAGTTTATCGAATACGGTATATGGCTACATAAAATTGATGCCAGCTCAATACGTTTTTCGGTTACAAGATCCAATGAGGGACAATTTATATCCGCAATAATTAGAAAACATGTTTTTTTCAGAGTGTTTTTAAGAGAAAAATTCGACGACAAGAAGTGAGTTCGTTTATTACTAATCTGTTACCTCGAAACGCCCGAGTGTCAAATTTTCCGTTCATTTAGTACATCTGTAAGCTTGACTAGATCTGCTCTGTGTTCGATAATTGAAGATCTGAATGCTCGGAGCTAGCTCGGATCGCCTCAAGTCAAATCGCCGAGCGGACAGATCTAAAATTTTTTATGTCATAAAATAGAAAACGCAAAATCAGGTACATTTATAGGTTGGAAAACGAGAAATTTCAAAATATTGTCATTTTTTCAAAAAAGACATGGAATCAGAAAATTTAGTTGATTGTTTACTGTAATCTTGTAAAATTTGCGAATTTGTTTGCATTAATCCCGAAGATATGACAGATCACGTAAATGGCCATTCATTCGCAAGTAGGTCGAACTCTCAAATGTTTTAGAACGCGTTCGGTAACTGCTATCAGCTCTGTTAGCTCCAAAGGGACGTGACTTTTCTCTGCATCTGCTCGCTCTGCTAGCAATTTCTTAAACGAACTCACTTCAGGTATCAATATTTACGTTAGTTTGACAGGTTAGTGACAGAAACTTTAAATGTTTATCCTTAAACTTATGTGCTACTTGACCTTGTTTACAAATCTGTTATAATTTTTTTCAGTTACTGTTTTGCCTTTTCAATAAAATATTTTTTTTGGTGATATGATTAGGGTAGTTTAGAGATTTTGTTAGTAAATAAACATAACAATTTAAAACCGATAACTTGTTTAAAGATGCTTGTGCAGTAGATTTCTATTGTTTTTACGCAGCGTTGCCAAATATAAATACCACGATAGTCAAATTACCTTAAGCACTCATTTGACTCTTGTGGCATTGGTAGAACTACCTTAAAATAATTAAATTAAAACAAATCTCTCACGGGTTTTGGTAAAAACTTCAACTTTATAACCTCTTTTCCACACGGTATCCTTTAAGTGCGATATTTCCGCTTCGGCAAGAATAGAAGCAATCAATTCTTTAATGCCCAATTCACTGGCCAGTCGATATTTAGCGTTCACCGAGGTAAGTTTTTCAACAATATATCTCATTTTCTTTAATCCCTGAGCGGATTTCATGGGCTGATTCAAGAACTTCCTGGAAATATCCTGAACCAATTGCTCGCTAATACCCAGTGTTTCATAGTATTCGTCAAAGTAGTTAAGGTTATTGTTTAGTATCACTTGTTCAAATAAAACGTTTGCCCAATCGACTTGATAGTTGTATGCTTGTGCCATAATGTTGGATGGGTGGAAGCTGAAAATATGAGAACGAGATTAAGGAAATTTAATTTTGGAAATTTACACTAATAGCGCACATTTATTTATTAGTATTTTCTGTATTTATTTATCTACGTTTTACACCATTTTACACCCACTATCTGTGGGTTTTCACTCAGGGTTTTTGAATCATGGTTTTTAGGCATTAACCGATTTCGTGACTCTTCTTAAAGCTAGGGGATAGGGGTTAAAACCCCTTGCGGGTGCTTATTAGTAGGTTTTTCATGGGTGTTTGGATTCTAGTAATGTCTTGTTAAGTTGTTAGCATACGAATTTAAAATTGTAGTTTTCGGTATTGTTTAAATTTTTTAAATGCATCTGGCTATAAACACTAAAAAAATTTCGACAGGTCACAGATTTGGCAATAAAACCATATATTATTAAAAGTAAAAAATGTGGTTAAAAAATTCATACCAAACGCAACCAACTGACAGTTACTATTAGGGGTTTTTAAAAACCACTTACCTATGGGGAAATTAGAACTTGTCCTAATTCGACAGATCAAATCCCTGCGTTTTTATCCACATCAGAGATTCATAAATAAGAATTAAAAATGCAAGGGGTTTTGATTCGTGAAGAAAAACCTTGTAATTTAGAGCAGACTAAACGTCAATAATAAAATGGCTAGGCCGTCATCACTTCACAATTATTCTCCTTTTTGTTGCTCGAACACTATGTAAACGACGCGTTAAGACAGCGATATTTGTTTGCCGTCCATACTTGTATGACGCTTGTGGCATTTTACTATTAAATGGATCTCTAAAACACATTCAAAGCCTACCATAGGAATATTTTAAATAGTTTTTGCTTTTGAAGCAAATTCTGATATTTGCTTTAAATCCATCCACCAAAAATTTTATTTTTTAAATAATCTATAATTAAATTCCAAAATTATTTTTAGATTAGAAAATAAGTAAGAGATAATTGTAAATGACCTTTATAAAATTGCTGAATTTAAAATACCTAAGCACAAACACCTATAATTTTATGACCTCATTTTACAGGATGCCAATGACAGAACATATTTAAACCTTAAGGTGGGTTTTCACGCTCATGCAAGTTGCGCAAGTTAATTTGTGCATGCCATTTGTGCAAACTAGGCTGAACTATTACATCCGTTTTTACAGTCAAGTTTATTTGCAAAAATTTGCTCCGATTATCAGTAACCAATGGAGTACGAAAACGAATTGTTAGAATTGTTTAATTAAAAAATTAAGAAGTAGTAAAAGACAAAAAACCAAGAATATCGCAGAAGAGATGGATTGAAAAAAGAGCCACTCTCATATTCATTTAATAATAAGAAGAATAGAGCTAACTAAATTCCAATAACATTATTATAACTACATAAAAAAAACAAATATTAAAAACCCACCAAAAGAAAACGATAAATTAAAGCCACATAAACGCCAATACAAGTATTATTCACTCACTACGCACGCCTTTAATTTGTATGTCGTTTACACGTTCATGCATTTGCACCAACCACATGCAAACTATCCATTCAGATTCTACACAAGGCAAACTTTTTGGCTTGCGCAAGTAAACTATTTCCGTTTACATGCACCAATTTATTTGCACTAATTGGTATGCACAAGTCAATTTGCGCTAATTTCATGAGCGTTAAAACCCACCTTTACCCTCATGTAATCATAGGAGAGAGTTGTATTTTAATGCATAATTAATCTTTTATGGTAAATAAAAAAACAAAATTTCTTTAGCCATTTTAAAGCAGCGAAAGATGGTTCTATTTTTAAATACACAATTTTTTAAGGGTTTTTTGTCGGGGTTCAATTAATAAGTGTATTTTGTTTGAATCATATTTATATTAAACACTTTATATTAGCTTTGTTTTAAGAAATCAACGTCATAAGAGGTTTATTATTCCCAATATTTTACATATAAAAAAGTATTTGCTTTATTTGACTCTTACATATTATTTTTTTATCAGAAATAATTTTATTAGATAAAAGTTCATAGTACTGATGTTGTTAATATGTCGAGGAAAAAAAATAGGCAAGTATTTAAATAAAGTTGAGTACTTGTGAATAAAACGTCTGATAAGTGATGAAAAAAGATAAATAGTACAATCCTTTTCAAGCCTAAAATGTGCAACACTATACGGAGTGTATAAGTACTTAGTAAATTAAAATAATTGCATAATAAAGGAAATAAAATAGTATTTTTGAACAGCACGAACCGTAAGCTAAAAAAGGGTACTCCCCGATATCAATAAACTGAGGCGTATTCGGCAAAAACAACTTTTTACTTAAATAGGATTTTATCGAAAAATTAGATAGGTCGTAATCTACCCCTAGCTTTAATTCTAAGATTATAGAACAGTTTGCATCGCAGAAAACAATATTTTTTATTTTACAACAATTACAAAAAAGTGTCGTTTTTGGGTAAGGTTTTTTAGTGCCAATTTGACAGCTAAGTACAGAAAGTAAAGTATAATTTCTTGCACCACAAACCCCTGTTCCCCTTATCCAATTACGCCCCTATACACCGTATTGACATAATCGCGTTTAGGAGTAAAATCTGGATTAGTGTGAATATTTTCGATGCACCGTTTCCAAATTTTGCCTTAAGCCGACTATAAACTAATCCCTTTCTTTTGGTCAATTAACAAATTTATTTCAATATTCTAACCTTTCTAAAATATTTCAAGTTGTCATAACAAGACCAAGTATAACAACTTTTTAGTTATTTTTTTATTTTTTTAACAACATAAATTAAAAACCAGTTTTAAGAGACCATTAAGAAAATTTTACATGGAATAATTCTACAAGACGTGAAAAAGCGAACATTTTGCCGCAATACATTATAATTCTTTGACAATTTTGGCTTACAAAACCTACTATTTTAAAAATTTGGATACCTATTGAAAAGAAATTGGACTATAACTATCTGTTGATTATTTTATGATTTATTTGTTTTCTGGGTATTACGTTTAAACAAAATATTATTTACCTTTTCTCCAGATTAAAATGAAAAAGTTCATTAAACATTCTAAGAAAATTAAAACTTTTATGCTATAAAGAACTATTTTGTCCTTGCGCAATATAATAAAAGTTAAGATTACTTTAAAAGGAATAAAATAATGAAATATTTAATAAAAAGTTATTTACGATACAAAGATTCATTAGCTCTTATTGGATTAAAATTATTTCATCTATAAAGTGTTACACATCATTTGTTGTTCTTTAAAAATGTACAAAAAACATAATGGCCGCGAAAACGAGGAACTAGATGGTGGTATCTCAAAACTGGAACGTCGAAATTAAAATCTGAATACAGAAATGCATTGCCCTTAAAAGGTTGCCCCAATAATGTCTTTACAGATTTCAAAAATTTGAAATAAAAAAACTACAGCACTTTTTCTAAAATGCAAATTTTCAGTTTTTTAATAACTAAAAAACCAAAGGAGAAACGGCCGTCATCAAAAAACATTAGATTAACCATTAAATGACCCACAACTTTTGCCACCCCAACTTTGGACACACTGTATATAACAATTATATCTGTCTAGATTTAAGTACTTAGCAATATTTATGAATTTATAAATTAATAATAATAACATATTTTTATTTACACAGATAGCTCCAAAGATATACATTAAAAAAAAAAAAAATAATGCTATTATTAGTTTTACCTTGCCTACCCCCATAAACCAAATTTGCTCTACGCCCTTGTGCAGAGCACTATACTACTCTACTCTCTGTACTTGACTTTTAGATAAAAATTATTATTCCTAAACAACAATTTTTTTTACTTAAAAAAGGTATACGTTGATTTTCAAGATATTCGAATTTAAAAAATACATCCTGTATGGTCCCGTCTAAATTAAGAGTCGCTTTATAATTGAATGATAAGCCCTGAGGACGTAAATTCTGGAGTTATTTTGGAAAGAAAAGTTCAAATTAACTTATGTCCCAAATGTCTTAACTTCTAGCTTATTTATTTTTTAACTTTACCGCCCTGTATCTGAAAAGTTAGGCCATTTAGAACAAAGGTTTTTTAAAACTTTTCTTTTAAAAGTTACTGAGGGATACATACTTTTAAAATTTATCACCTTATTTCAAAACAATTTTTCCCCTTCCAGCAAAATAAAAATTTCCTCGTGAGAAATAAACATTTCCATTGAAGACTTTTTATTACTAAAATTGTAAAAACCTCAATGATGCAGAAGATTAATGAAAATATCCGTCCGTATTCGTCCATCTTAAATGAACGCCTACCTTGACTTGCTAACAAGCCAGGCGGAAATTAGGTTTTGAGGCTGCCCGCTAACCGAGCCAGGCACATTTTTTGAAACAGAAATATTATGCCGTCCGTCGCGCATCTAATGGACGCACTCTAGCTTGTTGGCAAAGCGCCACCGGTCCGCCCGTCCGCCCGTCTCTAGTGACCTTCACATGTCAAAAGTCAACTTCAATATAAAATGTAAAACAGACACACGGAGGCAAGTTGCACGGCGTCCCTTCGCTACGTAGAAAACTCCAAAAGATTTTCGCCTGACCAATTTCTCATTACGAAAATTTAATCTAACAGAACGCGCATGATCTGGCATTACTCGTAGTTATTAAGCAGTTTTGAAATAAAGATATTAACTAGTGGGACATACGAATAAGCCATATATCAATGTTGATATTCTAGTCACTTTAAATTAAGAAAAACACCTAAACAAAAAATGTATTACATTGGTTTAAAAAGTCAGTACCCATCGTTGCTTACTAGGTATTTTGCTTAATATAAAATGACCAAATTCTAACAGTATTAGGCAGTAGAGTATTGAATTACTAACTATAACTGTCTACTTACTCCAGTTCCTTAGACATTAGCTTTGTGATCTGTATATTGGTCAAGCCTAATAAACAAGGGACAGTCTCATTATTGGCTACTACTCTAAGCAGAGACTTTTGAAGAGCGATCAATTCAGCTTGTTTGGCGGCGTTCATGGCTTTGGTTAGCTTCTCGCCCTGTATGTGAAACTCAGAGGCATGAACATAGTTATCCATAGCCTAAAAAAATACGAAATATTTTTAGAATATTTTAAAATATCGTGCTTAGGGTTTTATATACAGGAAGTCAATTTGAAAAGGTACCACCTAAATATGTCAGCCCTTATAGAAAATCTAAAAAATGCAAAAACACGTAAACTTTGTTTCTTAAGAGGCCACTATGTCGATCAAATTGTATCAACTCTCTAGGGATAGTGGCAGCAACCCCAAAAATCTTAAAAGCGAAAAGGGGTTAAGTTGTTCCTTATTTTAAAGGCCAATTAATTGCCTTTTTTAAAATACCATACCATACAACACTTTAAAGGGTGATTTCTTATGTCATTTTATGAAAAAAGTTCTTATAAACATATTCCCGAAGTTGCTCTGGTTTTGAGATACAGGGCGTTAAGTTTTTCTCGTCGGTATTTTATAAATATCTTAAATACGAAGCCAGATACGAAAAAAATGAAAAACACTAAAAAGTTACATTTTTAGTTGCTTCATTGGCGTACCTTTTCCTCTCAGTAATATTGACTGTGGTGCCCACTAAGATGCCACTGGACTCAATAAAGTTAATCTAGTTTGAGCTTTATAGGCGCTTTATTACAACAAACAAACGTACCAAATTTCATCCAAATAGGTTTAACCGTATTTAAGATATTTATAAAATACCGACTTTTTAAAAAATTTAACGCCCTGTATCTCAGAAACAAAGCAACTCTGTTTATGTTTATAGGAACTTTTCTTTATAAAATGACATAAGAAATCACTTTTTATGGTAGGTATACATCTGACATTTATTGTAGGATATTTATGTCAGACAGAAATTCTGGCTAATGTAAACGGTTAAAAATGTATGTCTGATAGAAATTTTTTATTGTTTACATTGGCCAGAATTTATGTCTGACAAAAATATCATGCAATAAATGGCAGATGTAAACCTACCATTAAAATTGCGTACCGTAGTTAGGAAATACCCTGTATATTAATTTTGAAACAAGCTTTTTTAACCACCCACAACACACAAATATTGTTGTGGAAATGATCAAGCAGGACTCTTTATAAAAAGACACATTTTTTCGTAAAGTTAATAATTAGTTTAATAAAAGTTTCCCATTTGTTAAGAATTTCCGAAGACACGCTTTATTTTAAGAAAGCATAAACTTTTTATATATTTAGAATGCACCACATTCTAGATGTTTTGAATAATTGTACTATTTTACTAATATCTAGAAGGCGATGTTAGAATGTTTTAATATGTCGTAATTAGTGTTTTTATACAGGGTGTGAATTTGAAAAGGTACCACCTAAATATGTCAGCCCTTATAGAAAATCTAAAAAATGCAAAAGCACCTAAAACTTTGTTTCTTAGGTGGACACTAGGTACGCTTCTTTTCGATTAAATTGTATCAACTCTCTAAGGATGGTGGCTTGCAAGATAAATTTAAAAGCAAATAAGAATTTAAAATAAACTTTTTTAAATATGCCAACCTTGTCCAGCAATAGTTTAGTTCCATCATTTTTGGTCAGTATAAGGTACTCGGCTGTCTCCACATTAATTCTGTTATTCTGCATTTCAGCTCTGGCTATAGCAAGCAAATTTTTAATAAAACTTTGAGCTTCTCTCTCCCACACCAAAGCTATTTCTGAGAAGAGTGTAAAATGCAAAGCAACCAGTTTGTATAACTCCTTGTTTTGCGGACAACATTTTTTCAGATAGTCGACGCAGGCGAGCTTTAGTTTCTGATCTCTTTTGATCCTTTACTAAGCAAAAATTCGAACTGATCGTTTTCTTTTAATATGTCAAAGACAAAGTTTAGTTCGGTGTATCTTCCAACTCCTGAAAATGAAGTAGAATTATATAAAATATAAAATGTTGTCCATTAAATCTACAACAAATGGAAATCTTCTTCATTTGCAATTTGGCAAAAAAATGTATTCTTTATAAAAGGCATTTTAAACTCTATTAGCATTACAGTTTTATAAAAGTTTAATGGTATACAAGGTAGAAGTCCTAAAGATTAAAAACTGCTTGAGAGTAAAGTGCAAAATTGCAAACAAAAAGTTTTTATTTGAGTGAAGTCGATTTTCATTTTTATAAAAAAGTTAAACTAAGTAGTCAGTTATTAAATTATTCTAACAATCTTATTAAATGTCTTTAATAAAATAAAAATAAATTATTTTGCTTTGCCCATTTGGAATTTTTTTTTTTATTTAGTTTTTTCAGACAAAAATAAATGAACAAATCTACTTATCGCATATTTTGATGAAAAATTTAACGCTCTACAGAAAAGTTCTCCAACGAATTTTTGATTAAGTCACAAGATTTATTTACCATCAAAAGTTGAGTTAAGATTGAGTTGTTGCCATCCTCGGGAATCTAATAGTAAACCGGCATTTCTTAAATAAAACATTTCGTATATTACATTACCATTAAATAGATATTTTAAAGAGCTTTAAGAAAATATCACATTAATAGGTATATCTCTTATAGTTTTGGAAATATGGACATCCAAATCTGAAAAATAGTAGATATAGTGTATATTTTATTTTCGACACAAAACTTAGTGCTTATAGCTGAGAGCTGAAGATATAATGGAAATTAAACATAAGTTTTAGGTTTGAATGGCCATATTTAAGTGTTAAATTTCCCATCAGAATATGCGATAACTGGATTTTTCCATCTATATTTGTATGAGAAAAATAAATAAAAGAAAAAAGTCCAAAAATCCCATGGATTGGATTTGTATATAGGAAAAGCAATTATTTCGGCATGGTATAAATTAGGAATTAAGAGCATTTTTACATTGGATATATTTTTTTAGGTTATAAACTAAAAGTTCAGGAGGCGATTGAAAAAAAATCGATTTGGCCACTGTACCGTTTGTGGTCACTTAGAGATTTATAAGTAAATATTAAATATTTAATTCTTACCGTAGTGTTATAAAGTATTATTTTTTGATATGTTGGCAAATTTTAAACTGTTTTTAATACTCGTTGAAAGAAATAATTAACAACATATTTTGACTCGTGTCGTACCTCGGCAATTTTCAATATTTCTTATAAGAATCTACAGAAGACTCTAGTAAGTAAACTGTTGATATTTGTTGAAAATCTTAATATTCTTTAAATGTTTTTAATATATACCAATTAAATGATTGTTTATAAGTAGGTAAGTAAAAAATAAATTAATTTACTGATAAACATCTAAAATATGAATAAAATAGGCCATTTAACAGAACTGGTACAGCAAAACTAAACAAGTGCTACCATTGGCCATGCCTATATCATGGAGTTTTGGCCATAGTAGTTATTGATTTATTAATATGGTAGATTATTCACAAGTATACAGGTTGATTTTTAACCTATACGCCAGAGTTGGGTCGTATTCGAATACTCAGTATTTTGAATAGTATTCAGAATACGTTTTGCCGGTATTCGAATAGTATTCGAATACATTTGTGTGTTTGGTATTCGGTATTCAGCAGAATATCATTTTGCTCAGTATTTCAATATTCGGTATTCGAATACTTTCTTTTTCCGATATTCGTATTCGCATACAAATACCGATTTTCAGTATCCTGCCCAACTCTGCTATACGCATAAACTTGGGAAATTATTCCTTAGGAAAAACAATGTCGAAAATGCCAAATTTCCTCTTCTCGCGAAGCCTTCTAAGTCGTTGTTGTCCACTGTACATTCCAAAGCAGAATGGGAAGTCATGGAAAAACACTACCGAATGCCCAGGGGTTTTTCAATTTTTATGGTAAATATTTTATTACCGAAAAAACGTTTCCACATGAAAATATATTTATTACCTGTTAGTAATCTGACAATCAATTTCCAACTTCGAACCGTTAACAGATGTTTAATCACAGTCTTACATTTTCTTAAAATAGTTGATATTCCTTCCATATTACAATCGTTGGTAAAACAGTTGTGTGCTGCAATGATCAGTTCCACAACTAATGACATTTCACTTATTTTAAAGTCTAAATCGGCAGTCACCTAAAGGAAAAAATAGTTTGTTATTAAAGGAAAATGTATGTATTATTAAGTTCTAAAAAGTAACTAGTTATTAAACTACTAATACAATGTTTTTTTAACTTATTAGTTCCTTTTTAACAGTGTATAAAATGCAAGAAAATAAGAACAACAATTAAGGGTTTATCAAGTAGCTATAAAGCCAATTTTAAGATTCCCTGAGAAATTAAACAACTACAGAATCCGAGGGCTCAACCTTAAGAAAAGATGTTTTACAGCCTTGTTTAAAATTAGTTTATGCTCTTGAAGGTTTTTTTTGAAAGCAATTGTGGCTGGTCTAAAGATAACAATAAAGCTTACTTTTAAAACCAGACATCTATTTTGACAATAAACTGGCTAAAGAAAGATGCGTTTAGACTTTTTTAAGACAAAATATCTTGAAGAAATAATTTTTATAAATTTAAAGTTTTACCAAAAGCAAGCTTGTTATGATTTTTGGCTTGCCCAAGCAATATAAAACATGATAAATGTACGTTCTCCTGTACTGAAAATTATAAACCAAATAAGATTTATTGTAACAGTTTTAAATAAGCCTAAAAAATTTAAGTTCCTCCTAAAAACGCGGTATTTTTAAAATAATAGATCCTTAAGTTTATGATAAAACTTTAATAAAACCTTTAACCTTAAACGAGCCTTTATCAAGGCTATTGACAGTTGACGTTTTACCGATTGAAACATAACCCATTTTGTAATTGTAATTCTAATAACGTATTTTGAAAATAAACTTTCTAAACAAGAACTAATTTTTTAATAATACCTGGTCTAATATCACATCTAACTGTTTAGGAGAAAAACTTGAAAGTCCAAAATTTTTTCAACATGAGTTTTTGGATTTATGGTAGATTTAAGACAAAAAAATAGTATTAAGAAATAAAATTTACTAAAAAAATTGAAAACCTTTCTAACCATATTTTGGGTCTCAATAAATAAAAAATATACCTGTTTTTGATGCACAGAATTGGCATAGTTGTAAAGTTTGTATCCCAATGTTGAGCATTCATCTTTAAATAATTTAAGTATTAAATGAAACTGTTCTGAAACTTTAATATCCCACAAAGTGAAGTCCTCTGTTTTCGACTTTGTATATCTTGAAGCAGCATTGAAGAATTGTTCACAAACGAAATCTGTTATCTAGAAAAAAATTGGTTGTTTAAAGTCTAAGTATAAATATAAAGTTTGGTCGTTAAGTCTAAACAAAATATTGACATAGCGTAGTCGCCTTAGCTCGTAAAATGTAAAATCTTGGAACCCACATACCACAAATGAAATTTAAAATTAACTCTTGAATTCAATAGTTTATATCTTTTATAAAAATATTTATACATTAAATTTTATTGCCAAACAGAGCATAACAAATATTATTTTATTAAGTATAGTTTTTTATTCTTGGTACTCGGGTTCAAAGGTTAAATCTAAAAGACGCGAAAAGCGAATTGCGAAACGCGAATTTTATTCTCATTGGTCAATTCGCAAAATTTGAAATCTAGTGGACGGGAAACTTGAGATCATTTTAATTTCTGGCGAATATTCGCATTCGCACATGCGTAGGAACAAGAGGTTATTTGTCATATGTCATTTCAAAAACAATTTTGTTTTTGTTATTTTTATGTCATTCTATTAGCTGTTTGGAACGGTATTTTTGTGTTCATTTTCTTAAATATTTTGTGTTATTTGAATTGAATTTATATTAACTTTTTTAGCCCATTTTATTTATAACAAATTTGCAGCGTTTCTACGTCTTAGTTGCTAAATAAACGTGCAATATTCTTTATTCATCACATCAGATAAATGTTATATTATTAAAAGGAAAAACAAAGAAAATCTCAAATGAACCTAAGCGTAGCGTCACCACCGAAATAAAAACAATATAAAAAGTTGTAGGTTATGTTGTTGCCTAGAATTTCGGCGAATTTCGCAGCTGTATGAACATGACAAAAAACGCGAATTTTTTGGCCAAATATTCGCTTTTGCAATTCGCTTTTCGCGTCTGTATGAACTAGCTTTTAAGGCGGGTCCACTGTAAATAAATTTACTTGTTTACTTACATCTTCTTTCGACCAATGAAAAACTTCCAGAAAATCATGAACAACTTCCAGTTTATTCATGCAATCATCTTGCAGTGCATCTTTTAACATTCTTATATAATCTGTATTTGAGACAACAATATCATAAGGTACTTCAATATTACAGCTTATCCTATATTTCATAAAAACTGAGTACGCTAAGTCCGAACCATGTGTAAGTTTCTCAATAAGCGAGTGAATTAATCCCAAAGTATCCTGTGAAGGCGATTCAGAGTCCTCTTCTATTAATTCAAGATAGTTTTTCTCTAAAATAAGTTCCCAGATATGTTTATTATCAACATCATGAATCGGTACTGGATGCTTCCTAGCTATGGTATAATTGAGTTCAGAGATAATTCATTCTAAAAGCAGTGCCGAAAAGTGCACAAAAAAATGATAAAGTAAACAAACCTATTTGAGAGCACATAGCCTCTGACAAAGACTGATTATTAAATTTTTAGATAAATAAAATAATATTGGGAAAACAGGTATTACCTATTTAAAAAATATCTTCCATCTTAGTATCTGTCCCGTCATAAAATCTAACGCGTTGTGTGAGAAACCAGAAACCCGTCGGGTTTAATATTTTATTGCTGAAATAAGTCGTTGTTCACAAAAGGTTTTGTTTATACTATGATTTTTTGTTTGCCTTGCGGCATTGCTTTCAGAATGGATTATAGGTTAGCTTTGTTATATAAAACTTCAAAGAGTAATTTATTATGTTATGAAAAAAGTTCCCATGAACATATCTCTGGAGTTGCTTTATTTCTGAGATAGTTGACGCTAAAAAGAGTCTGTATGTAATAAATATCTTAAGTATTCCTGAAACGATTTGGCTGAAATTTAGTACAGTTGTTAAGTAATAGACATTTATTTAACCTTAACTAAATTGAAATTATTGTGTACAGTAGCAGTGGCCCGTTAGTGGGCACTACAACCGTATTTATTGAGAAAAAAAGTGCGCCACTAACTTTTTTGTAGTTTTTTTTTCGATTAAGCAACGTACAGTTTTCTGTCTTCTATGTTTTCTATTTAGCTTACTTTTTGAATTAAAAAAAAATGAAGCTACTGTAACTCATTTTAAAGAGTATTCATAATCCACATAACACAAAAAATAGATAATTTGACGTTAAAATATATAGACTAAATCCTTAATTTTTGGATTTTAATTTTATTGTCATATCAACGGAAATCATTTCAGAGACTTTAAACTTGGCAGTTGTAATCAGGGTCAAGAGACCTTTAAAATAAGGTATCAATCAACTCCTTTTTCCCTTTAAAATTTTGGGAGTGAGTCTCACCTCTGCTAGTGGGTTGCAGTACAGGGGGTAGAAGTGACAAAAAATGTTTCCACTTGAAATCAAACATTGACGTATGCAAGCGCTTCGCTGAAAAATAATTCATTCAATTTTAATCCAATTTATTCCAGACTTTTAGCCCTCACTGTATGATTAAATTGACGTGTCCGAGCGTTTGCGTCTGCTTTCCTAAAATTAAATGACTCCGCTCCACGGCAGCATTCCCGTCTCGTACGAAGCTACCAGTAACAAGTTTAAGGTTTTCCAACTTTATTTAATGTTAAATTAGGGAGTAAATAATAAAAGTGGCTACTTAATTTTTAAATGATGACCATTATTTAATAATTGCCCCCAATATCCCGGTAACCGTAAAAATTGGTGGTTCTTAAAATGACCTGAAGTGTCCAAAATTAGCTGGGTTTCGTTTTTTATGGTCACCCAGTACCGGAACTATCTCTTATATAAAAAATCGTTCGTACCCTAGTTAAAAAGCATCCTGTATATCGCAGGGTTACTAAACAAACAAGATAAGTACATTTTAGCTCTTTTGGAGTTAAGTGCGATTTAAGACAAATGTTAATATTACCACTAACACAAGTGTTAATAATATTACCACTTGACTGGTTTCTTAAGTACATTTTTGGGATAACTAGAGGCCCAAAAAAGTACTTAACTTAAATACAGTGTGTCCCAAATTGGGTCTACATGTATTGGTAACTCGGGAACCATTAGAGTTACAGTATTGGTTAAATTAGGAAATTTTTAAACAATTTAATTGCAAAATGAAGTCTGCTTTTAGATTTTATTTATCTTTTATGGTTTTTGAGATAATTAAAAAACAATTTTACGGTTTTAAGAATACTACATTATTGGAACACTTTTTTAAAAAGAATTTAATTTAAGTAAAAATATTTTTCTTACTTTATTTGTTTTTAGGGTAATCTTAGAAAGTTTTGAATTTTGCTCTCAGAAAAAATTCATGGGGAAACAAGTTCATCACTAAAAATTTTAAATCTCTTTAAAAACCTACACTTGTGATACATCAATGAATAGCTCTTGAAGAGCTGTGATGTGAAAATCCAATATGGCGTCCGTATAAAAAATCCAAAGTCTGAGTAAATATCTTAAAAACAAATAAAGTTAGAAAAATAATTTTACTTAATTTAAATTATTCGTAAAAATTTGTTTCAATAATGTAGTAATCTTAAAACTGTAAAATTGGTAGTTTGCGAGCTAGAGGCAAAAGTTAAAAAATCACCATTTTGGTTTTCCTTAATTATCTCAAAAACTATAAAAATCAATAAAATCTGAAAGCAGACTTTATTTTGCAATTAAATTGTCTAAAACTTTCCTAATTTAACCAACGCGGTAGCTCTAATGGTTCCCGAGTTACCAATACATGTAGACCCAATTTGGGACACTGTATGGTTAAAATGCACTTATCTTGTTTTTGCAGTAACCCGACGAAATCTGCCATAAAAACCTACCTGATGATATACTTGTACTTTTATATGACAAGCTCCTCCTTCTGTAGCATAATCTTTGAATTTCCCTTACTTTGGTAATTAATTCTTGCTGCTCCACATTCAATTGGTATGGCAGCACCAAACCTTCGGCCAGTCCATGACACAACTTTAGAATATTGATATCATTACTCTTACAACCAAACATTCTTTCAAGCTTTAAGACAAACCAAAAATGTCCTTTATTAAGTGATTCATTTACGATGATATCAAGTTGTTCCAAACAGTCCTTTGTAAGACATTCTTGGGGAGGTTTGATGCTCTCCAAAGCATCAACCATTTCTTTGTAGGTCATGTGGCCGTTTTTACCATCAATTTCAGTTAATTCACTCAAGTCCAAGTGCGCTTCAGTAAGTTTAATAAATGAAAGGATCTTTTTTCTTTCAAGTACATACCTATTAGGTAAACTATGATTAAAAGCCCATTTGTGAGAAAACTTGAGTAGAAAATATTTTTCCAAATCGTTTACACTAACTCTTTCCTTAAAAATGATATAACGTATTCGGCTGTAACTTTTTGGGCCTCAAAATCTTTGTCACATACGCACAAAAATTCTTCAATTGTGACTTTTCTATGCTGAAATTTATTTTGCCATTTTTTAAGCACTATCACGTCGGTATCCATATTCATAGATCGAGCCACTTTCAATGCTTCATCAAATAATTCATCACTAACTAAACTGTTGATGCATTCTTGTACAGAATCTTTTGTTTTGAAGAGTCAAAAAGTTAATTATACTTAGCTTTACATTAGTGTCAAAGATGACTGTCAAAATCTCCAAAAGTTGTCCGAATTTTGGAGCCTCGCAAGAAAAGTAATCCTCAATTTTTATTTTACACAGCAACTCAACAAACATCAGCTGATCATAATGTGAATCGGTATTATAAATAATGGTAGAGCATAGGAGCTGTAGAGCAGTTGTTTCAATCCAAACTTTATTTTTCAAGTAGGTCATCTCATAGTCAGTTTGACTTATTACGCTTACACGTCTAGTGCTTTTCAAGCTTTTGAATATATCTAGTTTGGGGGTTAGATACTGTATATCATAATCGTGACGGATTATTCTGTTTAGAAAATCAACAAAAGGCACAAGAGGGTTATTCTAAAAAGAAAATAACGGTTATTTTTTTTATTTTTTTTTTAATGAAAAATATGACTCAGGCCATGTGTAGAAAACAAAGAGAATGGTGTGGCCTTTATTTTTACATGTATGTTTCAAATAGGTTTGTTGCCGTATTTTTTTTTGGTAAACTTGTAAATAGCAAATTTTAACTGTTAAATTATATTTCTAATATTTTGAAATAATTTGAGCTTATGTTACATTCCCTTAAAGGGTAAAAATTGAATTTTAAAAATACTGAAAAATATACAAGGTATTCCATTTAAAATATCAAAGTGGCCCTATATTGGAAAATCGACAATTTTGTTTTCTTGCTAATGGAATGGAAAAACGCAAAAAGCCTAAGTAAACGGAAAAAATCATTTGCAAAACATTTTGTGTAAATGTAAGTAATGAGAATATTTATGTACAGTGCGTCCAACCTAACATGTCCACATTTTAAATGTCTATAACTGGGAAACTTGGAAACCATAAGAGATATTAAAAATCTGATACCCCATCCTCGAGCTCTTTTTTGGAGAAAACATTTATGGTAAAAACAGATCATCGCTATCGCGAAGCGTTTCAGAATACAGGGTGATTCTCGATTTTTTCACTTTTTGAAAAGGCCCTGTAGCTTTGTTGTTATTACAGATACGAGAAAACTAATTGCACATTATAAAGACACTTTTTTCCGTAGAATCCAGTGGCGTAGCCAAAAAATTTTTGAGCTGTCATTTTTGACATATGACCCAAACATGTTTTTTTATTAGGGACACCCTATAAATGATTAGGTAATTAAATTGCTTGTTTTTTCTGATTAAAATAATATATCATAGTAGGTGGTTTAATAAATTTTTTACGTCAAATATTGGAAAAATTATGATTTTAAAGACGCATTGCGGCTTCTATCTGTTTTTAAATTGTTTTATATTTTTTGTTTTAAAAGGAATCTGTCATCCCTTAGCTCAGGAGACATTTCCGTAGAAAAAAAAACAAAAAATTAGTTTACAACAACAATAATAAACAAGTTATATTAATTAAACTTAAAAATTTATCAAGTTTTTTATTATTTTTATTATTTTTATTTTTTATGAATTCTCCATGTCAACTTTACCAATAGAGCAAAAAAACAAAAAAAAAATTAAAGTCAAAAAAAAATCGAAAATTTTTGACACACCCTGTATAACTTTGATTTTTATTTTTTTATACAACATTATCATACTAATACAGTACCAAAATTTTTTTGCTTCAAATTCATAAATAAGGACGCTATGAATTTTTAAATTTAAACATAAAAATAATTATTTTTAATTTTTTGGGACACACTGTATCATTTATATATATATAATAATAATATTCTTCCTTATCATATATATTATCCACCATAATTTCATCCTTATATATTCATAAATAAAATTGTAGGAAATTTTTAAAGTTAAAAATAAAAAAAATCATTTTAATTTTTTGAGACACCCTGTATCATTTTTTTATGTATAATAATATTTCTCACCATCACATTTATCAAATACCAAAATTTCATCCCTTTATTTTCATAAATAAAATTGTAGGAAATTTTTAAATTTTAAAATAAAAAAAATTATTTTAATTTTTGAGACACCGTGTATCATTTTATTATGCGTATTAATAATCTTCTACATCATATATATTATTTACCAAAATTTCATACTTATATATTTATAAATAAAGTGGTAGGAAATTTTTAAATTTTAAAATAAAAAAATGCGTCTTTAAAATCATAATTTTTCCAATATTTGACGTAAAAAATTTATTAAACCACCTACTATGATATATTATTTTAATCAGAAAAAAACAAGCAATTTAATTACCTAATCATTTATAGGGTGTCCCTATTAAAAAAAAACATGTTTGGGTCATATGTCAAAAATGACAGCTCAAAAAAATTTTTGGCTACGCCACTGGATTCTACGGAAAAAAGTGTCTTTATAATGTGCAATTAGTTTTCTCGTATCTGTAATAACAACAAAGCTACAGGGCCTTTTCAAAAAGTGAAAAAATCGAGAATCACCCTGTATCTCTGAAACGCTTCGCGATAGCGATGATCTGTTTTTACCATAAATGTTTTCTCCAAAGAGCTCGAGGATGGGGTATCAGATTTTTAATATCTCTTATGGTTTCCAAGTTTCCCATAAGGGACAGCAAAATGGGACACCCTGTACAGTGAAATATCAAGTTCTTTTCTGTAATGAAGATTACACAAAACAATTTTATTAACAGAAGATAATGACATAACTTACCTTTTTTTTAAATGGGATGTGTATATTACACCACCATTTAAAAGTTCTTTTATAGAACTTTACAAAAATACCACATTTGATATATTTATCTTTAATACGTTCCGAAAAATTAAAATTTAAATCTGAAAAAAAAATTCCACGCGACGGTTAAAAAAAAATGCAGTTTTTTTAATTGTTAACATGAAGTTAAATTACTCCATTCTAGTATTACTACATAAAGTGTTAAAAATTATCTTTTTTAACACTTTGAAGCTTTTTCACACTTTGAATTAGTGTTTTGTTTCCATGCCTGGTACAATAAACTTAAATATCACATTATGTAATGTAACAGTAAACGAGACATCAACTGAACCAAACAGTCAAGTTACCTTTGATTGCGTCATTATTTCTTTTAGTTTATGTGTCACTAGTTTTAAAATTTGACGGTTTGGGAATAAATTTAATAAAAATTATTTTAAATTAATAGTAATAATAAATTTGGATGATTAAGAAATTGAAAAGAAATTTATACTGTTTTAGTAAATATTATTTCTACAAAAGTAAGAACATGTAATTTTCTAAAATTAAATCAGAATGGCATATATATATATGAAGAGATTTGTGTTTAAAAAAACTAAAAAAACACGCTTTTATATGCAACCGAACTAAAAATTAGAAAATAATTTTTCATTACAAAGAGTTTGTCACTTCAGAGTAAAAAGCGTGGGGTGCATTTTACTATTTTTCATAACTTTTCCCTCATAGATATTTGCAAATAGAATAATTATAACATTTAATATATTAAGCACCCCACGCTTTTATTCTGAAGTGACAAACTCTTTGTAATGAAAAATTATTTTCTAATTTTTAGTTCGGTTGCATATAAAAGCGTGTTTTTTAGTTTTTTAAACTATTATTTATTTTTCATTTTTTAGTTCGATATATCAATTAGTTTTTTAAAAATAAATGCTCCAGTTTATTCACTAAAAAATTCCTTCGCCATTTTGTCAAGAGACACAGAGGATCTGTAAAGGAATTTATTTATCCTGGCGGTCCTAATCAGGATAACGGGATACTGTTTTTAAATTATTGCATTGTCATCGGTCCTTGATACGTGTGCAAAGTTTCAAAGAAATTGAATCGCTGGAAGTTGGTAAAAATTAGGCTCAAAGATTCCGTTACATAGATAGATAGATAGATAGATAGATAGTTACAACCCAAGCTGCGTGTACAAATAAATACCATCCATTTAATGGAAATTATATCTATTTATATTTTTTTAATTTACATAGGTATATTAAATGTAGTACTTTTGAAGCTCTTTGAAAGACCTTATTAATGGTAGTATAATATATACAGGGTGTCCCATTTAAAAGTTTTGTCAATACATTCTGTTAATAAAATTGTTTTGTGTAACCTTCATAACAGAAAAAAATCTGGATAATTCACTGTAAAAACTGGTTTTAAGATAATTTTTAAGTTCAAGATGTGAAAAAAAAGTTTATAGACATTTTAAAATGTGGACAAGTTGGAATTGTACTGTTACATTATCAATATGCTGTTCAACACAAATGTGGTAAATAAGATCTAATAGATACTTACCGGAATAAAAACAATAAAACTCTGCAACAGTGTCTTAGGAAATCTATTTTAATACAACTATCTAACAATTCAGTTACTTGCTGTCCAGATGCTGCGATTGCCTCAAAATTGGTAAATATTTCATACAAGTCCCGTTGAAACCACGCAAGCCAGGTCAACCAATTTGTTATAACGGAATCCGGCTAAAACAAAATTACATAAAATAATACAAAAATATGTAAATATGTAGACAAAAATTAATATTATGTAAAAAAATTATGAACAGTAAGGCTTTCGTAACTATAGTTAATTACACATCAGTTTTTGGGGGTGCTGCCTTGTTGACGTTTACTTAGTATAAATGGTTGGCGTCTACAGAAAATATTATGACCAAGTATTCAAACCAGAAACACACTTTTTGAGGATGGCAACAATCAGTGCTCGTGAAATGTCAAGAATGCAAAATGAAATTTTTTCAAGGCTATTTGATTCGTTTTACTCCTTCTTCTAGTTCTTTGAAGAATATACCGTATCGGCTAGTGAAAAGGTTCAGGTCATTGCGTGGAAAAGAGACGGTCTAACGCGTGTAGAATACCAACAGGTAGAGATTAAATAAATAATTCCGGCATGTAAACAAGGTGACACGACCGCACAGTGCGTCGATATTTGGACGGCAATTCTAAGCAAATACATGTACCAACAAATGCTATACCTATCTTAATTAGTTTTCGAGGAAATGGCGTTTAGAAATATCATGTTAACCACCATGTTTATCAATGTGTTAAAAAAAAAAATTGGTAAAAAAATACTAATGCGATTTAAATTATAATATCTAATAATAAACCTAATATCCTGTCACCGGTTTTACCAGAAGTGCCACAGTAATGTAAAAACTTCTATAATTCAAATAAAAACAACCCTCCAAACAACAACCTTAAGCCCGAAATTTTACCTTAATACTTATTTTCTAATCTGTTTTCTTAATTATATCCTATATCTAAACCCTATAATTTTTAGGATGATAATAGTGATATGATAAAAACTATAATTTCTTCACTTTTTTAAGGCAGAATAGCGTTTTACTATTAATATCTTAAAAACTATTTGATTTAGTAATAGGATATAATTAACAACAAAAAAATTGGAAATAAGTGTTAAGTTTAAATACAAGGCTTAATGTAGTGGTTCTTATTTTGAATTATTGAAATTCTTTACTGCCAAACGTCAATTTCTGTGGCACTTTTGGTGAAACCAGAAATAATTGTATTTTTACGTAAATAAAATGTTTAATAAATATGTGTAAAAATCTTTTGTTTTTAAGAAATCGATGAACATGACATTTTCGAACGCCATTTCCTCGAAAACTAATTAAGATAGGTATATTATGTGTACATGTACATGTATTTGCCTAGCATCGCGTATGGAATCCATTTTAAAATAATATACAGGGTGTTTCATTTAATTCTGGTCTAGAGACATGAATTTTAGGCAATTTTTGTAGTACCTTAAAAAAGGCAATTAATATTTTTAGTATCCAGTTTTTTAAAAGTGTTTTATCAACATTTCAAGAATGCAAAAAAAAATAGAAAGGAAGAAAAAGTTAAAAATTTAATAAATTAGAAGCTGATGAAATTTGCATGTGACCATACCAGACCATACCCACGATTTTAGCCCTCGTAGTAATCCGAAAAAATATAAAAAAGATTATTAATCCAGAGTTATGTCGCTATAGCATAAACTAAGGAAGAGATGAAAAATCTTTTCTAACTTTTCTAATTTTTTAAAAATGGTAAAAATTCGTTTTTCATCTCCTCCGTAGTTCAGGCTATAGCGGCATTACTATAGATTATTAATCTTTTTTTTTTGTTTACTAGGAGGTTTGGAATCGTGGACATGGACACGTGCCAATTTTTGAGACCCCCTCCCCTTCATCAGCTGATAATTTTTTAAATTTTAAACTTTTTTCTCTTTTTTCTGTATTATTAAAATGTTGATAAATAACTTGATAGTAAAAATATTAATGACCTTTTTTTTAAGACACTTCAAAAAATTACCTGAAATTTATGCCTCTAGACCACAATACACCCTTAAAATTGTAAAGCTGAGAGCACTTCCGGTTAAACCGGAAATACCACATGAAGTCTAAAACATTAGAAATCTGTATCTTATTTAACCAAACATCCCACCAAAATTTTAAAATCGTTCACACACTTCTAAAGAAAATAACAGACTTGCTTATTTTTTTTTTTGGCACCCAGTATACACATCACATTTTTATCTGTACAGATTTACCAGATAATATTTTTAATGCTCAAAAATAGTGTTATGCAGTGTTCGTTTTGCACCTACTTTATATACACTAAGACTTATTTAGCCTTAAAACAGTCAGTGAAAGTAGACATTTAACAAGAGTTTTTTTGGGTCGCAAATTAGGCTTGCCGCTGTTTGTTAATATCTAAAACTTAAAACGCAATGGGCTTTCCTTATATAACAGATGGCAGACAAAACAAAAAAAATTATTTATTTATTTAGTATTCATTTCTCGATTAGATCATAATTAAAGAGGTCAGTGGATGAAGGTGTTAGGTGACATTTTGTTATTCTGGTACTGAATAAGTTAACCTTTGCCCATTTTAACTTAAAAGATGACAATATTTTTTGTTATAAATAAAAATAAAAATGTTTTGTCTGCTTGTAATGTAAAATCTATAAAAAATACACACGCAAAAAATCTACGTTCAAACATGTTAAATCTAAATTACTCAAAACAAGTAATTGTGACATAACACCTTCATTCATTGACCTCTTCAATTATTAAATATTGTGATACAATTACTGCATGTATACTAACCTCATAACTAGTAGCCAAAATCGCTAAAAGTGGATTTCGATAAAGCTGACAAGCCTGCAACAAGGCTCTAGGCGGATCAGTACTATTGTGACATCTTATCAAAATTTGCAATAATGTAACTTTAGTATTCGAGATGTCAATTTCCAAAATCTCCGATCCAAAAGAACTTGAGGTGCTGTCCTGGCTTCCGCCACTAATCGTTGATCGGGACCTTATAGAACTTGTGGCGGCAGGGGAGCTGTCAACACTCCTTCGAACACCCAACTTGGATAAAAGATATTTTCTAGAATCGCGTTCTTTCATAAGAACATTAGTTTCATCAACCTGAATATCGTGCATGACACTATGTACAATATGTTCGAGCAAATTCGGGTTTTTAAAATTGGGGCAAAGTTCCTTAATTTGCTCTACAGGATAGTTTTTTATCTGCGCGTAAAGTATAAAGGGAAACCATAAGTTGTGCTGTGTCAGATGACGTAAAAAACTTTCTGGTAAAGGGAGGCTATGAAAAACGCTAAATTTAAAGACTATATCGTATAATTTAACGGCTTTGATAAATTCACTGCTAGAAGACATCATCTCGGTAAAATCTATAAACTTTATGAGATTTTCCTCTACAAGTGCCTGAACTACAGCTGGGTTCTTCTCAACATTTAATAACAATGCCTTCACATTATCGCCATCCATACCTGACTGCGACAAAATCATAGCAATCTTAATACAAATTCTTAGTGATTCTGAGTTAACTCCAATTATTTCCAAAATGAAATACAAGATGCTGCCAACGAAATATTTTCAAAATCTGTTATTGCTATCTTGTAAACTTTTTTCTGTGCTATGCTTTTAATTTCATCGTCGATTTTGCTAGAACTTATTAAAATGTCTATGAAAAAGTGTTTACCAGCAATGCTAGGGCGACACTGTTTTAGATAAAACGTATAGTTTACCTTTTTCGAGTATGCAAATTTCTTTAGCTCAGGAGAACTGAAACTGGGCAAAGGAGTTCCTTCAAAACGAAAAGAGTATGCTTTTTTCACGTTAATCTTAAGATGTCTTTCTAACAAGTCCAAGTATGTAAGGGTACATTTAACTCCATGTATTTTTCTAAAGTATGCACTTGCTAATAGTTTAAACTGTTTCATGAGATTGGATAAACAACTATAAAGTTCTACATTACATATAATTAAACTCTTATCACACATTGCTTTTTCAACAGACACATCTTTCGTTAGGAGTAACAAAACTTACAAATATTAAGGGGTTATCACAGAAATATTTTTCTAAATCACCTTCTGATAGATATTTAGATACATTAAATATATTATTTATAAGATCACTTTCCTTAAAATCTAGAACTAAGTTTCGAAATTCCACCATTAAATCTAAGTGTGGCGAGTTTCTATTAGAGGAAACCACTGATATATCAAAGTTTTTGTACATGCGTTTAGAATAGTTAAAAAGTTATTTTCTAAGCAGTAATCAACGAGCATAGGTAGAAATTTAAATAGTGGCAAATTCGATTCCTTCTGCCCTAAGATGTCATAGATATTAACAAGACTATCTGCCTGGTCTACCCTAGAAAGAACATTTAAAAAGTTACTTCTATCAGACTCAATAAATACTCCGTATTTAGCAAAGTAATTTACGATTTTTTGAAAGCTATCTTCAGGCAAAATTGCGTTTTCCAGATCTTTAATCATTTCTTCGGTAATAGGAAATGATTTAAGAAGTAGTAGGAGATTTTCCGGAATGTTTAAAACATTAGGATTTGAGGAATATGCTATTTCAATCCATGCTTTGACTAAGTGTACTTCGTTGGCTTCTAAGAGTTGATTCCAGAGAACCTCCATTTTGACTAATGGGACTAAACGGTTATCTAAAAATAAAAAATAATGTAGGTTTCTGGATTTTTGAGGCAATTCTAAATCAAAATTTGACATTTTAAAAAGGTTTTCGCAAACTTGACTTTTTTTAAATTTTTTTTAATATTGAATCTAGGTGGACCTAATGAGATAAAAATTATTTTAAAGACTTCAGGTGATGTCAGAAAAATACAATAAAAAAAAATAGTTTTAGTGACTAGAATGAAAGATAGGAATGAAGTTGACAAAATGACTTTTTGTGTCTATGGCATATGGTCTGTCATGTAATGGCAACCCTTTCTTGGCAAGGCGCGCAGTGAAGTAACAAGAAAGTGACGTGGCGGCTAAGTGGTAAGCTAGTGTCAGGTAAAATCTTTAAAGCCCTTGAAAATGACAAATTTTGGAGACTAGTAGTACCCAAATGATGCAACACACTTGCCAAGCCCCATTTTACCGCCACTTCACTTTAATGCGTGCTTTTGCTTTATTTATGCAGTGTTTAGAGATTCCAATTGCTCCTGGATCACCATTCGCCGTCACATTTTTCAGTGCACGACTTGCCTTAGACACTTTTTAAAAAAAGGATCTTTTAAGGGTCTATGACCACTTAGAAGACCGAAAAAAGGCCATTTTCAAGTTTTTCTTTCTGATAAGTCTTTTTAATGTATTAATTTAAAATTTGATACATATGTATATTCTTTATACTTTTAAAAATATCTTGAAATATTTAATTTGTCGGAAAAAATATCTAAAAACAAAGCCGTTTTGCGGTCACCACTATATCTCTGGACCGGATATCATCTAAAATGAAAAAAACCAAACGGATCTACTTTCAGAAATATGTAATCGAAGGAATAAGCAAAAAAAAATGTTTTTTGACAAAATGGCGGTTTCCTAAACACAAAAATGGATTTAAAGCCCCAAATTTAGGCCTAAAATTATTAAAGAAATATACAGGGTGATCATTTTTAAGTCGGCACTATTGCTAACTTCTTTATTATTAGGCATACGAAGTCGGTAAAATTAGCAAAGTTGTAGCATTTTTTCCGCTGATTAACGTGATGCCAACAAAAAAAAACAATTTAACATCGGATTTTTGATTTTTTGCAAAAAATATATTTTTTAAATAGAACACCCTGTATATTATATCACTATTCGAAAGATCTATCAAAGACCATGAACCATGTAAGTGTTAATTCGAGGATTCTGAAACTGTGATTTTGTTATATATGTATAAAGTAATTTTATTTTATGTTTTATTCATATTTTTATTATTGTTAATATTTTATGTATTTGTAAGAAATTTTATAATGGGGTATCCCGTATATTGTAAAAATAAATAAAATAAATATATAAATGGTGAGATTCTCTATGTGAGTAAGCATACTGGACTATAGGTTGTACTAACTTGATTATTAAAATGGTCTATTAGGTAATTATAAACTTTTGTTTTCCAAAGAAGACTTTATGAAAATACCTACTAAATATTATGCATCTCAGCTATCCATAGCACTATTGCCAAAGTAATTTTTTTCCAGTATTTTGCGTACTATTATTTAATTTATGTCCCTATTTTTAATTAAACCGCGAATACAACGGTGTTGTTAAATCCATAAAAACCTTTTTTTTAAAGTTCCTGTCAAAGAAGGGTTGCCATTTAAAAAAATAATAGTTAGACATGAATTTTCTCAATTTGTTTTATTCCTTTTTTTCATACTAAAAATTTAAACTTAGCAACTGTATTTTTCTGTGGTCTTTAGCGCATCCGACCATGGCCATCTAGATGCAATATTAAAAACGGATCTATAAAAATCAAGTAGGCCTAAATTGTTTTTTAAATATCATACTCTAGTTTAAAACTATCTCAGAAATCCTAAATTAAAGCAATTTCCGGTGAAACCAGAAAGTTAAAAATTTGCGAAACTGGCAACCCCTTTTTATACCATTATCATGTCTCATATTTTTAAAACCGCAGGAATAGTCACTTGTTTAATAGATTAGTCGACACCCGGTTTTTAAGCTCTTTAAAAAGTAATAGGATATATCCAAAACACAGCATACCTATCAAAATAGCCTTACCATGGGTGTTCAAAAACATCTTAGCGGCTATTTGATCTTTCCATGCTTCGGGTTTTTTATCTAAATTCTCAATGCTATCCTTCAAAAGACTACTAGGTTGTGTCAGTAATTTATTTTCAATAATAATTTCCAAAAATATCCACAACTGTTCCATTTTACTCGGCAGAGAGTTTTGTTCTCTCAAATAATTGCCAATGTACTGTCTTTGATCTTTACTTGTCGTTTTGTAAAAAAGATTTTGTAATTCACAAATTGGATCAGCATCAATGTTTTCAAGAATTCTTAGGACATTGAGAATTAGTTTTCTGTTTATAAGTTCGTCAACCCACATAAAAACCTGGAAAAATAATGTAAATTTTAAAATAAATATGATATAAATGTTAAGAATACAGGATGGTTCATTTAACCTGAGACAGGTGAAGACAAGTAAAAGTTGTTTGAAAGATAAAGGGGCAAATTTAATGATACCACTACACATAGTTTGTGACCGTGACTAAAATTTCAAGGTCCTTTCCATATCAACTTTGTTTTTTCAAATGGGAACCCCAATTTTTTTGTTTAGAATCTTAATTTATATATAAAAATGAGCAACTTTCATAAAAAACTTTTTCTAATCCGATTTTAATTTTAAAAGACATGTTACAAAATTAATTGTAAAAACCCATTTTTTTATAAATTTTATGTTTAGAAATAACAAGAATGATCGCATTTTTATTTCTGTTAAAAATGTATTTTTTAACATTGGTAAACATTTTTTAATATGCTGGTTAAAAATAAAGTCATATAAACAAGTTAAATAAAAAATAAGAAAATTATTTTAAGACACATTTTAGAAGAAAATGTTTTAAGTAAAATTTATTTAAAATGAAGGGGCAAATTTAAGTTCTAACAGAATATTAAAAAATGTTTATTAATGTTAAAAAGAAATTTTAACAAAAATAAAATTGTCAACTTTCTTGTTATTTCTAAACATAAAACTTTTAAAAAAAATGGGTTCTTAAAATTTATTTTGTAACATCACTTAAGATTGAAATCTGATTAAAAACGTTTTATATAAAAGTTGCTCATTATTGTACGTAGAGTAAGATTGTAAACAAAAAATTGGGGTCCCCATTTGGAAAAAACAAAATTGACATGAATATGACCTTAAAATTGTAGTCCAGGTCAGTCCCAAACTAGTGATACCATTAAATTTGCCCCTTTATTTTAAACAACTTTTACTTTAGACATTTTCTTCTAAAATGCTCCGGTTATTTGCCTGTCTCAGGTTAAATGGGCCACCCTGTATACAGGGTTCTAGGTACGTAAAAAGATATAAAACTTTTGTACTTAAAGTTTCTTTCTATCTCTATAAATGTCCAAGTAATAAAAATCTACGAATTTTGAGAATCACCTCGTGGCAAGGGCAACGGGGGTTCAACAATTATTTTAAGGGACATCTTGAATAAAACTAACAAGTACTATGTGAATGCATGTCCTAATGTAAGGATTGGGGCGGTAGATTATACCAAGATTAAAAAATAACTCAAAAAAAATTACTTTAACTTAACAAGCAAGGCTGAAGTAATTAAAGTAATAAAAAAGCTAAAAAATTAAAACTCAGTTGGACCTGACGGCATTCCTGTTTTGTAACTAAAAGGTCTCGCTTATTTTATCGCAGACCCAATTTCACATATAACAAATCTAGCTTTTGTCACAGGGTTTTATCTTGACAGCCTTAAGTTAGAATATGTGAAGTCAATTTATGAAAAATAGGAAAAAAATTAAATAGACCTGTTACATTGCTATCCAATATAAATAAAATCATCGAAAAGATAATATGGTAGATTGGCAATCTTTCTTGAAGCCAACAATGTTCTTTATGGTAAACAGAATGGATTCAGAAGAGGCAAGAGCAAAGTGCGTGCAGTCTACCAGGCTCTTAGAGACATTCTCGAGTTGCTTAATGGAAATAGGGAGACTGTCGCCCTGTGTCTTGACCTATCCAAGGCTTTTGATGCAGTAGATCATTCAATTTTGATTAAAAACTTGGAATGTATGGTGTAGCAGGAGTGGCCATAAGATTTAATAAACCCTATCTGGACAACAGAAAACAGCAAGTTGTGGAGATGGATGAAGAGGGGTGCTGTATGAAGTCTGAGGTAATGAGTGTCCTGAGAGGAGTGTCACAGGGCTCCATCCTTGGTCCCAGTCTGTAGTCTTCTTTTATATTTACTATTTTATATGACATATGTAAAAATTGTAATATTTATTGACATTAATTAATAAACTAAACTAAACTAAAAAAATATATATTGTACACTGATGATACCTCCCTAATGGTAAGTGAAAACACAAAACATAAGTATATGGAGAGAGTGAGTGAGTCGATTAATGAGTTGGATGAGTGGTTTGTTAAAAACAACCTGCTACTTAACGTAGAGAAAACCCAGATTATTAATTTTAAAAATAACCAAGAAAGTGAATTTGAATTGGAATATAAAGATAACACTTAAACAGCAGTTGACTCAGTTTCTTTTCTGGGGTAACAATCGACTCACAGCTTAAATGGAAAGACCATGTCGATCAGCTGTGTACATCGTTGGCTACATATAATTATGCGCTTCGAGTTCTTTCCGCTAGTACAAGTCAGCAGCAAAATTCAAATATTTAAAAAACTATAAAAGAAAATGATACTTTGTTATATATGTATATATATACATATATATATATATATATATATATATATATATATATATATATATATATATATATATATATATATATATATATATATAAAAGGAAGAAGATTTTTGGTTTGAAGTGGTTTTCTTTCCTTTTTTCTTGATTTTTCACCTTTAGCGCCTTCAGCCAGGCTTTTTCTTAGCTTTGCTCAACATTACTTGTGGTTGGTTGCTCTAATTTTAATTACTAAAAATTGATTATCCACCTAAAAGTTAGTTAACCCTAACTTAACTAAGACTAGAATTAAGATAACCTTAGCAATAGTTCAACAAATAATCCTGTAAAAAAGATCCTTAAAAAACGCATTCACGCCATCTTATAGGTATCAAATACCATCCAAAGAACATACACATTCTGCATAAATTAAAATTTTTTAAAAATTAATCAGTATGGTTAATAATTGGTATTGATTTTGTGAAAATGCCAACTGTTCTTTGTAAGAAATATAACTTAAAAAATTAATTACATGTAGCAGTAAGTAATAATTTCTTTCTTTAATTAATTTTTTTTTAATTACAATTTTAAGTTATCTTAAAAGCTCGTTAAACTTATTTAATTCCATTATTGTAGCCCTGATGAAGAAAATAAAAATTTTCGAAAGCTTGGAGTAGCACAAAAGTAGTTTTATTCAACTAGCCCTCTAGGACCGATACCCCAAGATAATTAATCTGATTTTGTTGTTTAACTAGTCGGTCAAGACTACCCTTCTCCCCTTTTTATATATATATATATATATATATATATATATATATATATGACTATTAATAAGTAAAAAAATATACAGGGTGTTCCATAAGAAAACATAAAGTTAGCATCGTAACTTTTTAACGCAACCCTGTATAAAAACAGAATACTTTCTGTAGATTCTACGTAAAAAGTTCTACAAAAATTGTCTTAATGGTTTTTTGCTATTTTTGATGTTAAAGGATATATGGGGTAAAATAAAAACGACAATTTTTCAATTTCCCCTCGTATCTCTTAGATAAATAATTTTATTTTAAAACTAAAAAACTAAGCCATTTTTAGTTTTTTCAAAATCAAGCCCATAACACCTACACCGGCTTTTTTTTAAATAATAATTTTAATAGTAATAAACTAAGATAGCCCATAAAAACGTCCAATTTTGCCCACCCTGTACATGTGCATTGCCTATAAATCTTTTGAAAAACATATAACATATTATCTTAGGAAAACAACTAAACATTACCTCCTCCTTGATAAACTCAGTAATAAGATCTGGTCCAACATTTTTTCTAAGGCTAAGAAACTTGCCAGCCAAGGGAACATGACCCTTAGAAGCTGCTTCTCGAACCACTTGTCTATCACTCTTGTATGTCCAGCCAATCCATAGTCCTAGGTTCTCTTTAGATATATCGCGGGGTGGAGGGGGATCTAAATTTTCCTGAAAATAATTAAAAAAAAATAGGATATTATTTTTAAGAATCGGTTACATATGTATCTCTTTTTAGTTAAATAAATTAAAATATAAATACAGGTCATCATTATACAATTTAATATAATGATTTATCAGTGAACCTAACGAACATTGGGGTAATTCATTTCCACAAAATTTTTCTTTTTCCCAAAGCTCAAGCAAAATTTCAATCTACATGTAGAAAAAAAAATCCATCAAGTTTACTCTCTTAATACGAATTTGAAGTATGTACTTACAATTTAAATTTAAAGTTTTCCCACCTAAAATGCACACAAGTTTTTTTTTTTTCTAATGCTTTGCCACTTCTTACTATATTGTGTATGATTTTGATGGACCTCATGGCATATTTCAAGCTTTCTGAAATTGCTTTTGTTTTTTTTTTGTAACTTAAAACATTATATTTAGTCCAGAAAAATTATAATTATAAGAAAATATGTAAAAAAAAATAGCTGTAAATTCATCATATAAGAACAGTTTTCCACCCTTTCTTTCTTTTAATTTTTTGCTTTATTTTATGCCGTATGGTTCGCAATATAGTAAAAAGTGGCTAATGTTAAAGTTTTAAAAAATTTACATTTTTTTACATGTGTTTTAAGTGGGAAAACTCTAAATTTAAATTTTAAGTACTTAAAATTAATGTAAAGAGCTTAGACTTTGTGGGAATTTTTTTCTACATGTGAATTAAAATTTTGCTTGAGCTCTCTGAGAACAGTTTCCTGGTTAAGTGTTACTAACTGGATTGCTAACAAATAATACTAGAAGATTATTTTTTTACTAATATTTATTTATTTATTTTCATTAAAAGACTTAAAAATAAGTAGTAACATTTCAGATATAAAATATTTAAATGATAATATAAAATGTAAAAATATAAAACTGCACAAAAGTTGTAGAAGGACCTTAACTAATACAGAACAATTATACTAAGCTATAAAAAAATTACACAATATTACAACAAATAAATATTGATAAAACAAGAGAACAGCGACCCAATTTTAAAAATCATTTACACCATAAAAACATTTATTAAAAAAATAGCACAGCATCTTTTCGATGAGTTTATTTCCCTTATGTATTCAGGTAGCTTATTAAACACTGTGCTACAAAAGCAGAATGGACTTTTTCTATAAGCTGAAAGTCTAAAATTATCCACTGATATAGCATGACTGTTTCTTGTATTGTAAGTATGAACTGTTGAAAATGTGGGAAACTTATCTATAACGTTTGACAAACATGGCTGCCTCCATAAATAAAATGGATGGCAAAGTTAAGACCTGTTTACTCACAAATACTGGTCTGCGTGAGTCTAGGAGGTCCATAATTTTTTTTTCTTTGTTTATTCTTTTCAGGAGAATAAAATTATTTGTGATATTATATTAACAAGGAAACAATAAACTCTTAAGTGTGTATCTAAGGTAATTATGTGATTCTGCATAAATGTTGTGATGGTTGTTTTCTTTTTTTTTTTTATGCATACATTTTTCATACCTATTACTCGACCTATACACTATTTGAAGAAAACACTGTACAGGGTGTTTTTTTTGGTTGGTATTGCAGGGTATAGGCTAAACGGTAAGAGATACAAAAAAACTAATGTACGTGTCCCGTTTTCTTTTTTGATGTTTAGTTGAATGGCGCAATCAAATCCACGCTAACTAGATTGGTTTGGAAGATACAAGGTGATTCTGAAAATTCGTCAATTTTTATTATGTCTTATTACTCAGACATTTATGAAGATAGAAAGAAACTTTAAATACAAGAGTTTTATAACTCTTTACGTAGAATCCAGTGGCCTACATAAAATAAATATAAACGTTTTAATTTTTTAGATATTACCATAACATGCGTTTTTTTTAAATGGAACACCCTGTATCTAAGTATCTCAAAAATTGCATTTTTTCTTGCGACTACAACAACATATAACACATACTATTTTGTTTTGCCCAAATTAGGTAAAACACCGAAAACCCCATTTTTTTTTAATGGAATGATTTTTGTTTTGGTTTGTTTACATGTCCTAAAATCAAATGACAATTAGCTATTAGTAGGTATTTGTTTTTATAGTCCGTATGTAAATATAATAAAACAAAAAGATTTAAAATGAATATATTTCAAAATTATGAGAAAATAAACATGTTTGAGTGCTACATTGAAAGTAATAAAGATAAAAACACAGCTTTAGACTTATATTTTGACCGTTATCCAGAGCGACGACAGCCAGACAAAAGAATATTTCAAAGATTGTACCATAATTTAAGCGAATATGGATCATTTGAAAAACCAAGGACTAGTACTAAAACACGATAGCTTGTGTTACTGCTGAACCGACGGTATCTAGCCGTAATATTGAGAAAGATATTGACTCGGATATTGGTATAAGTAAATCTAAAGTGTTAAAAACATTAAAAAGCATAAATATAAACCTTATAAAATAAGAAAAGTTCATAACTTACATCCCGGAGATGAAGAACGGCGCGGCCCTTAGAATATTGTCATTGGTAAGTATATGCATCAGATTAATATGAATCCCAATTTTTTTCAAAATATAATATGGACAGATGAGGCTTTCGTATCCAGCGAAGGGATTTTTAATCGACAAAATAATCGATACTGGTCAAACACAAATCCACATGAGATTGTAGCGGGGATACAACAAGGACGGTTTGGGTTTCATGTGTGGGTGGCACTGTATCAAAACAGAGTGTTAAACTACAGGATTTTCTATAATAATTTAAATGCTGGGGAATATATACAAATTTTGGAAGAAGGATAATTGCCGAGTTGGATAACATGCCACTAGCCAGTGCCATATTATCCATTAGGCTGACTAGGCTACAGCCTAGGGCGCCATGAAAAAATAGGCGCCAGACAGGGCAGTGGGGATATAAATAAAATAAACGCGAAAAGGAGAGAACTTTTATATTTGGACTGAAATGGAGGTGAGGAACTTTTTTTTTTTTTTTTTGCTCTTCAAAAAATTTTTTAGTAGGAAAATAGGCGCTCTGGGAATTGTAGCCTAGGGCGCCTCATACCCTTAATACGGCCCTGCCACTAGCTGTAAGAAATAATATATATTTTCAACAAGACGGTGCTCCGGCACATAATAGCCACATAGTAAGGCACTTACTTACTGTTAATTTTGGTGAAAATTGGCTTGGCACTTATGGACCAAACAGATGGCCTCCGCGTTCCCCGACCTAACTCCACTCGATTTTTATTTTTGGGGTTTTAGTAAAAATGAACTATATAAAATTCGAAATAATACTCTGGAAGAACTTACAGAAAATTTTATTAATTGCATAAGACGAGTACCAAATATTCACATATATAACGCCACTAGATCCGTTACAAACCGAGCCCAAAAATGCATCGAGCAGAATGGAAGACAATTTGAGCACCTTTGTGATAAATTAGGTATTTGTTTAGTTTATAAAATTGTTTATTTGCTTTCCGTAGTAGTTTAATTTTATTAAAGTTTTAGTATTTTTGTTAACTGGGTTTTTAATACACATAAAATAAATGAATATTAATAATTCAATCCATGGCCAACTAAAAATAATGTGTTTTTTGGTGTTTCTGCTACTTTGGGCAAAGCAAAATAGTATGTGTTATATATTGTTGTAATCGTAAGAAAAATACATTTTTTTGTGATACTTAGATACAGGGTGTTCCATTTAAAAAATGCATGTTGTGGTAATTTCTCAAAAATTAAAACATTCATATTTATTTCAAGTACGCCACTGGATACTACGTAAAAGATATAAAACTTTTGTATTTAAAGTTTCTTTCTATCTCCATAAATGTCCCAGTAATAAGACATAATAAAAATCGACAATTTTTGAGAATCACCCTGTATCTTCCAAATCAATCAAGTTAGCGTGGATCTGATTGCGCCAATAAACTAAACATCATAAAAGAAAACGGGACACGTATATTAGTTTTTTGTATCTCTTACCGTTTAGCCTATACCCTGCAATACCAACCAAAAAACCACCCTGTACAAGGTGTCCCATTTTGGTTGTCCCTTATGGGAAACTTGGAAACCAAAGGAGATATTAAAAATCTGATACCCCATCCTCAAGCTCTTTTGGAGAAAACATTTATGGTAAAACAGATCATCGCTATCGCGAAGCGTTTCAGAGATACAGGGTGATTCTCGATTTTTTCACTTTTTGAAAAGGCCCTGTAGCTTTGTTGTTATTACAGATACGAGAAAACTAATTGCACATTATAAAGACAGTGTTTTCCGTAGAATCCAGTGGCGTAGCCAAAAAATTTTTTCAGCTGTCATTTTTGACATATGACCCAAACATGTTTTTTTATTAGGGACACCCTATAAATTATTAGGTAATTAAATTGCTTGTTTTTTTCTGACTAAAATAATATATCATAGTAGGTGGTTTAATAAATTTTTTACGTCAAATATTGGAAAAATTATGATTTTAAAGACGCATTTTTTTATTTTAAAATTTAAAAATTTCCTACCACTTTATTTATAAATATATAACTATGAAATTTTGGTAAATAATATATATGATGTAGAAGATTATTAATACGCATAATAAAATGGTACACGGTGTCTCAAAAATTTAAATAATTTTTTTTTATTTTAAAATTTAAAAATTTCCTATAATTTTATTTATGAAAATAAAGGGATGAAATTTTGGCATTTGATAAATGTGATGGTGAGAAATATTATTATACATAAAAAAATGATACAGGGTGTCTCAAAAAATTAAAATGATTTTTTTTTATTTTTAACTTTAAAAATTTCCTACAATTTTATTCATGAATATATAAGGATGAAATTATGGTGGATAATATATATGATAAAGAAGAATATTATTATATATATATAAATGATACAGTTTGTCCCAAAAATTAAAAATAATTATTTTTATGTTTAAATTTAAAAATTCATAGCGTCCTTATTTATGAATTTGAAGCAAAAATTTTTGGTACTGTATTAGTATGATAATGTTGTATAAAAAAATAAAATCAAAGTTATACAGGGTGTGTCAAAAATGTTCGATTTTTTTTTGACTTTAAATTTATTTTTGTTTTTTTTTTTCTCTATTGGTAAAGTTGACATGGAGAATTCATAAAAAATAAAAATAAAATAAAAAAATCAAAAATTAAAAAAACTTGATAAATAAGTTTAATTAATATAACTTGTTTATTATTGTTGTTGTAAACTAATTTTTTGTTTTTTTTCTACGGAAATGTCTCCTGAGCTAAGGGATGACAGATTCCTTTTAAAACAAAAATATAAAACAATTTAAAAAACAGATAGAAGCCGCAATGCATCTTTAAAATCATAATTTTTCCAATATTTGACGTAAAAATTTATTAAACCACCTACTATGATAAGTATATTATTTTAATCAGAAAAAACAAGCAATTTAATTACCTAATCATTTATAGGGTGTCCCTAATAAAAAAAACATGTTTGGGCATATGTCAAAAATAACAGCTCAAAAATTTTTTGGCTACGCCACTGGATTCTAGGGAAAAAGTGTCTGTATAATATGCAATTAGTTTTCTCGTCTCTGTAATAACAACAAAGCTACAGGACCTTTTCAAAAGTGAAAAAATCGAGAATCAGTCTGTATCTCTGAAACGCTTCATGATAGCGATGATCTGTTTTTACCATAAATGTTTTCTCTAAAAAGAGCTTGAGGATGGGGTATCGGATTTTTAATATCTCTTATGGTTTCCAAGTTTTCCATAAGGGACAAACAAAATGGGACACCCTGTACAGTATTTATATAATAAATAAATAAACAATTTATGGCTCTAGTTAACCAAGTTACCAAATCGATTTTTTCCTAATAAATGAATAATAGCAGATAATCTAGCAATACCAATCAGTCAATTAATCATTTATTAGTCTATAAAGATCTTAAACATGACATTAGACAGGTCAAGAATAATATACTAGAACAAGATAAAATAAAATAAAATAAAATAAAATAAAATAAATAAAATAAAATAAAAATAAAATAAAATAAAATAAAATAAAAATAAAATAAAATAAGACTAACATAGATCGAAATGAAATAAAGACAAGTCAAATCTTAAAAAAGACAAGACAAAGCTCACAAACAACACGATCAATAAAATAAAACAAAACCAACAAGTTAAAACTTTGACCAAGACTTCATTTCCAAAAACTCCGAGGAACTGTAAAATACATTCATTATTAAAAATTCTTTCAGTCTTTTTCTAAACATGCTTAGGGTACTCTCATTTTTTCATCATGTTCGTCTCCATTTCTGGCCGATATTCCAACAGTTGTATCGTCGGCGAACTTGATGGTTGTTCCTGGCAGTTTTAGGTCATTGACGAATAGTATAAATATTAGTGGTGCAAGTAGGTATCGAGCCCTGGGGTGCGCCTAGGTTGACCTCATATTGGTCTGATTCGAAATTATTGAGCTGTACCAGGATTTTTCTCTCTTTTAGCAAAGAAATTATGAGAGAGAGTGGATTTTCCCCTATTCCCAAATTATAAAGCTTCTTCTAAAAAACTGGGGTTAAGGGTGTCCAAGGCTTGTGACAAGTTAAAAACAGAGAGGTATTGTCAGGTTACCCTCGACATGCGGTATTTAACACACATATTTTTTGATTTTTTGTAGCTTTAGGACAAATTATTAATACTTTAGGTAATAATTACAAAATAAATAAAGATATGAAAATTACCCGTATTTCTGCTACTTTTTCTACATTGGTAGAACTTAAAGACGCACTTTTTTACTACATTTTGGTTGTCTTGAATCTTGAGCTATTGCCTGTGCTAGCTGTTGTAGGTGAGTTTTATGTTGCAGATGAGTGTATTTGTACTTGTGAAACTTTATGTTATGCATTTTGACACTAATTTTAGTAAGCCTACATCCGCTTCAAAAATGACTAGAGAATCTAAATAAAAACTACCAAGACGACTCAATTTAATTTACAGTTTAATATCCACAATTAAGCAATTATAATTAAAGAGCAAATACCTGATAGATCTGTTTGAATGCCATATCAGTCAATTATTATCACTTATCACAACTGCATTTATTAATAATATGATTCATTCTACGATTCGCCTTATATTATTTATTGTTTACAGCTGTAAACAAAAAATAGGAATTCTAGGACATGTTTTCTGTTGTTATTTTGAAGTTTTTTTAAGAGTGAAATAAACATCAACAAAAAAATAAATTGACGGAAATCAGCTGCCATATAGTGCGGAAATCGTATCGATACTAAAACGATATAGGGAAAGTTTGAGTCGAATATCGATTCCCATAAAAAAACTTATTTTTATTTTTAATCCACCATTGGACTGATTCTTGCCCCTCTCTGGCTATGTTAAAAAGGTGTCAGGTAATCGATTACATAATTTGATAATTGGCTAGAGAGTTGCGGTAACTCCGACTGAAAAGAATATTGATATTTTGAGTCGCTCATCACGAATCAAACGGATTTTTTCGGAAATGTTTTAAGAAATTATTGTCCAAAAAGTTGCGGTTGCTGTTGTTTGGGGCGCTGATCACGATTCTAAATGTTTTTTTCTCGAAAACGTCTTATTTTCGAAATATTCATCATCAAAGTTGTAAATCAAACTAAAATCTTTTTTCACCCTAATTTACATTCTTTTTGCACTCAATTCTTAATTTGACTCTAAATTGGCACAGAATATTCTGTAAATACCTTTATCAAGCACCAGAGCCCGCACTCTGTAACTCGATAGAGAAGAAATTTCCTTTCTATGTAATGTAAATCATATGGCAATTTCAGGAAATTTCTTTTCTCTCGAGTTACAGAGTACGGGTGCTGATTATTTTTATTTTGCACTTTTTTTTTCATCCTGCATTTTTTGCCCCCAAACGCCGTAGTACATACAAATATTTAAAAAAAATTAATAAAACCAGTTTCAAAAAGTTTTTTTGACGCTTAATGAAATACAGTAAGCCGAATAAGTGTTATGTTATATTAAAAATTTTATGTAAAAAGAAATATTAAGGAGATACAGAAACACATAAAGGTAACTTTAATTTTCAAGTTTAATTATAAATATCTTAAAGACGAAAAGTTTCCGAAAAAATCCTTCAGATTAGTGATCAGCGCCCCTAAGAACCCCGTGTACAAAATTGGTCGAAGTTGTTGCAACTTTGTAGACAATTACCACGTAATGTTTTTGAGATATCCATCATTAAACTTGGTTGGTTATTTCTTCTTGGCTCTGGTCCCTTTCGGTCCAATTTGCATCATTAAACTTGAAAATTAAACTAACAATTGCTTAGAGCATCACGTAGTGGGGGGCATAATATAGAGAGTAGAAAAGAAAGAAACTACATTTTGTGTAAATTTAAATCTTGAAATTAAAATGTTTAAACCCAAAATGAATTGTGTTTGTGTTTTAAAAACGGGAGAACCTTTTTTTCTGGTAATCAAAAAGTTTTTGAAGAAAGAAAGAGGTAGTAGTAGTAGTAGATTGCTTAAGGCATCAGGTAGAACAAAAGCCAAAACAAGAGCCTAGAGCCATTGTCTTTAAATAAGGATAATTGCTAGCAATGAGCATGAAAAGAAAAAATTGCTAGAGCCTATCCTACGAGAATGCCAAAAATAACACTATTGATAGTGCTTTTTCGATACTACCTCATCTCTATAACTGTCAAGCGTAAAATAATCACTGTTTTTTCAGTCGAAGTCCTAAACCTTCTAAGAAACAATACTTTTCTTCTTGCCTTGTTTAACATTAAAGAAAAACAAAGAAAAGTATGGGGGACCCATGACGTGAATGCGCAAAAACTCTTTTGAGCTATAACGAAATGTCAATTTTTGAAGTTCCAGGAGTGTCGTACATCAATATTTATTTATGAATTTTTTATAACTTAATAAATTTTCTATAAAATTTAAAACTGTTTGTGCAGTTTTGTAGTGCAAATAATGGCTGGTGAGGCAAGCCATAAGAAAAAAGGAAAATTATCTAGACAAGAATCAAATAGGTCCGCTAAAGACTCTGATATTGAGGTGGACAGACCAGCAGTTGGAGTAAGCAATAATCAAAATAAGTCAAGATCGGGAATTAGAGTGTATAAAATTGTTGTATTAGGAGATGGTGGCGTTGGAAAATCAGGTAACAGATCGTTATAATATAAACTGTAAATCTCTAAGAGTTTTCAAAAATGTTAACTAAAACCAGTCTTCTTTTCGCAGCGGTAACACTACAATTTGTAAGCCACAGTTTTCTGGATTATCATGATCCAACAATTGGTAAGTCTTTCCCCTATTTGAAAGGCAAAGCCATTAATTTATTATTGTTATTTAAATATTGTAATCCGGTATATTGTATACCCCATAAAGAGTGCCACTTTTTATTGGGATACCTATGTTACTTTAGGTATCAATAAATTAAGGGAAGGGAGATTTTTTAAAGTGGCTACTATCCCGGGCGCCGTTTTGTGTGATTTGATTGGTTTGAAGCGCTATAGAAAGTCATGCAAAACTGTGACTTGTCATATTGGGGATCATGGTCAGTTATATCTTTTTTTTTTAATTACTTTTGCCCAGTTTTACAATTGCGAGGTCAGCTTAGGATCAGTTGAACTCAACTGGTGGTTGAACCTGCCGATTTAAAATTTATTGCTGTCAGTTTAGTCATTTACTTAACAGCAATATATTTTAAATGAGCAGGTTCAACCACCAGTGGAATTCAACTGATCCTAAGCTAAACTCGCAATTGTTAGACTGGGCTGTAGCAGCCACAGAATATACAGTGTTACTTAACTCTACTTCATAAAAATTTTGAGTTGTAAAATTGCTGTAGAATATACAGGGCATTTACAAATTGCGAAATATTACTTCAAAAAATAAAAAAATCGGAAAAATATATTTTTGAAACTTTCTAATTAAATACAGTTTTGTCTCTTTAGTAGAACTTTGCATATAGCAACCAACCGTTTTTAGCGACATAAATATATCAAATCAAATCATTTATTTGTAATATTGTATATAGGATACTTTTTACAAGTCAATTAGTAGTTTAAAGGTGTTTCCAATAGGAAGAACTTAAAATACAAAAAAAGTAATAAAAAACATTTTTTTTTTATACACATTAAAAGAAAGTCTTTAAAATATAACATAATACACTTTAAAATTAAACATACATTTAACAAAATTTTGTATGCACTTGGGCAAGGACCAAGTCGCTAGGAAGGTCTAAGGCTCTAGGAAATTATTAAACGAGAGTTTAATAATTTACATATTAGCACTGTTCTTTCAAGACATGATCAGTTTCACTTCCATCAGTTCTATAGGCATATGTTTGGTTTTTGTATAAGCTTATATGAACGGACATTTGTTTATTACGACTCCGGGTATAACGTCTGACCGCTTTTAACGACGGAATTTTACACATAATATTGTGGTTATAACGAGGAGCTAAGGACTGCCCATAGGAAATAAAGAACTTCAACAATATTCTGCTATTGATGACGATCTCACAAAGTGTGAGGAACCGACTAAAGACAATTATCTGCAAAATATTATCGTCAATAGTCAAGAAAACGACAATGATAATGACGATGAGCCGGCCAAAAATGTATTTATTTATTATGGGAAATGCTCAATCATTTACACTAGAATGAAAGAATATTAATTTATAAACTAAGAGTTAACTATTCTACATTAGAAAAAAAGGAGAACGAGAATCCATCTATAACACAAATTAAGATATATCACATCAGTTTTAATCTCATTTTTAAAGCTTATTTAGGTAAAACAAGTAAGACAACCTTAAAGTCATTGGCATGACCCATAATTCTAAATTGTATGACAATTTTGTTAAAATTAAGGTAATTGTCTAACAGTACTCTAGAAAGACTTCCCCCATTTCCGGAAAAAGAATTAACTAACAAATGTTTAGATCCCAAAATATTTACAGTCGAAATATTGTATACCCATAAGCTTATAATAAACAGAAAATTAGTTTATTTTTTGTACTGCAAAAAAGCCTAAAGTCGCTTACGCCTTTTTGTCACATCGTCAAGTTCTAAAGTGTTTGTGCATTCTAATTTTTAATGAACTACCATAATAATCATTTTGTCTTGTTGCACAATGCACTTTCAACTTTTTGTTAAATACATTTTTACCTTTTGGGATATTATTTACATACATTTTAACTTTACTTAATAATGTTTCCATATAAAATAAAAATAAATTATTTATGAGGAAAAACAATTTATTTTAGTTAACACTATTTTTCCAAGTAATCACCTTATATATCAAACGGCATTTTTGAATACAGCTTTTAGCATTTTAGACAAAGCAAAAATTTTTATGAAGAGTTACTCCCTTTCGTAATACTAAAAATAAAAAAATTATAGATAAAGTTAAGTCCACCCATGGACACACTGTATAATAGGCATGGAAAAAAATGTGCATCGGAATACAGATACAAAAATAGAGGTTAGTTCCACGGATATCTGCCACAGACGGTCATGTAAAACTATCACATTTGGGGGGTCATGGTTAAAATATAAAATTTTAGGCCAGAGGAGGATATATCCGTGTCTCTATTGTAGTTACGAATGAAACGACCGAATTCGGCTATTTTTGGAATTGCAGACACGGATATTATCCATGGAGTGTGGCTAAAGAAGCAATGATTTATGATATTTAAAAAAATTTGGCCTCACTACATGGTATCTCCTATTCTTAACCATAATATAATGGCGCTCTTATAAAATATTTGGTACTTTTTTGTAATAAACAAATATTGTAATTTTTTCAAAGTTATTCACTTTTAATCTGAACAATTGGTAACACTGGCGAATCAGTTTTCAACTTTACACATCCGAGTTGTATATGTAGTGGATTTTTTTTAATAAGATACAACATGCTCTTTCGGGCACATTGCATTCTGTCCAATTCTTAATCCATTCTATTGAATTTAGATCCAAAAATAATAATCTGTCAAAATTTTATCGCTTACATATTTTTGATGTTGCCAAATGCTCTTCATATTTTACTTGCTATAATGACGTTTCTTTAACCTTTTTTAGTCAATTTGAGGTTATAACTTTTAAATTTTAATTTTCTTCTAAATTCCTCTATTTTTCAACAAAAATATATTTTAAAAACTTAATTTTGTATGTAATTTTGACTCACATTAACTCATTTTAATTATTTTACACCGCCCAGCACCCTATTTACTTCCTGGTGCGCAAGTTTGTTAAGTTATATTTAATTAAAATCGGAATATTTTGAATCACTGGTGTTTTATTTAGAAAAGAGTCTAAAATCAGTATAATTTATTATTTAAAAAAAAATCATTAAAACGGCATAAAACCGTTTTCGTCACTGTTCCCTTTAACTTGCCTAAAGGTGAATTTTTTAACTTTTGAATTTCATCAGGAGAAACTCTTTGAGTTACTTTATTTTCCAGGTTTCTCAGTACAAAAATATTGGATTTTATTGTTTTTGTCATGTCAATATAACTGTCATTTACTCGAGCATTCAATTCAGTTCCGCACCAAGAAACCCAAGAAGTTTAGTGTTATTTTAAGAATTAGGGAGCACTTTAGGTGTCAAGATCATCTTAGTAACATTTATATTAAACTAGTGTATATGGGTTTAGCCCGACTTTTATAATGCAAGTATGCCCTGCTATTCAGAGTGCGTAGCTACCGCCGTATCACCCGTATCAATGATACAAGGCCCTCGGGCTATAGGGGCTTACAGAAAACTGTAAAATTGTCATTTAAATTAGGAAAGTCGGGCCTTTTCTTTTTTTTTTTTGGTCATTAAAATTCTTTTTTTGGGGCCTCTCCAAGGGGAAAGTGGATGACCTTTTTTTGTTTCTCAATTTTTTTTTGGGCCCCCTAACTTATTGTGATACAGGGCCCCGCCAGGGCACGCTATGCCACTGCTGCTATTATTGTGATTTCTTAGAATATGATAAATAAAACTTATTAAATTAAACTTCCCTATTTGTATGGCTTAAAAAAGTATATATAAAACAATCTGATTTTATTAATAGTGACAGTCTTATGTTTAATTAATATGTCTAGGCTAGAGATAAAAGGAAAAAAGTTCTGCCCATACAGGGTTAGTAGAATAAACCCTTGTGCAGTGGAGATGTAGCAACTGTTAAATTTAAATGAACAAAATTTTCTGCTTAGGGTAACTAAACATAGAAGATTTCCAAAATTGTATTTGCAGTTTACAGTTTTCTCTGGGTTGGGGAATTTTAAAATTCTTAAATGGAATACTCTATTCTTTATTATTGTAATCAATTGCTTGTATCAACTTTATTATGACCTGATATTATCGTTTTTTACCCTTCAATTTCCGGAGATATGGCATCATGCTTTTTCAAAATTAATACAAAAACAGCTAGGTATGGGAAATTATCTAAAAAATGATCTAACCGATATTCGTTAAAATTAGTACAGGTGTGAAACTGGACTTTCTAAATTCATGAATTAGAGTTTTCAAGATTCTTTAAAAAAAAATAAAGAAAATAAGGAACTTTAATTATGAAACATCGCAAAATGCAATTCCTGAAAGCATGTCCAGTTACTCCCTGTCCTAAATTTGGCGAATTTCGGTGGGATCGTTTTTGAGATATTGACCATACCGGGTCGTTTCTGTATTCAAGCTCGATGCCATATCTTCAGAATTGACAGGAGTAGAAAAACCAAGTTAAACGATATTACTAGGTCATAATAAAGTTGATACAAGCAATTGACTACAATAATAAAAAAATAGGGTCATCCATTTAAAGTTTTAAAATTCCCTAACCTACAAAGAAAACTGTAAACTTGGAAACCTTGCAAATATCATTTTTAAATTCTTCATGTTCAGTTACCCCCTGACACAAGAATTTGGTTCATTCATATTTAACGGTTGCTGAGATATTCCACCTATCCGGTTTTTTCTACTAACCCTGTATACCAAAATAAAAAAAAATGCATTTTGCTTATCATTTCTAAGTAGATTTAGGTTTACTTATAACCGCTTAGCACAAAAGTAAGTTACAAAGGCATCCCTATAAAAAGTAAGGCATATTACATTTCATTTACCAATTTTCATAATCCTAATTAAAGTGTTTTTAAAGAGGACTCCATACCAACAACAGGCTGTTATTGATGGCGAACCAGCTCTACTTGACATTTTAGATACAGCAGGCCAGGTAATTTTTTTTTATATAAATATAAAAATTAATAAAATAGCACAATTATAGGTCAGACCAGTAAATTCTTTATTATTAAAATTTTTTTTCCAGGTTGAATTCACTGCAATGCGTGATCAGTATATGCGGTGTGGAAGGCTTTATGATCTGCTACAGTGTAACTGATCGCCACAGCTTTCAGGAAGCATCTGAATACAAAAACTTATTCAAAAAGTTCGGGCTTCCGGAGGACACTCCCATGGTTCTAGTAGGAAATAAATTTGATCTTCATATGCAGCGGAAGGTTTCTACTGAGGAAGGTATGTACAGGGTGTCCCATTTTGGCTGAAACTGCGGGGTATTTCACAAGGAAACTATCCCAGCTGTCCCCGCCGATTTTTTTAAAACCTCATTTGTTGTAGTCCATCAAAAATAAGAAACACGTTTTTATCAGCTATAAAACACTTTTAAAAGGTGTAATGTACCTCTGAAATCCATCCTCAAATTGGTTTTTTTAAGAACATAAGAACAAATTGAAATAACTTTACGAAATCAAAACTGTCATTTTGTTTATCGAATATTCTATTAGCCTCATATTTATTTTTTCACCCCTAAAAATGTTTAAAGGCCAATAAATAAAAAATATGTGTCTCTTATTTTTTAATGTATTATATACAACATATTGCAGTTTCATTAAAATCTTCGAGGAATACCTGGGAGGGTTTCGTTTTGGTTATTATTATTGAGATTGAACCTTGCGGTTTCACGGAACCTGAGCTAGTTTTTGTGAAACGAAAGATGCCATAAACAAAGCCGTCAAGCCCTCTTAGTTTTTGAGCTTATAATTACCTCTTGTATCTCAGTCAACACACAACTTATCAAAAGGCAAAAACGGATTCTTATACAGCTTTTAACCTAGAATACAGTGGTGTAGTAAGAACTTTCTAAATATTATTGTTCCTAGAAATATTGACCAATTTTGTTGTTTTTTTTTTAATGGAGGAATAAAAGTATATTACACTGTAGGTATATTTTAATAAACAATGTCAAAACTCCTAATTTTCATAATTTAAATCTAAAATTTTTCAGTAGGCCATGCAAAACGAAGAAGTAAATAGTTTTCTTGTTTGCTTAATTACTGTAGTAGTTTTTACATTACGTTTTTCAAAATTGGATGTTGCTATTAATCTTATTGTTAGCAAAATTAAAATATTTTCAATATCGCCCTGTATCTTAAAGCCTAAGTAGGCTATAACGGCTTTTTTACGGCTTCTTTCATTTTATAAAAAAGTAGATCAGGTTTGTGAAAACCGCCAGGTTTAATCTTTATTAATAACTAAGATACCGCGCAGTTTTACCAAAATGGGACACCCTGTACACTAAAGGTATTTTTAGTCATGTTTTTATTATAGGGAGTGAAAGCAACTAATCTGTTTTCCCAAAATATATTCTGTGTATCATCTCTTTTAAATTGTAAACATAATTTTTCGCCGAAAAAATATAGGACAAAGTTTTTATTGTAAATAACCAAGTTTGCATATTTAAAACTAGGACTGGCAACCAAAACTGGTTTTTCGGCTAACCGCGGTTTTGGCCAAAACCGAAAACCGGTATTCGAAAACCGGTATCGGTATCGGTTAACCGGTGTTCGAATATTGGTTAACCGGTTTTAAAAAAGCGGTTTTCAAATACCGGCTTTTTCGGATAATCGGTTTTCGAATACCGGTTTTTCGGATAATCGCACAGTGCAGTGAGCTGTGGTCAAAAATGTAAAAAACAGTTGAAAGCCCGAGAATTTCTTATCAGCGGATTTTGAACATCGATAAACAAAGAATAAGAAAATATTCTTTCGATGTAAATATTTTATGTATTGTTTTGTGTACAGTGGCTTAAAGTTTGTCCGTTCGGCACTGGCCTAATATTCCACCCAAATTTTGTGAATTTTGGATACATTTGATTGCATACTAACAGCGTATTAGTATTACTTTAAATAAACTGTATAACAGAGATGGACCCTCCAGGTATGTACTAATTTACGCACTTCTAATTTTTACGTCAAAGTCAACATGACAAATATTTTGTGAGGCTTTATTAAAACAGTGCTAAAATTGCAGCGAAAATTCAATATCTCATTTTTTAAAGGGCTTTTCTCAAATACTCCAAAAACACCTATGGGTTTTCTGCTAATTTTGAAAATCTGTCTTTAGACAATATAAAATCACCGTGTTTTTTATGCGGAGATCTGCGGAACTTAACGATATAAATTTTTTTAGCAATGCTTCCTTCAGTAACTCATGGAACTTTTTAAATTTGGCTTGAGAATCGCGAAGATAAAAACGAACGCAATATATAATAAAATTACTGATGTGTTAAATATAGAAGAGTGTCCAGAGAATATTAAAAGCACAATATATAAAAGCTGCAGAGTACTTTTGTTTAAGAGCAACATACAAATGGAAAACAGTGTGGTAGAAGAAGTTCAGATTTTTTTAAACGTAACGAGGTTTGGCTTGGTCAACATTTCTCTATTCCAGAAGACGTTAAATCATTTATTTCTGGAAAACAATGCATTTATGTTACTTTTAAAGAAAAGCCGAGGTAGGCCAAAAAATGTTTTGAAGATACAAGCATTCAAACGAAACGGAGGCGTTTAAAAGAACTTGCTGAAACCTGGACTGCGGAAGAGGTTGAGTTTGCTGCCGGAATGTCTGCAAATCGATCTAATTCATCGTCAAATGTTGGGAGATGTATGTCGCTTCAAGAAACTTTAGCTCTATATTTAGACCTAGATCTTTCAGAGACAAAGTATAATATTCTGCGAAATACTGTAAATTCTTTGCATCCTGATTGCTTCCTTCCTTGTACAAATTAAAGCAATACAGAAAAGATATTTTGCCTACAAATACGGTCGTTAGTGAAATCTCAGCAGAAGTTGATTTGCAGGATTTATTGAACAAAACAACAACAAGTATTTGGAAAACTATGGAAAAAATTCACCAAAAACTCAGGAAATTCCTTAACTTTATTAGGTAAATGGGGATTTGATGGCAGTAGTGGACATTCTACATATAAACAAAGATTTGCTGAGTCAGAAAATTCGGATGCTTTTGTGTTCTTTACAGCTTTTGTGCCTTTGAAACTCATCGATGACAACAACAATTAAGAAATCCTAGACCTTCTTCGACCATGTTCAGTGGACCCATTAAATTTACGTTTATGAAAGAATCAAAAGATATTATCAAAACTGAAGAAGAGAGAATGCTTTCGTGCCTTGATAGTCTTCAGTCGTTTCACATCAACAGCAACGATAGAGATATAAACATTAAGTACATAATGTTTTTTACAATGCTTGATGGTAGTGCCATAAAGCTTAATTCTATAGTGGCAATAATTTGTTTAACATTTATGTTTTGATTTTCCTCAAGAAACTTGAAACACCCTGTATATATGTAATTTTTAGTTTTTTGTTCAAAAGAAGACAGTATTAGTTTTTTCTTTATGACTTATGAATGTACATTTATCTACAACTTTTTTAATCAAATATATTATAATGTATACATGAGTGGTTTTCACCTTTATTACACCCTGTACATAATTTCTACAAATCTACGGTAGTAATTATGTTTCGTGGTCAAGGATGTATACATAATTAATATTATATGAAAACAAGTCTATAGGACTCTTATTACTTGAGCTATTATTTTTGATTTCAATTCCCATTTACTCGCCGCACTGTGAATCGGACCAAAATCAAAAAGCGGTTCTTCGAATATCAATTAATAGGTTTTTGGTTGATTGCGGTTTATATCTAAAAAAAGAAAAACCGTTCATTTTGTAAAATCGGATATTGGTTGACAGATTATACAGGGTGGTTCATTTAACCTTAGACAGGCAAATAACCAGAAAAAGGCGCATTTTAAAAGAAAATGTTTCTAGTAAGAATTGATTGAAATAAAGGGGCAAATTTAATGGTATTATGTTTTGAGAACCGTTTTCGGTTTTCGGTTTTAAAGACCGTTTTTGGTTTTCGGTTTTAAAAACCAATTTCGGTGTATCGGTTTTGAAAACCGTTTTCGGTTTTAAAAACTGGTTTTTAATACCGGTTTTGATTATTTTCGATTTTTGCCAGCCCTATTTAAAACTTTGTGTTTAATCAAAAACAAATTTTCTTTATTAAAATTTGCGATATTACCAACGATTCATTTCACACCAATAGAAGGCTATAACGGCTTCTTTCATTTTATAAAAAAAGTAAGTCAGGTTTGTAAAAACCGCCAGGTTTAATCTTTATTAATAACAAAGATACCGCGTAGTTTTTTTTAAAACCGGTTAACCGGTTTTGAGTTTTTCCGGTTTTTGCCAGCCCTATTTAAAACTTTGTGTTTAATCAAAAGCAAATTTTCTTTATAAAAATTTGCGATATTACCAACGGTTCATTTTACACCAATAGATTTTTGATATTACCATAAATACATGTTCTCCACTTTTCAGCAAAAATCACATGTTAATGTAGATTTAGGGGCGGGACTTACTTGCGGTAAAGTCGCGCGGCGTGTACGCGGCGATAACGGCGCTAAATATGTAACGCGTGTTTTATGATTTAAAATATATTTACGGCACAGTCACAAATTATTTGTTTTTAGAAAATAAAATACATGTGTCTTATTCTAACTTAAACAAATAAAGGTTAATTAAATAAAGCTAGTTTGGTGAATAAACTGGTACATTTGTACCTTATTAAGAAAAATATTTAAAATAAAGTGACAGATTCACTTTTTGAAAAAACATGCTTTAATCTAGAGTTAGAAATAAATTCTGAGTACTTTTTACTCTTTGAGTTTTTTCGATATTTTGTGATCTTACCCCACTTTTCGTGATCCCATCTCAGTTTTTTCAGTTTTTCGGCATACCGCTGTTCACATGAAATATTATGTCAAAGAGTCAAAATCGATTTTTAGGTTATCGAACATGCAGAGCCGATCAGAGAAAAAAAATGGAAAATCTTTTAATACCTCTGTACAGGGCGTCCCACCGGGAACTGCCGCGATCGATTTTACGAGAAGTACGCTTTGGAAAATTTTGGAAATTTGGTAACATTATAAAGTCAGTGGGAGACATACAACTAAAATATGTTGATAGCTTTTGGTTAAATCAAATGTTAATATCAACTTTCTTATTTTAAAGAGAACAAACACCCTATATAATATTTATTTTTTAAATTCTGCATACAATTCTAAATAATTTATGTATAATGTTCCATACCTAAGTTCATCTGTTTTTTACTTGCTTTAAATTTTATCTTAAAATCCTTATCCCATTAAGCATCAAAAATAATGATAAGTTTGTATGAGGATGTCTATTAAAAAACTTATAGTTTTTGAAATATTAAGAATTTAATATTTATCTATTCTAACAATCCTTTTAAGTAAGGCTTAGTTTTGCTTCTAGTTGACCTTGACAACAAAATGCGGTGTCACAGCCAACTACCCGTACTTAACTGCATTGTTAGAATAGATAAATATTAAATCGTTAATATTTTGAAAACTATACATTTTTGGAATAGGCATCCTCCCTACAAATTATTCCTTATTTTTAATGCCTAATAGGATAAGGTAATAAAAGATAGGGGTTTCCATTTGAAAAAATTACTTTTAAGGTTTTTGTCATTATAATTTTCAACGATTATTTTTGACCACTCTGTATTTATAAATTGTAAAAATATCTAGAGTCTACTAAAGAAGTTCTTTCTTTACAAGGAACCCAACCCCAACTCATATTAAAGGCTTTTGTTTAGAAGATATTTATAGTTATGTAATGGCTTGCAAACGTCATTTTTGACATAAAATTTTTAATAAGTAAAAAACGGTTGGACTTAGGTATAGAAGATTATACATAAATTATGTTTAGAATTTATGCAGAATCTAAAAATAAATAATATATAGGGTGTTTCATTTAAAATAAGGAAGTTGACAATACCTTCCGATATAACCGGAAGTGGTAGAACTGTCAAAATATTTTAGTTGTATGTCCCCCACTGACTTTAAAATGTTTTTCAATTTTCAAAAATTTTCCAAGCGTACTTTTCGAGAAACCAATTTTATTATATTTTTTAATTACAGGTAAATCTCTTGCACGCCAATTTGGTTGCCCATTTTATGAAACGTCAGCATGTCTGCGTACCTATGTAGACGATGCCTTTCACACATTAGTCCGAGAGATCAGAGCCAAGGAACGGCAGCGTTTAGGGTTGCCTAACAATGAACGAAAATTACGACGTCACAGTAAGTGGTGGCGATTACGAAGTATTTTCGCGCTCGTTTTTAAACGAAGACGACCGACGAGTTATAGTTCTTAAGTTATTCTACATTGACAAGATTTTTTCCTTGTGTATTTATCAGCCAGCAAGACGACATACATTTTGGGTTAATAATAGTAATATGTGGTTTATTTTGGTTTTTATAAAGCTTTCTACAGTATGTCCACGGAAGGACTTTTAATAGGACAAAAATTTAAAAGTGCAAGAAGGTTGTGTACGGCAACTGCTTTTGCTTCTTAAAAAAAGATATTCATGTTCAGAAATCTGTTTTGTTTTGTACAGAGGTTCCAAAAGTACAAAAATGTAAAAATGAACCAAGATAAATCTGCTTTTATTTTTAATAATTTAGCAAACTGTCAAATAAAAAGGTTTTTAGAATTGAATAAGGATTAAAAATCTGAGATTGTTTTTTTTTGGGATTATATTTTTTTATTAATGTTTTACACACGAGATCCCTATTTAATCCTAAAAACCTGTCTTATTTCATATTTTGGTGAATTATTTAAAATAAAGGCAGTTTTCTCTTGGTCCATTTTCACATTTTTGTACTTTTGGAGCCCCTGTACAAAACAAAACAAATTTCTAAACGGGAATCTTGTTTTTTTTTTTAAGAAGCAAAAGCAGTTGCCATGCCCGACTTTCTTTTAAACATTTAAATTTTTGGTCCTTTGGTCTATTGTAAAGTCCATCCGTGAACTTACTGTAGAGCTAACGAAATCATTTTTGTAACTAAAATTTAGTTAATTTTGGGAATAAGTTTCCAAAATGTAGGGATAAACTTTCGTAATAATATTTTCCGAAAGTGGAGTATTGCTGACTTGATGTATTTTATTTATTTTTTAAAATTCTTATTAGGTTCAAGGATTGAATTGCTACATGCCTTATTAAGGATTTTAAAATATGAACATTCCTACCGGATTTTACTGAACTGCCATTTTTGTTTGTTATTTAAATTATCATTTGCTCATAATAATAATGGTATAATTTACGTTCAGACAAATATTTGATTTTATTTTAGTTAACACTATTTGTGGTTAGAAGTGTCAAAACAACAATTTTTAAAACCTTCTTAAAGTTTTATGAAGTAAGGAAAAAATTGAAATAAATTCAATATTTTTAATCTATTACTTTTCTTAGACAGCTTTAATAATTCACATGCTTTTTAAGCACCAGATCAGTCGTCAACCTTATAATATATTATGGCTAAATGATTTTCACATTTTCCAAAAAAAACAGTAATAGTTTTCATTCTTGTTAATATTTATTATATATTTTTTTATATGTATGTACCTAGCTACAATAAAATAATATTACTATAATAACAAGTGAGTTAATTAATATAGACGATATTATCCACACACCAGTATACAATGTTGGTTATATCATAAATAAGTCAACCCTGACTACACACTACCTAAGAAGATGTGTTTATTATTGTGGTAAATGTTTCAATAACATATACTGATTGTAAATTTTATGTGTAGTGTCAATATTAATAGTTTTTAAAATATTGACTTTACTTCATACGATTTTTCTTACTTTTTTACCGGCTGATTTTATTGATGGAAAAAAATACCTAGATATACATGCGATTCTTTAAAGTAGACTACAACAACTTCCCATTGTGCTTTTAGCAAATTAGTAAGTTAACAATTTCTATATTTCTGTGGGTAGACTTGCCAACTACATTCCCCGTATAGTATTTACATAGATTCTTTTCTCCCTGTGTTACTTTGTTCCTCGAGATAAATCCATTTTTAGTTACCACATTTATGTAAAGACAAAAAATTCTAAGACAAATATGCAGTTGAATATAGCACCTCCTCCTATTTTGCAGTGTGTTAACAATTAGTCACACCCTACTACATTGTATTTTCTTTGATTTTCTCGAAAACTGTTTTTTCCATTAGAAAACTGCAAGATATCAAAAATTTTAATTTTCCCTTTACCGACTTGTTGGTGTCGCTTTATAAAAAATTGCGAACCCATTGCGAAAATTTTTAAGAAATACATGCCTAAAATATTGGTAGTAAACTTTGAAACATACTGTATAAGAACTGCATGCCATGGGATGTTGTTCTGTTACTATAGTGGTCCTAAAGCTGTACGCAGGTATTCTTTAACCGCCTGTAAAGTAACTTTTTTAGGTTTTGTGAGATTTTTAACCAAAATAATGAAATTATTTGTTACCAGTTATCGGAAAAGAGACCAAAAGCATTGCATTTATATATTATGTATATTTTTGGTATTATTAATTTTAGGCGCAGTAATTGATATATTTTATTAGTCGCGAATTAAATATAAAAGAGCTTTAATGATTAGGTTATAAAATGGTAGGAAGATATAATGTCACCATAACTAACACTAGAAATTTCATCATAATAGCGGGTGTCCATTAATTAATGGTATTTAGGAAAAACATAGATTCTCTATGCCATAATATTAATATTTAACAAACCATACTTATATTGAAAAGTGAAAAGTATTCTGTACAATTTCATTAAAAAGTAAGTCAAAAATATTGATTTAGATATTAAGTTTTATTTTTGAAAACATATTTTTAATTTATTTCGATAACTTTTGATACATTTCAAATTTTTTAATAAAACTTGTTATCCAGGGATTGTTTAAGGTGCAAAATTTGGAATAAAAAAAAAAGATTGCTAACCTGTAGCCAAATAGAGCCTTTGTTAAGATCTATTTCATCTTCGGCTCTTACACGATTTTCTACTATAAACATGTACTGTAGGTCAACTTACAAATTGTACTCCCTCTGGTGATATTTTAAATTTTATTGAAAGGATATTTATATGGTTATTTATCTTAAATAATAGTTATTTTAAGGGAACATTTATTAATACCTAATAGTATCGAACCTAAAATTAAAAAAATAATATTAATAAAAATATTAACATATCTGCATAGTATACCATTAGGAATTAGCAGGTTACAGCAGTAAACCCTCGGATATGTAATGTTATTTTGGGTAACTAAGTATCTTCCTGCCAAAAAAGTTAGAAAATTAAGAAAAAAAAACAGAATAATTATAATATATAATTTGTTATTGTTAGGAATATATAACGGTTTTATTTTGGCTTTTTACAGAATTTTTATTTACACAAATATTTATAACAAATAACTTTTCTAGTCATATTTTAATATAGGAGCTACAAATAGAGGCTTTTATTATGGTTAGTGATAAAATGTGCAAATTTTACCAAAAATGTGTGGTTACTTGTTCCATATAGATAAATAATTAATTGGTTTGTTACCATAAATCGGGTTGGTCTTTCGATTTTAATGAATCTGGCGAATTTTTTTTGTTATAGCGAAACTGGTATTGATGAATGTTAAATATATTTTTTTTTAATGAGAAATAGGTTCTGCATTTTTGGTAAAATAAGCTGTAGACTGTTTACATATTCAACTAGAAAATAAAATATGATTTTGAAAATAGTTCATGGGTATTACATATTTGCTGTTTTAATTGAATGCATACTAAAATAATGCCAGGAATACATTTAATATTAACTACTTAAAACTTTTGATAAACAGTTTATAAATTGTCACTTTACCCGAGTTATTTTGAAGGTCATATTAAATACTATTAGTAAAATGAAAGTACAGAATTATTTTTAACCGAATAACAAAACGACAATGTGCAAGATAGTTTTAGGATTTTTTTAGCTCTTTTTGTTAACGACTTAAACAGGGTTTTAACTTCCTTGCTCATTTCGGGATCTAAAAAATGTGTCAAAGATTAATGATATATATTTTTTCCTAATATGTGGTTAGTTGAATTCGATATTTATGAATAACTTAATTTCTCGAATAAATGTGTTTCTGTTAAAAACCAATAAATACAGTGTGTTCCAGAATATGTGGGATCTCTCGGATTTATACAGAACACATAAAAATAATATAACAACTTCCTATAATTTTTTTCTACAGCCCCCTTTACAGAGATAGTTCCCCTTGAAAACGTCGCAGAAAATCGCTTTTACTTGAATAAATTTTATATTACCGGGTGCAATAAAAAAAAGATAAATACTAAGTTACCATTTTTGAAAATGGTGTCCTTGAAAAACATTTGCATTCTTTAATTCGTCAAGGGCAAACTAACCCAAACACAATTATTTTTACACCCTGCAAAACAAATAAATTAATATATTATTTTTGGATAGGTTGAACCCTAAGCTAAAAAAACTATTCGAACCCGATGTCCATAAGTAAAGTAATTTCGAAAAAAGCAACTATTTGTTAAATATGGTTTATTATTTAAAATGTTCAATATCATGAACTAGACACCTGTTTTTATTAGTAGGGAATTATTGGGATAGGCAAATAGTGCTAGCAGTATTAGGGGAAAAACCTTATTTTATTACTGCTAAACCTTAACGCGCCTATGTGAAGAAGTGTTGATATGTGTCAACATGACATGCTTGTTATTTTTAACCTAAAACTGGAATAATATTTCTCTTTATTTATAGTCTATTTTATTTATTTGTTTTGTATAGTTAATACTGGAGAAGTTTTAACTTTTTTAGTATATTTTAAAGACAAAATTTAAAAATAAACAAAAATTACTTTAACCCTTAACCTCATTTTGTTTTCAAATGTCAAAATAAGGAAGGGAAATGACCGACTATATTTTGGCACAATTAAACTCTAGCAGTAACTTTAATAAAGTTTCCCATATTTAAAACCACTACTGAGCATGCATAATTTCAAAATACTGCTGAATTTATTACTGCTAGACCTTATATGAATTCCAATAATTCCCTAATTTATACCTGCATTGTAGTATGCCGTTTTTACGTTAACACAAACTAAGCAGAACCAACCCGTTTAAGTAAACGGACAAGTTTTTAATTCCATCGATAAAAACTACGCTTAATGTCAAATAAGGTCACGGCATGAACCGATACATCCGATGGAACAAACTTTTTTCCGTAATAATTTTTATGTTTTTATTACTGCTATCACTTGCGAACAGTATTTTTTCGTTGTATTGATAACAAAAGCTTTATTTTTTTCAATACCTACCCGAATTTCGCCGTTTTAAATTTTCAAGAACATTCAAATATTTACCTTACTTTTTGTACAGATGCTAAATGTCAATCGGTACCATCGGTCTTAAAGTTCGATGGATCCGAAAAGCAATTGAATAAAAGGGCGCATTTTATAAAAACGCTTTGACCTATCCTAATCCATTGGGCCCTCAACTGATTTGATGAATTTCCGCTTAATGCGCTGTATCCATATTTTTCAACCTTTAAATATCAACCGTAATATACTGGGCGTCAAGTTATAAATTTACACCCTCTTAGCTTGGGATATTTTATAAAGACGACATTTTAGGAAGCCCTAACTAGTATTTATCATATTAAAATTATTGCATTAAATATATCTATTACAATAAAAGTTATTCGAGTCTTTAAGGGCATAATATATTTCTGTGTGGGGGGCTGTAGACAAAAAATTAGCCTTGTAATATTTTCTGTGTTTTATGTTAATGCGGCAGATTGCCTGCATATTCTGGATTTGGCTGGTAGAAATTATTTACTGATCCCTTTGTTTAACCTTTTTAGATCCCACTTTTAGAATATTTTAACTTTTATATTAGGCCAACATAATATCATTTTTGAAAACGACAATCAGTTTAATTCCATTTTAACAAGTAGGTTCTAAGAATTAAAACATTTTCTTTATAATATTAGCTATGGAAATAAACGAACATTATGTCATTTTCACTTTACTTTGGATGACTCCACTTTACAGTGGGTCCAAAAAGTCTGGAAAAGCCCAAATATTTCAAAGAATTTTGAACCAAATTAGACAACTTTGATAAAACCATACTCTGAATTCAGTGTTGATATCGGCGATGGTGCCAGATCTTCAGTTTCGCGGAAATCATTTTTTTAAATAAAAGAGATACCTATTTTTTTATTTTATTATTGAATTTCAGGAGTTTTTGGCTATTGCTGTACAAAGATATGAAAGTCCAATTTTTTCCTTTGTTAGTACTCATAGTAGAACATTGTTTTTTTAAAATTTAGTAAAGTTAATAGTTGTAAAGTACATAGTTATTACCATTTACACCTTGCAAAATTTAAACTCGTTGCTTGACGGTTCTGACATAAATCGAATTCCTAGAAAAAATAAACAATATTACTCATTAATAAAATTTGAAAATCATACATTTTAAACAGAAAAATCCTACACTAAATGTTCATTTTTATTTTATCGGACCATTGTGATATTTTTTAAACCTCCAATTTTACTTCATTATTTTAAAACTGACGATGCACCAGTTTAAAAGTTGCAAGGTATAAACTGTTGATAATACGTACGCAGTTTACACCTAATATTTTTACTAAATTATACATATTTTTTTGATATTATAACTTAAAAAGAAAAATTGGACTTCCATACCATTGAATAGTTAAAAACAGCTGGAATCCGATAATTGAATAAAAAAATTGAATTGATTTCTGCGAAATCTGGAAACATCGCCGATGTCAACAATGAATTCAGAAGATGGTTTTACCCTGGAGTACCGAGTTTCGTCCAACTTGGTTTTAAACTCTCAGAAATATTTGAGCGTTTCCAGACTTTGGACACACTGTTTAATTATCGTAAAGATTATAATGAAAATACAAAAACAGGCAGAAAATGTGTATATGATTAACGCACTGCTGAAAAAATTCATATGTAGGTGCCATGGTAAAGTTTCAAAATGATAGTTCATTTAATTATATTTGGGCAGAGTTCCCAGATAGTTGACAGTATGTCTTAAGGTATTTGACATCTTTAACAATACTTCGCTGACATGAAGTAAGAACGCTTGGCTTACTTTTGAACGATTCATATTAGATTAATTAAAACTGCCTATGGAATATGGATGGCAAAAAAATACTGCCTAAGCTAGTGACACTGTATGGGTGACATCTTGTTCCATCATGTATATTTTACCTAATATGAATAAGGCTTTTTAATACACTATTACCATCCTAAATATTCTGGTTTTTTAAATTATTCCAGAACTATACCATCTTTCCAAAGAACTAAGTAACCACGTTTCTTTAACACATGAACTGATTTGTCAGACCACTTTAGATTTTGTAAATATCATTATCTGTTTTCAATAATCTTGGACTTTCATTGTCTTTTATTTTTAAGTGATACCCGACGTTTCAGATAATGTTTATCTCCAACCGTTTTTAAGTGATAACTTATCATCACTTGAAAACGGTTGGAGATAGACACCATCTGAAACGTCGTGTATCAGTTAAAATTAAAAAAAATGGAATTCCAAGAAAGAAGTAAAATTGGAAATCATTATCTATGTTAGGAAGAAATATACTTGGTGCATTTCTGGACAAAATTAAAGAAACAAGATGACGATCTACATCCTTAGATACCACTTTTTTTGCTAAAAAAATTCGTTGCCATAGCGCTGTTACACATTAACTTACCTAATTTAAAAAGTAAGCGGGGATCTTACCTTATGTCCATACACTAGAGTCTTGTTTTTATTTGTTTATTTTTTCCGTAGTGTTATATGTAATATTAAAACATAGGTGAGACAAATGTTAAGCAATAACGATAGATGTATGATACATGGCGAGTTATACCACTTGTTCACAAGATGTAGTCGCAGATTGCCAGTTATTTCTATTAAATAAAATAGAACGCCCCAGATGAAATGAAAATAGGTTTTTTTCCAAAACGTTTTCTATATTATCTAGGTGACTTTTTGAAAGTTTTAAACATATTTCGGTTTTAGATATTATTACATTTAGCCAATCACAATGGTATTCGCTTTACAGCATGTAAGCAAAAAACGACCCCTTGCGATATCATGTAAACACGTGGTACATCGATATTTATTTAATAGAACTTTAATATAAATGGTAAATTAGCTTTATGGATATATATTTATATATTTTTGTGTATTGACGAGTTTTTAGAAATGCAATATGTATGGTTTATGCTACTAAGTTTTTAAAATGTGTTATATCCCAGTGATTTATTTCTTACCACTGTTTTTAATTGTCTCTTTTTTACTTAACCAAATGCTTTAGAGAAGTACTAGATATGTCGATAAATTAGTGTGGTGTTATTTCGATGCAACGCAACCTTTTTTTTAAGAATGAAATACAAAAAACCAAATAAAGGAAAAGTATTCCTATTGGTCAAGTGAGATTGAAAAAAAAGTTACCCATTTTTTGAACCAATTTGATAAATGTTTTGTTAAGTTATCATTATTAAACAAAAATAAATAGATTTTAGATATTTTTATTTTAAAAATTATTAACCTATTTATTAGTGGCCATTATTAATAAAGTATCTATAAAATGCACTTATTTGCATTTTTAGATTTTTGGTTTATCTGTTGTGCCAACATATTCTTTTTAACCTTATACCTAGAAAAATAAGTATTTGTATTAGCGACTATAAGATGGCGTTTCTAAGGATAAAAAGGAAAATGAATCAGCACTTGTCCAGGGACACGAGCAAAATGAAACTGCTACTTTTATGAAATAAAATAATAAAAAGAATTTAAGGCTCAATTATCTTATACCGGGTGTTTCTCAAATTTGGTGTTCCCTATAACTTTTTTACCTTTTAAGCAAGAAATATAAAATTGTATATCGGTATTTGTCATAAATCTGCATAAGTTAATTAATTCACTTGTTTTCTGTCACTTTCGGTTAAACCGGAAATTACTGCTACCTTCAAATTTTAAATAGCACTATCGGTATATTTTATCTTATTTTAATGGTACATGACATTCTGAATATAGTAACACCTCACATGTATTTTTTTAAATTTTAGTCTAGAGTGCCATTATTAAGCTAAAACGGTTAATTTTTTAGTCAAGTAACAATAAAAAAATGGAATAAGTCATCTTCATCTCGAGGCTAAAAAAATTGCAAAATCTTATTTATGGTCATGGCTACCCCCATTCCATAAAAAAGTAGTTATAACCGTAAATAGGATTTTTGCAAACTTATACCTCGCCTTTGATTAATTCCATTTTTCCATGAATACTTGACTTAAAATTAGCCGTTTTAGCTTAATCTGGTACTCTAGATTAAAAATTTAAAAAAATGACATATTATGTATGCTAAAAGAGCATTTTATTCCAAATAATTTTTGTGCCTCATAAGCGGGATTTCGGGAAAGTTAAAAAAATAATTCTAAATCATCCATTATGCTAAATATTATATTGAATAACGACAAGATGAATAATTTGTTAAGTGGTTTGTAGACTGTCTTATTCGAAATACCAAGTTAGTACCAGAAATGGGATTTTTCAAACTTTCATACCACCTGAAGAAGTAAAAAACAAAAAACGATTAATGCCAATTTTTTCGCGGCTACTTAACTTCAAATTATATGTTTTAGATTAATCGCGGCATTCCAGGTAAAAATTTAAAAAAATAAATAAATAAGTTTTGACAGCGGTAGTGTTAAAAATGACATGTGATGTCTGTAAAAATGTCATATACTATCGAAATAAGAGAAAGGAAAACCACTTTTAGTAAACATCCTGTATATATTTAGTTAAACATATTTACAAATAATTTTATGTTTTTTAAAAATGTTGGCACATCACTGAAACGGTTATTACAGAGATTTAGTTATTTGTTATTTATTTTATTTGTACAAAAGAAAACCTTTTTTGGCGCTGTGTCTAGTCCGATTAATCACATTTAACAGACGTATAGAAATCATTTTTGTTATTTAAATGCTGTTTAGATTATAAAGAGTATTCTGGAAGTAGTGTCCTCAAGTTTTCACAAAGGTTTTTATCTTAAAAAAGATGGTTAATGTCGTTTATGATGTTTTGATCAAAGTACTACTTCTTATATCCTGTATCTTATTTTATATCAGGATCTCATTAAAAAAAAAGCTTTACAAAAATACAGCTTCTTATAGGGAACTTCCCATGCAAAGATAAGAGTGATATTTCTAAAAATATATATAGCTTTCTATCAATTTCTGGGGTACGACATGCCTTCGAACATACCTAAAGGTATGCTGGAAGCCTGCACCCTCTTGTATGCGCATTAAGGTCTGGCCACACATAACCGCATCGATTCCGCGCCCAGCAATAATAGAGAAAAGTGGGACGGATTAATTCGCAAAATTCAAAAGCACTTTTTATGGCCTCAAAAATATAAAAAGCATTTTTGTCAAGCTAAGTCCATTGTTTTATGTATGTATAATCTCCTTAATTAAATAAAACAAATTTTCTTGCTTTTTTCTGCTCCTTTTTATCCAAACTTTGAGTGTAGTGTAGGTAAAGCTGTGTTACCTTATTTGTGAAGGTTTATTTTTATGATCAGGTGTAATTTAAAGTAGTATAACATACTCATATTACTGCAGTTTTATTAAATACAAAACTTTTTGCGCCGCATCCCCCTTCATTCCACCAGCGAGACCCACGGCTGCGCGCTCGTTGCGGTTATGTGTGGCCAGACCTTTAACCTAATAAAAGTGATAAATAATTTTAGTAAAAATTTAAAGACACGGTAACCTACAAGTTGAGTAGTTCCCCAAAAAATACTGTATTTTTAGAAAGTTGATTATGCCTTAAAACTGAGCTTAGGACCTACATACTGGTATATTTTAATTTATATTTTTCTTTAATGCTGGTTGACATAGAAGACTGAAAGAAAATAATGTTAAATACTGTTTTATTTGACTACCATTTGCAAAATACAATTATTTCTGTATTGTTTGTTTCTTATTTAGTGATATACACTTTAATACGAATTTGTAATAAAACATGTTGTAATCGTTTTAAGCATATTAATTTATTATTTTTAATAAATTAAAATAATTGATACTATTATTTTTATTTTCATTTAATTCCGACAACTTTAATTGAGGAGTTTTTTCAGCAAAAACTGTCTATTTTTAATATGAATCAGAAGAAAAGGTTTCCAATAAAAGACCAAAAAGTGTAAATTATCAAAAAAAAAATCTTTTGGCTAATTTTGCATAATTTATACTTTTTGGTCTTTTTATTGGAAACTTTACCAAATCTATATTTAATGACCGGAAAATAATATCTTATTTCTAATATGGTTCCAATGTCAAGTTTTTTTTCCCAATTTACAAAAAAAAGCTAATGCCTATAGTGAAGGTTCTATATGTCTTTGAATGCGCAAAATACAGGTATATTTATGAACATAATCACAGCCTTCTTAAACTATGAGCCGTGAAGTAAAAAAGGCAACGTTGCAAACAACACTGTACAGTAGGAATTTTGAAATGAGTTCCTAATAGATATCATGCTAAATATAATTATTTTTTAGTGTTTTAAACAATATATAGGTATTAATTTATTTGAGGATGTTTAAGACAACATATAGGTATAATTTTAAATACTATAGTTGCCCTAAAAAGCAATAATGTGTCTGCAAAACTTATTAGGAACTTTTCTGCTTTGTACAAATTTGTTGGTAAGGATTTAAAAAATTCAAATTGTTATGATGTTTTCTACCCCGCTTTATGCATTTTTTGCGAACAGACCAACGTAGCTTTTAAAAGTTAACTAAACATTTATTATTTAGTAATATTTGCAATACTTAAAATGAATTGAAAGCATGTGTGTTTAGTTATAATATAAAAGCTTAATTCTATTACATAAGATGCGCTTTAAAATAACAAACGCTCTAAATTAGTTTTTCCACTATATTTACCCTAAAACCGCCTTAGGTAAATAACTTTCAGAATATCTATATAAATAATATTTTTTGGTGAACTTACCAGTATATTTATGAGCATTAGTTGATATAGTCCTTAGGATATTGCTTGGGGTAAATAATTGTTTTTGGTGCACTATACACACGTGATATCAAATTAAACCAATTTTTTAAAAACACACTTAGTTAATTAGTAGCCCGTAAAATATATTTGTCCATTTACCGTGTAGGTACTAGTTTTACTTTTAATAAAAAAACGCTTATCCGGTCAATAGCGCACAACCAGGCTTCACTAATTTCATCGTTTATGGGGAAATTAAATGTTGTTTCTAAACCCTCTGTTTTAATATAACTGGGGTAATTCGTTTTGCAGCCCGAAACGCAATACGTTCGTGGCATAATGTACACCGTACGCACCAACTATACGCGCACATTTAAACGTAAAAACAACCAATAACATCTTGGCACTGGTCCTATTTTTTTAAATATAACAATGAATTTCTTATTTTTTTATATTTAATAAATATACGCTACGATTTAACTTTTAAAACCAGAAAAAACCTTTTAAGCAATAGTTTAAATTTGTTTCTGTTTACTTCTAAACTTTACTTGACATGCCTACTGGGCTGTGTTGCCGGATTTCTCCTTCACGGCTCATAGTTTAAGAAGGCTGTGACATAATACAAAAACATATAGAGTTCGCCATATAGGTTTGATAAAGTTGTTTTAAGATCCTTAAAATTTAACATTGGCTGTTAAAAAAACTCTTCAGTTATTTTCCAAGGCGTACGTACCAGGTGTCAAGTTATAAATTTACACCCACTTAACTTTTTTATTTTTTATCGTACAAAATAAATAAAGTAACAGTTTTTTGGGTTGATATTGTAGTTTTTTAATCGGTATTGGGCAAATCCGCTATAGACGATTTCCGACATTATTAGTCGCATCTAGGACATATTCTGGTTAGTTAAATCTTTTTTTGTTCCTTAATAAAGCGAATAAAAAAAAGAATATCTAACCATGACCGCCCCAATGTGACAGTTTGGCATAATAACCATCTGAACCAATCAAGTTACCGGTTTGGTGCTTTCTACTGTCTGATTTTTGGTCCTGCTAATATGATACATTTTTCAGAATATAATATAAGTGTCGTCAAACAGTAAATCGTGGGTAATAAATAATAATTTCTTCAACACAAAAAAATTTATTGGAATGGTAAATTTATTGTGAATAGTAAACACAAGACAATCAAAAAAAGAAACAGAATAAAATAGTAAGTCCTTTAACAATGTTTCTTTTTCCATTCGTCTAACTTAAGTCTTAAAGTATGTTTTTCTTCTGACGTAGCAAAGGAGTAATCTATGGAATTTTTGGAAACGTTCCACAAATCCAATTTATTTAAATTAAATGACTCTTGAAAATGCTGAAACTCTTTAGAAAGGGATGTATTTATGACTCCTGAATCGTCCGTCTACAAATAATATAAATTTATTAATCTTCACAGCATAAATGTACTAAAATTTTAACATTTAAAGCTATTAATATAAATAGTTTGCTTAGAAACATCTTGCTTAGTTAATTTGTACATTTATTTGTGCTTGTGCACCTATTTTAGAACAACCTGTATCTTGTATAGATACTATTTGTAGACTTACCGCTAAACAAAATGGTAACGACTTTTTCATCCATTCTTGTACGTGATGCTCCTTATATGATTTTGATGTAAAACATATAACGTTGGAAGATAAACAACATTCTAAAATTATAACATATACTAAATATGAAGGGTAGAAGGAAGGAGTACCATCTGAATGTATTAAAAAGTGTCCATCAGAAGGGAACAAATTAAGGTGGCGCCACAGTAGCAAATGAAAAGTTTTTGAAAACAGCACAGGATTTTTACGTTATGAAAAGTTGCGGCAAATCAGATTTTGATGAAATTTCGTATACGGGGAAAACTTTTTTACTAAAAATAAAAATATCCATCATCATCAAAGTTGGAAGTTTGAACTAATCTGTTTTACTATATTTTAATCCTATTTTTGCACACATTTCTTGATTTAAAGCTAAAGTTGCATACCATATTTGATTATTTACTTTTTAAAACCTCGTTTTTCTACGTAGTTTATATTAAATTACATAGTTTCACTTTCAATCGTTTTCATTCGCACTATTCGCAGCAGGCTATGATGGCACCATGTATAAAAGTTTTTATCATTTTTAAAGTGAACGCAATTTAATTAATAAAGGTGTAAAGGACATAGAAAATCGGGGTTTAAAAAGTGTAAATCAAATATTACTTGCCACTTTAGTTTTAAATCAAGAAGGTGAAAAAAGAAGGGAAAATATAGTGAAAACATGATAAGTTTTATCTTTGATGATAGATATCTCGAGAATAAAACGTTTCCACCAAAAAACAAAAATCAGATTCGTGATCAGCGATAAAAAATTTCATCAAAATCGGATTTTCTAGAAAAATACTCTGTCACGAAAACTAATAGTTTTTTTAACATAGCACGATTTACTATTTTAACAGCCGCTAAATTTATATTATTTTCATTACCTTTACAAACGCCATTTTGGTGAATGTTTGAATTATAATTTGTTGTTTACAGGTGTTCACTTGTTCAACTTGTCCCCCATACAAGATCGTTATCCTTCCTTATACCCTCCATACTTGTATAGTTTCACTTTCAATCGTTTTCATTCGCACTATTCGCAGCAGGCTATGATGGCACCATGTATAAATAGTTTTTATCATTTTTAAAGTGAACGCAATTTAATTAATAAAGGTGTAAAGGACATAGAAAATCGGGGTTTAAAAAAGTGTAAATCAAATATTACTTGCCACTTTAGTTTTAAATCAAGAATGTGAAAAAAGAAGGGAAAATATAGTGAAAATATGATAAGTTTTAACTTTGATGATAGATATCTCGAGAATAAAACGTTTCCGGCAAATCAGATTTTGATGAAATTTCCACCAAAAAAAAAATCAGATTCGTGATCAGCGATAAAAAATTTCATCAAAATCGGATTTTCTAGAAAAATACTCTGTCACGAAAACTAATAGTTTTTTAACATAGCACGATTTACTATTTTGAAAGCCGCTAAATTCATATTATTTTCATTACCTCCACAAACGCCATTTTTGTGAATGTTTGAATTATAATTTGTTGTTTACAGGTGTTCACTTGTTCAACTTGTCCCCCATACAAGATCGTTATCCTTCCTTATACCCTCCATACTTGTGTAGTTGAGTAATATAATTTAGTAAATATAGACTACAAGGGGGAAAAATGGGACCCCTGAAAAATGGCTGGTCACCCCTGAAAAATTGGTGGGCCCTTCTTGTAAGGTGAAAGGAAGAGGGACACAAAACAACTTTAGAGTAGAATGTTGAGAATTGTACAAATGAGGACAGGAATAGTATGGACTAAGGAAAAATTTATCGGTGAGGACCCTATTTTGGCCCTTTAAAAATTTTACGCCTTAAAAAATATCGGCCACCCCTAAAAATGTTTGGCCCCCCTTGGCCATCCCTAAACCGAAAAACTGGGCCAGTGCAGCTGTGTACTTTAGACTTAAAAAAAAATCCGAAAATCCCTATAACATATTTAAATGATCTCCAAAAATCTCATACCACCCAATCTAAAAATGTACCGGAGGTTATTTACCTAGCAAATTGTGAATAGTGTAAAACTTTTTTATTTACTTTTGATTTTTATCAAAAAGCTTTTCAACAAAAAAATTGCTTGATTACTACATTTAAATAAAAATTCGCTACGTATACGTATATAAACTTATTTCTTTGAGTTACTTACCAACAGGAATATTTAATTGTTGATATAATTCCCAATTTTTAGAGCACCCATTATAATTTGGATGTATACAAGTTCCATGGCCTATTCTATCTGGCCTAAAATTAAGTATCCTTTTCGTTTCATCGTCATTTTTTATTTCAGCACAATGTATTGCTAAAAGCAGGAAAAAAATTACGTATAAAAATCTATATTTTACGCTGTATGTAATAGTATTTTCACTGCGATAAGACAAATAGAAATAGTTACATGGTAGCGCCGTGAGAGAAGTTTCTATTCTAGTTAAGTTCTGGTATTTTATAAGACTTAAAAAGCATGTTGAATAGCATCTTTCTGGAATTTTGTAGAACTTAAGGTAAGGATAACGTGCACAATATTTAAAGAACTGTGTGATATGCCTCCAAATAAAATAGTACCAAGTTAAACAAGGGTTTTCCACAATTATACCTGGAAGACAGCAGGCCTTTCCGTTACATTTAAGGTAATATAGTGTACAGACAGACGGCTTTAAAAGAGTTGGAGCGGATATATGTGAAAACAAACCAAGGATAAAAATAAACATGAGTCTCCGAGAACTCCCAACAGTATTCCAGGCGAAAGTTGTAGCCATGGAACAATGTACTAGAAAAATCCCCAAAAGAAAATTAATGCAGCCAAGCAGCCTTTATGACAATCAGTTCCTTAAAATTATTAGTTCCCAGCTGGTTCAGGACAGTGCAGTTGCCGTGAAAAATGTGTGTCTAACAAGCTGACTATTATTTTTTCAAAGGTGCAGTGGAGTAGCTACTATAGGGCTAGGGGTAAGTACAGAAATACAGAAAACAAATGCGATGGAAAATAAAGGGAAGGACTTTTTTTAGGTCTTTTTAGTATGAATGAAGATGGATAAAGAAAGTGGAAGGTGAAATAAAGTTAAAAAGTAATGAGGACCTTTCTTTTGCTCTTCAAATTTTTAGGGGCCCCTGCGCTGCACTAGCTACGCCACTGTGAAGGTGGTAGACAATGTAATGTTTTCAATATACTTCTTGGACTTCTATTGTCTTTATTTTTTAGCGGTACACGACGTTTCGGATGGTGTCTATCTCCAACCGTTTTCAAGTGATAAATAAAACTACTCTTACGAAATTTCGACTTATACTATTCGTTGTTCACCGAAGCTTGGCCGATTTTTCACAGTTCAGCAATAGTTCAAGTTAGATATTTGGTATGTCGATACAAGGCTTGCTAAATACGTTCTTGTTTAAAATCACAGCATCTTCCTTAAATTTCATCTTTTCTAGTGTTCTTCTTTATGAATAATTTTGGCTGTCGACCACTGTATGTGATGATGTTTTGACCAAGCATGTTTGGCCACCCCCGATCTAGATGTTTTACCTCGTTTCGTAACAAATATAAAAACAAGAGAAAAACCACCGACATGAACAAGAATCAACAAGACCAAACATTTGACTATTCCGTATGTTAAAGGAAATTCAGAAAAGATCCGCAAAATTGCCTACAAGTACAACATCAATATAGCATTTATGTAAATCCCATACCACTTTGAGGAGCATTTTGACAAAGGCGAGACCGGACAACAGCACATCAAATACCAAATAAGCTGTGAATGTGGTAAAGTATACGTTGGAGAAACAAAAAGACCACTAGACATTAGAAAAAAAGAACATAAAAAAACATACGAAACGAGGTGAAACGTCTAGATTGAAGGTTGCCGAACATGCTTGGTTAAAACATGACAACATACAGTGGTCGGAGGCCAAAATTATTTATTAAGAAAAACAGTGGAGAAAGAAAAAATCCAAAGAAACTGCTATGATTTTAAACAACAAAACTGTATATAGCAAGTATAGTATCGACATACCAAATATCTGGCAGGCGTTGCTGAACCCTGAAAAATCAGTCAAGCTTCGGTGAACAACGAATAAGTCGTAGTTTCGTAAGAGTAGTTTTAGTTATCACTTGAAAACGGTGGAGGTAGACACTATCCGAAATGTCGTGTATCACTAAAAAATAAAGACAACTAGTATTATTGAAAGCTGACTATTGTTTGGGTATCAGGTCATGGGGGATACTAAGACAATAAAGAGGGTAATAAACTTGCGTAAGAGGATGCTGGTAGGATAGCCCCTTATTATGGTATTCAGCCATGCAAACTAAAGTCTATTAGATCATGAATCATAAGAAAATCTAAAGACCGGTAAATGGGAACAACAGGACAGCGAAAAGCGAAAAAAATCATAGACATACTCGCTGGAATTTACAACAGTCTTTCTGAATTACAACGAGAAGGCAGTAAGAATAAATAACAGATCATGGCAGACTAAGACAATACCTAAAAACAATGGGTCTGATAAAAGAATTCCTATACAGATTCTGCCAGGTAAAAGAAGAAACCGCAAAACACCTATGGTTCTTCTGTAAAGTTCTTTGTCATCTGAGATTTGCAGGGCTTGAGGACAAACTCAATTCGGCAAAAGTTATGGCCACTTTTAAGTTGTGGAGTTTGATTTAAAAGACCTTGATGGCATGCTCTAAATATATTATTTCTTTTTAGGATACACAATTATCCTGTGCAGTGGTAGATGATCTGATCGAATCTAAGTTGTAAATGCAGAATAATATTTCTATTAGATTACGTATTAACAGAAAAAATGTGTTTTCTTTTGTTAAAATTTACTAAATAAGGAATACGCAATTGACCAGAGTTTTGTAAAGTTTTTGAATTACTCAAGTATCCATCGGTTCTTGTATAATATTATCATCATTCATCAAAATTCAGCTTTTCATTTAAAGTAAAAAAGTATTTGAAATGAATGATTTTATTTTGTCGAGATTAATTACAATTTAGATATAAATTATAAAACAAACTGGTTTTAATTAAACATTTTTTTTGCAATGGTTTATTAGCAGAACATAATGTTCTAGTCTAGAATTATTTTAAAATTGTTAATCACAGTTAAAGTAACTGCAGACGTTTGCGAAATGTGAAACATTTTTATAATTAATTAAATTGGTTTCTGCATTACTAAAAGCTTTGTCTAAATAATTTGGCCTTATCAAGTGTTATAATTAATTGATCAATGCAAAGCAATATGCGATAAAAAGTTTAAAAAATTTACACATAATTTAGCACATTTTGCCCGTGACGTACACTTACCCGTATATAGTCCATTTTCTCTTGCTTTTTCAAAAAGATCTTCATAAAACTGACCTTTTGCCGGATCGCCACTAAGATCAATACCTCTAATAATTTCAGGATAAAGTTTCTTATATTTAATAATAACATCCAAAGTTTTCACTTGATTTTCGTAAGGCATTCTTCTATCCAACGACAAAATAAGTTTCACAATTATTTTATTAGTATCACTTTCACTTATGGCTTTTAATACGGTATCAATATATTCTTCCTGAGACATTAATTCTTCATTCCTTGTTGTTGTTCTTAGCTCTAAATATACAACGTTGTCTTCGGAAAACTCTTCAATCACATATTTTGTGGCAATGTAGAGATTCTCCTTGGTGCTTGTAGCTTTATGAGCTACATGAAATTGTTTAAATACATCTTCTATAGTGGTTTGGGCCTTCTGGTATTCTAATACAGAATCATCTAAACACCCTAGTTTTTTTAGGATAGCTCTGCTAAGAGATCCATTAAGATGTGCGTGAAGTTCCTTAAAATAATGGAAAAATCTATTTTTATTGTGGTAAACTCACGTATAATGAGGGGCACCATTAATATTTTGAGCCTTGTTGTATCATCAATTGGATAGTTTGACATTTTTAACCATAATATTCTGTAGAGTACTTTTTAGTTTAAGCGCAATTTACATTGTTTACTGTTACTACCGCCCTCTCTCAAGCCGCGTACAGACGGGTGTCATGCAACTCGCAATATAAAATGCAACGTTACAAGATTCGCTCGTTTGGAGGGTTGCGCTTAATGCGCGCCGTAGCGTTCGTCGATCCACCCAGGTGTCGGTTTTTGCGCGAACATAAAGGCGTTTAATGTAAGTTCGCAGTATCCATTTGGAAGTTTTTAAGTGATGTTGCAAGAAAGAAATGGAAAACGGGGTTAAAATGTGTATAGAAAAAATACTTGAATTAAGGAAGGTTATAAAGAGGAATAAATTTTGTAATACCATTTCTTTGATTAAATAGCTGAGTTTTCTATCCGCGACGATACGACTATTGGTTGACCGGTTTTTTTCTACCAAGCAATATGTTAAAATTAAAAAAGATTACGCACTACAACTTCGTTGGTCTACATGTCCATTTCAAATGCATTGCAGGAAAGGTTGCAGCAACCATATTAAGTCGCTTTGTTGCATTGCATATTGCGTTGCACGTTGCGTTACCATGTCTGTACGCGGTTTAAAAGGCGCTGTAAAATTTAATATTTAAAAAGAGACATAACTCGTTAAAAGTTAAGGCGTTGAAAACCTGAGCGGACCATCCAACAAATCAAAAAATAAGCCAAGGCACTTATTTTTAATAAAAATGTATTTATCAGGGCCACTGTAAACTAATAATTAATATAAGATGGTGGTAGCCCACCTAGTCCACTATGTGTGTGTCCTATACGTGTTAAAAAACACTTTTTATGACCTGTGATGGTATGCATGGTCCCGTCTGACTCTCAACGCGTCAATTATTTTAAGAAAAATGCAAATAACGTTTGGAATCAAAACTTTTAAAATTAAAATTCTAAATCTAGTGAATTAGATTTTTTATGGTCCTAGATATAGACATATCTTTCGGAATAATTCCGCTTATTATAAATTTGTTAACTACGACATGTAGCTTCTGGAAAACAAAGTAATTGTCATGCAGTGTAAATATGTATTTTTTTCGTAGATAGTCACAATTCTATATTGATATTTAACCAAAACGTTTACTAATAATATGTAACTTGACATAAAATGTATTGTCATAAAATGATGGCATGTACCTTCTTAAATGAACTTTCCATATTTGTATATTTTAATGTTTGGATATTGACCAATAACGGGAAATAAATGGCCCACCAATCTAAGAACCTGGATTCTACGTAAACAGTACTGAAGGTAAAACAGAAACGTAAAAAAGTTGTCCTACACTTACGAAAAAATTAGATTGTCTTCATGAAATTTAACATCAAATAACTTAATTCCTTCTTGTATTATCAATTAGTGCTGTTCGTTCGCTCACTAATGTATGTTATGAAGGTTGACCAAAATCAGTTGTCGTGCCCGAAAAATTGTTGTTATGCAAAAAGTAGTAAGGTACCTACTGTAAGATTTTGGTAGCATAAAGCATAAGTCCTAGCCATGAGCGCCGCCGGGGAAGGGGCGGGGGAGACCAGGCAAGTTTTTTTATTTAAAATTTCTTGCCGTTAAAATCGCTTATTTATTTTAGGCGCAATTTGCTGAAGGGTGGGGGGCAAAGGGGTGTTAAGGGCCCCGAGACTTGAATTGAATTCGTTGACTATGAACGCTTAAAAGGCATAGACGACTTAAACGATTTTGCGACATTGTAGAACGCAATCAAGTTTTTACATGTCTAAGGGAACGGCCAGACTAAAGAGCGCGTGAGCGAGTTTTTCAAAACCCAGCGGGCGGGCGAATTTAACATGCAGCCTTCGTGTTCCGAATAAATCTCTCGCTCTCTTGTCGCACGCCGTTGTTGATGGCATGGTTAAAAACATTTTTGAAAGTTCTTTTTGGTACGAATAAAAGTACATTTATTAAGCTCATCTTTTATTTCCATATCTTCGTTTTTATCAATTGGTCGTTGTTGCCAATAGTGGCACCATGTTTCACATTCATTTTTTAAATTTTCCAATTCATATTTAGCAAATAGGTTTTCGCATATTATTTCGGTAATCTTTTTGATGTCATTCTCTGTCATCTGACTTGGGTGCAGAACTCAAAAAGGAAAAATACATCATTTGCTTTGTTATGCTTAGTCCTCATGTACGGTAAAATATTGCGGAATCTCGGAAGTCCGGAATCACGTGACTACAATATCGAAATTTCATTGGGCTTTTCACAGCCATGTTGGAAGTGGCAGATCCGTGACAGTTCCGAAAAAAGTTGAAAACTTTTAACTTTTTTACGGGATTTTCTTGTTAACTTTTGTGCTTATCAGGTATTTTTGTTAATATTATTAGTTTAATATATCACCTAATTCACATTTTTAATCTAAATTTATGTTTTTTGCCTCTATAAACAAACGACTTTTTGAAGATTGCGCCAATCCGCAGTTCCGGATTTACGCAATTTTTGTTTACATGAGGACTAGGCATTAATAAATCTTATTTTTAGTGACTGAATCAGAGAATCTAAATTATGGAATGAAAATTGTGATTTTGAAGATTTTGAAATATATTATTGATGTTTGTAATTGATAATAATTACTCGTATGGATTTAACGAGCATTACTTCAAAGAACCTTTATTTTATGTTTAAAGATTTACCTTTCTTACTACTTACTACGGATCACAAATCTCAAAGAAACTACGTTACTTGCTAAGATATTTACAATACAAGCTTCCAAAAACACTAAATAAATCAAAATTACCAACTAAAAAACTTTAAAATACAAAATTTTGACAGTTGTCAGCAAATATAATTGGGTTTTTACTGGGACAGTCTGTTTTTGTGAGTGTACTACAATTACCTAAATCCCAAGGAGAGCAAGCGCCCCCCAGCCGGCGCCCATGGTCCTAGCTATCGCATCCCAAGCAGTATTTTTAGCGAGTTTTTGGCGTAGCAACAATGTAATCAAAAAAGTAACAAACAATTAGATCACCATTTTGTCAAGAATAAGACAAGTTTGTACATAATAGTGTTGCCGATGTGAAGAGAAATGATTATTCTTGGGTACAATATTTAATACCTACTGGAAAAATAATTTAATAAAGTCCCAAAAAGATTATTGTAACGATTGTTGCTTAACAGTGAAACAAAGAATGTGTTTTAAATGGTAAAAAATTCAAGGCGGTCAACCAAATGTAACAATAAAATAAAATCGGTATTTACCACTGCCTCTAGGCGGGTACGGTAAACTTTGGAAATTCATATAGCTTATGTCAAAATTTAATCAAGATTTGTCATCTGTAGGCATTTATTTCCGCGGTTAACTCCGTAGGATTTTGTTAGGCCGCCTAAATTTCAATAATAATCTCGTCTACGAACGAGACTTAATTAATCATCCACCATACAGTATCCTAATTTGAGCACCAAATAACTTTCATTTGCCCTGGCGTTTACAATAAATTGCAAGAACAAATATTTTTGTTGGTGCAAGAAGCCGTTAATGCATTAACACCCTTATATTTTAAAGGCTGAATTATACTTTATCTCCTAACCAAACTTTACAACTTGTTGTTTCACGGAATATATCAAAATCGCCGACATTAAGTTAGTAAAATGGCGTGGACGTAAAAAAATAGAGTTTATTTGAAAATCCCGAACGATCTTAGTCTGGTAAGGATGAAAGTTTATTCTACAAAAAGGTTTCAGTTATAGTGTCCCTCCGGTAAGTGCTGATCATAGATAACCCACATTTAAATCAGCAGTGGCAACAGAACATCTGAACTATTTTTAGAAGTTATAAAAACAGTATTTCGTGCACTTTTTGTACAAAAAATACGTGTTTTCAAAATACCTTAAAAAGTTATGAGAAAGCGATAAAACAAAAGTTGCTACAGCGACGAAAGGGCTTGCACTACTGGCAGTTACCACTTCTCCTCGCTAATGGGCATAAAACAAAAGAGACAGACCCCTCTAGTTGCGTGTGTGAGTTTCCGTTTAAGAGAAATGCCGGTATTTCATATTAGGGATACTATTTCATCATATTTGGTCACTTTCCTATATGAATTTGGATGGCCCTATTTCGAAACTATAGAACACGTGGTTTTTAAAAATCTTTAAAAGGACTTTAAAAAATATCACATTTTTTTAATCTAACATTTCTAGAAGTACTACCATTTTGTGGTAGATAAAGTTATTGACTGCATAAACTCAGAGCTATTAAGGAATATAAAAAACTTCGAAATGTACCACAAAACCCCGCTTTAGACATAATTTTTTAATAATAACGAGCAGGTTAATAATGAAACGGGTGACCGCCAGTGAAGACCGTGTTTTGTTAGGTGGGGTTACAAAGTCACCTTTAACTGTATGAATGGATAATCTTAATGTAGTAATACCAATGTGATAGTTTAAAGGAAATGGGAAAGAATGGTATAAACATCTTAAAAACCCTGAACCCTTGGTACCAACCAAGCTTAGGTTTTACAAGCCCCTTAAGCTGACAAAATGTATCGTAAAGACCGAAATGACTAAGGTCAAAAAATAAATTTGGTTAAAGTTTGTTAATTTAAATATAGTTCTAAATTTGTTGGGTTTAAATATATTAAGTCCAAAATTACAATAAATAATAATGGAAAACAAAAAAGCACAAAATCATGAATCGGATAAATGCCTTTAAATTAGTTACAAACTTGAAAATATGAGACTAAACAACAACTCGTTTTTCTGCCGGTCGTTACAGATTTTTGTGTGCTTACTTAATTAATAGTCTAAAATCTGTGAGAAAATTTCCAACAATAAAAGAACCGGATAAAAACTACGACGAATAAAGGCAGTTAAGCGGATTAGGCACAAAAAAGCGAATTAAACTCCATTAAAACATTGAAATGTCACAGTTTACGAACAGAAAGATAAAAAAACACATGAAAAACACATTGATGGATTTTTACAAAAGAGCTGCCCTACTGAAGTAGTTAAAGCTTCCAAAGGCTCTCTCTTTTACACCTGATAATGTTGTAATTATTTGATATACATCTTTAATTATAGAGGGCAAACTTTGTTCTACACCGTCTTTGTTTTTTTAATATGTTGCTTTCTGGGGTATTGCTTTCAATGTTTTGTCTTTGGCAAATTAAAAACCATAATAATTTGGCATTCAGACATTATGAATCTCCTATAATGTTGGTTTATATACAAAATTTCCTGTACTGACTATGCTAAAAAATATTATAAATTTTTGTTTTTAGTTTAACTTAAAAATACCCATTACCCATACTTAGAAAATATGTCAGTAATCGTAAAATTACTTTGTGGGATAGAAAATGGTATGCACTGAACTCTTTTTTATTTTATACGAAACAATCGATTTAAAAACCTTTTTCGGTAAAGCTTTTAATCAAGCCCTTTATGCTACAAAACAAAAGAGAACAGATATTAAACTCTCAACAATAAACAGCTTTTATAATAAACCTGATAGTTTAACGTCCTAAGATTCATTGTTCTAACTATGTCAAAACTCATTTCATCCAACTATCTATAAATTTTGTGTTTTATTTTACTTTTTAAAATTATTTTTTTATACAGTGTGTTCCAGGATACGTGTTACAAGAGGACAAATGGGCCAAAAATTTTAAAATTTGTAAACACCATTTTGGCGAAACGGGTGGCAGGATCTGAAATTAAGAAATACGAAGTTAACTCCAACGGGGATACAAAGCGAGTTATAAGTAAAAATATGAAAAATACAAAATAGTACTTGCTTACGAGACGAATAAGTTTTTTTATCTTTTGACAATCCACGAAGGCTAAAAGCCTAAATACTAACGTACCCTGGGTGTCTTCAGCAAGGTAAGAAGTTTCTTAATAAGGGACTTAAACACTTGAAGATTTGGAGGGAAGGGAAAACCTCCTTGGGCAACAGGTTCGAAAATCTAGAAATTCTAAGTATAAAAGAACAAGCAAAATGAGAAGTTCGGGGTCTGTCCAGTTGGACCGTATAGGGATGCATATGTGCGGCACCATAAGTCTCCCTGTTGGGGGCTGCAAGTGGGGGAATTATACTGGACAATTGCTTGGAGCAAAAGCCGTGAAAGTACCTATAAAAAGCGATAAATCCCATACAGCCCCACGATGGGCAAGAGAAGGAAGCTTCTCTGTAAGCAAGGGATCATTAATGAGGTGAACAGCTCTTCTTGGAATGGAATCAAGAATGCTCATTGTTGTGGGGGACACCATTTTCCAGGCATGAAAACAATGTTACAAAGGGGTTTAAATTTGGGATACATAAAAAGTGTATAAAATAGAAGGCGAAAAAAACTTTTTACCTCGAAAAAGAAATCCAAGCCTTTTGAAGCAGCCGTGGCTATAGATATACCTGATGTATTTATGCCGGTTAAGGTCATTCTTAAATCTAACGCCTACAAGATTAAATGTGTCCTTGCTTTGTAGAACTTGGACGCACATAAGTAAAGGATAAGTCATCAAATATGACTTTTTTCGCTACATGGAATATGATTGTGTTTTGCATGCATTAAATTAAAAGGGGTTTTTGGCGCCGCAATCCAATAATGATTAAGGTCTTGTGAAAGAGAAATCTGCATCGCCCTGCCATTGTTATCCAAGTCCGGCTTAGTGATTGCTAAATGAAATTTGTTGTGGAAAAGAGAAAGTTTTTCCACGCATTGTATCTTAAGGTTTCTGTTTGGCTAAACGTGTATATCCCTAAAATATCAGTTTAAAAAAATATACAGGGTGTCCAAGAATATGTAGGCAATCTCCCGGATCCATATAGAATACAAAAACATAATGTGACACGTTCATATAAAATATTTTCCTAATATCCCTCTTTACAGATATATGTGCCCTTAAAGGACGCTACTGGAAATCGGTTTTTTGAATAACTTTCATATCACTTAGTTAATGAAAGAATTTTTAAATAGGATAAATATTATTTACGACTCCTTAAAATGGCATTTTTCTAAAACATTTCCCTTTATTATTTCGCCAGGGACGAACTAACCCTTTCCTAATATTACTTATTATTTTTACACCCTGTATAATAAAGAAATTAAAATATAATTTTTAAATATCTTAAATCCCTAGCCAAAAAAGAGGTACTCTTGTCCGATTGGATAAAGTAAGGCGTTTTCGAGAAACAACATTTAGATTAAATAGGGTTGTGTTTAATAATTTTGAGACATAGGTATCCTCTTATTTTATGCTTTTTCTAGCTTTAATTAGCGAAGATTATGGAACCCTCTACAATGCTGCAACATTATTGTTTTAGTTTCGTAAAAAAAAAAGATTTTTTGTACTATTTGCAACAGAACAAGCTGATGTTTTTAGATGTCCCTATACTAAACAAAAACTTGTTTTTGTCGAAAACGCATTAATTTGTCGACATCTAACTGGACAACCTTTTTTTAGCTAAGGATTTAAGCCACCCAAAATACTTATTTCATTACTTTATTATAGAGGGTGTAAAAATAATTAACACTATTGTGTAAGGGTTAGTTGGCGAACTAAAGATGGCAAATGTTTTACAAGGATACCATTTTATAGAGTCCTTACTTGTATTTATCATATTAAAAAACTATTTCATTATATCAAGTAAGTACTATAAAAGTTATTCAAGAAAAAAAACGATTTTAAGCGGCGTCTTTTGAGGACACATATCTTTGTAAAGAGGGACTTTGGGAAAAAAATTTATAGGAGGTTGTCGCATTATTTTTACGTGTTCTTTATGAATCCGAGAAATATATTCTTAGACACCCTGTACATGCGTTTCTTTATAAATGAATGATAACACTCCATGTTTTTGTGACTGAAATGTGTTCCTTATGTTTAGTTTTGATAAGGTCTTGCTTACTGCGCATGTCGGGCATTTACCGGGCGTCGATTCTGAATGCGCCCCAACTGTAATTGACTTATTATAAATTTGATGTAAAAATTACGATGGGTAATACATACCCGTAATTTTTTTCAAACAAAAGTGTTAAGGAAGAACCTGGGTTGGGTTCCTCAAAGAGGAAAAACTTTGTTGGGCTATATTGATATCTTACACAATTTAAAAAAACCGGCTGGTTAAAAAATATTTAGTAAAAGTCATATTTATAAAAAACTTTAAAGTAAGTCTAGTCACTTTTCTACTATATATTATACAGAATCGGCTAAATAACATAACATATAGGCAATGTGAAGAAATGAGACGATATAACGTGAATACCTGCATGTAAACATTTCTGATTGGATAAGTCCATTCTTTTTTGTTTGCTTTACTGGCCGATATCCCGATATCTGTTTGCTTAACCAGCACAGTTAGGTAAACTCTTTACATATGTAACTGTTAAATTATTTTAACCATATTCTTTCACCTCACAGAGTTTCTAAATTTTTAAAAATCTTTACAGCCTACTTTTAAAATAAATAATATAAAAAAAATGTTATGTTAAACGGTTTTATTGCACCAAAAGCTAAAAAATAATTCGGCAAGTCCTAGCTTAATGCCTCACTGTAACTAACCAGAACAAACCAACCATTTGATTATTTGTCCGATCAGTATTCCAGATTGATGAGAAGATTGGTGCGATCTGGTAGCTGGGAATTATCGAAATTTTTTAGCTTTTAGTACTTAATCTACATTTTTCTTATTGTAATAAAATTAAACCGTTTAACATTTTTTTTTAATAATTTATTTTTAAGTTTTTAGTTTTGTTATTAGTTGATACTTTTCAGTCTATTAGAATGAGCTCTATTCTACGTATCAAGCCCTTTCATTAGATACCCATCATATTGAGGTAGTTGTAGAAAATATGTAATGCGCCATTTTGTAGCGGCGGCAATCTTGGATTTTATTTTTTTCATAGTAAGCTCTATTCTACCAGTCAAGCCAAGTCATAATGAGGTTATTCTGAAGTTATATGTTATCCGCCATTTGTATCGGCGGCCATCTTGAATTAACAATCATAAGGAATGTATTATATTGTTCTGTCATCAAAATTAAGAGTGTGTACCAAATTTCAGATCGATCTGTCGTCGCGAAGGGTGTCAAATTCCAATCACTAAATTTGGCCCAAAATTTGGTCAATCAAGTAAAATTAAACATATTTAATAATAATAACAAATAAATAAGTAAATAACAAGTCAAGCTAATTAAACCGTTTAATACAAAAAATAGATCGCCGCAGTTCGGCGCTGGACACCATGTAGAAGTAATATTAATGGAGTAGGTAAATGCTAAAAGAAATTTTTACGCATTAGGTAATTTAAAAAAATAATATTCTTATCTCTTAGTAGGTTTGACGTAACATACCTACGTTTATTTTTATCTGGTTATTCGAGTATTTATGCAAAATCACATCAAACCATTTAAATTAAATGGGAAGACCGCAAACCTTATTGTAAAAACAAGGATTTAATTATGAAGGTTAGAGTGCAGAAACACGTGCTACGGCCTTTGTAAATAAATACCTTTTGCCTGTGCAAATATAACAGAATAACATTTTAAGGTATAAACGTGAAGGGTATGTTGATTTAATTAAATCTGAACTAGATAACAATTTGAATTTACTCACAATTTTAGGCAGTTTACGGCAGAACAACTCCATCTCGTTGGAAAGCCGGCTTTCGTTTTTAAATGGTTGTTGAGTTGTTGTGTAATAAAGTTTGGTGTGTGTTGACCGTTTTTGCGACGTTGCCAAAAGCATTTACAAATTTTACTTTAACGATTTTGATATAATATGTCCAGTGATTCGACCGGCCAAATGTTTGCAACGTATACAGGGTGCTCATTTTTAAGTCGGCTTCTTGCTAACTTCCTTATTATTGAAGATACGAAGTCGGTTAAATTAGTAAAGTTGTAGTACTTTTTCGCCGATTAACGTGCTGTCAACCGAAACACAATTGGGCATTGAGTTTTCGATTTATCACAAAAAATGTACTTTTTTAATGAAACACCCTGTATAATATGTCACCATTTAAAATATAAATCAAAGAGCTTTAAAAAAGTCTACCTTTGATATAACCAACTTTTAATAGTTTCGGAAATATGGCCATCTTCAGGAATTTAATAGTTAACCAGCATTTTTAAATAAAACACTTTGCATATTACATCACCATTAAATAGACATTTTAAAAAGCTTTAAGAGAATACCATATTTGATATGTCAATTTCTTATAGTTTAAAAAATATGGTCATTCAAATCTGAAAATTATGTTAAATTTCCATTAAATCTTTAGTTCTGAGCTATTAGCACTAGTTTCAAAGTGTACAATCTCCAAAGTTGGATTTGTAATTGGAATGTCATTTATTCTATCTTAAGTTTAAATAAACACCCTGTCATGGACGTAGTAATGGCCTAAAAAGTGATTTATTTAAATCCAGAGCAGAAAAATCCACTTTTTGGGACATTTATTTTACTGTTGCATTAAAAAGTTTAAAGTAAACTTTAAAACTAGGACCCTCAATTGTAAGTTTAGTGTCGAAAATAAAATAGATACTATACCTATATCTACTCTTTTTTATATTTCGATGGCCATATTTCCAAAACTATAAGAGATAGACATATCAAACGTGATATTTACTTAAAGCTCTTTAAAATATCTATTTAATGGTGATTAAATATACAAAATGTTTTATTTAAAACCGGTTTCTATTAAATTCCCGAGGATGGCCATATTTCCGAAACTATTAAGAATTGGATATATTACATATGGACTTTTTTCAAATCTCTTTGATAGATATTTCAAATGGCAATATAATATACGGGGTATTCCATTTGAAAAATGAACATGTTTTGTAATAAATTAAAAACCCGATGTTCAATTGTTTTTCGGTTGGCAGCAGGTTAATCAGCGGAAAAAGTACTACAACTTTACCAATTTAGCCGACTTCGTATCTCCAATAATAAGGAACTTAGCAATAGTGCCGACTTAAGAGTGATCATCCTGTGTAAACTATACAGGGTGTCCAACCGACAAACTTTGAGTGGTGATTCTACTATGAAAAATAAGAAAAAAACATTCTATGAACATATGTCCTAAACGTCTTAGTTTTTAAACTACAGGGAGTTAAAATTTTTAAAAAATTATCGTTTTTTTATTATAACTTTTATACAATTTAAAATATTAAAAAAAAAAATTTGGAAGACATCTCTTATGCATCAAAAGACATTTTTTGACGTAAAAGAAATAGAATAATTTTTACCAGTGTCGTCCATAAGAGGTTTAGGGTAAATACTTTTTAGAAAAAATGGTACGCCACTATATTTTTCCAAAATTAAAATATTCTTTTAAATCCTCGTTTAGTTTGGAACAAATATGACCTCTTGACGTTTTTTTGTATGATGTACGGTTTTCGCGAAAATAAATAAAAACCATTTCTTGGCACGGTCAAATCCCTATCTAATTAAAGAATAACTAAGATTGGTTATTAATTACTGTAGAATATGATATAAAGCCCTTATGGACGACACTGGTAAAAATTATTTTTTCGGTTATGTCAAAAAATGTCTTCTTATGCATAGAAGACGTCTTCCAGATATTTTTAAAATATATTAGAGCTATAATAAAAAAAAACATAATTTTTTAAAATTTCTAATACCCTGTTGTTTAAAAACTATGACGTATAGAACATAGGTTCATATAAGGTGTTTTTCTTATTTTTCATTGTAAAATCACCCCTTTAAGTTTGTCGGTAAAGTTACTGGACACCCTGTATATAATTTTTTTAAATTAATACTTTTTGTTTTCTGAAGATCGCCTCGACATATCCGGTTACTTGAAATTTAATTTCTACATGTCATGTGAACAGTGGTATGGCGGGAAATTTAAAAACAGAGATGGAATGACAAAAAGTGGGGTTAGATCACAAAATATCAAAAAAGTCGAGGAGTAAAATGTGCTGAGAATTTATTTCCAACCTTATTATTATTATTATATGTTTTTTATTGGTTTCCCAAATGGCCTTCGACCGAAGTCCTTCAGCCACAGTAAATTTACAATTTATTTTGGTAACAGTATATGTATAGTAATTTATAGATTAAAAATAATAAAAAATACTTAACAGAAAAAAAGTATACATGTAATATTGCGATTGACATAAATATGTGAAAAAAAGTTTATATACACATATAAATAGTTTTTTTTTTTTTTTTTGAAAAATGAATGTTTAGTTATAGTCCATTAAAACTTCAAGTATGGTTCTTTCTGGAAACCTAAATCTGGAGTTTCTGTTATCTCTGGTTAAACATAGCTGTTCGATTATCTCCATATTTTTTGGTTTTGCTGCAAACTTTTTTGTCAGGTCTATTAACCTTTGTTCGATAGGCTGGATTTCTGTTTTTTGATATAGGAGCTGGTTGCTGGGATTGTGTAGGGGATTTTCAGGATGACGTATTTTTGAAATTGTTCTTAAGGCTGATCTTTCGGCTACACTTATGTTTTTAGTACTGATGGTCTGGCATTACATAATAACACGTGAGCGTATTCCAATACTGGTCTACAGATCGATTTATATATTTTCGCTGCTGTTTTTGTGTTAATTCCCTCATTTTTAAATGTTAAAGATCGAAAATATTTTGCACGAGTTTTGATCTTGGTCTTAACGATGGAGGTATGACTTTTGAAATTTAACTTGGAGTCCAGTTGGATACCCAAGTATTTGGCAGTATCTTTAGGTCTTATACCCTGATTGCATAATGTTATTTGAGGGGAGTTAGCTGTCACTTTATGGTTAAATAGAAGTAACTGAGATTTTGCTGGATTTACCTCAAGTCTCCATTTTTTAAACCATTCTTCCACTGAAACTATAGAAGTTTGCAGCGTTTCTGCAGATCTGCTTGTTGTGGAGTTATGTGCAATTATAGCTGTATCGTCTGCGAACTGTAGTAGATAGGAATTGCCTCCATTGTTGATGTCATCAAGTGTCATATCATAGCAATAAATATTATATAGTATGGGTGAGAGTGGGGAACCCTGGGGTACACCTTGTTTCGGGACGAAGTCTTCAGATAGAATATTGTTTATTTTTATCCTTAGTGTTCTAGTGTTTAGAAATTCTTTGATTAATTTGATAAGATACCCTGGCACCTGAAGTCTGTGTAGTTTGTATATAAGTCCCTCATGCCAAACACTGTCGAATGCTTTTTTAATGTCTAGAAAAAGCGCTGCAGATTTTAAGTTTTGATGTTTAGCTGTTTGTATGTTGGAGCAGAGGATAGATAATGGATGAATAGTAGAACAGCCCTCACAAAAACCAAACTGGTACCTCGGAATTCTATTCTGTATGGCTTGAAGTAATCTGTTTTTTATAATTTTTTCAAATAACTTTCCTAGAACAGGTAGCAACGTAATCGGTCTGTAATTTTGAGGTAATTTGTGGTCGCTGTTAGCCTTAGGGATGTTAATTATTGTACCTTCTTTCCAGATGTCTAAACTTATGTCCAACCTTAAATCTGCCATTTAAAAAAAAAACATTTTTTTATACAAATAGATACAAATGTGTCATACAAAACAAGTGTGAATTAACTAAACTTTATTTGTTTAAGTAAAAATAAGACACAGTTCTTTTGTTTATTGACAACTAGAGCATATAATTTAAAAACTATGTTTTCCCCAGGGCACCCGTTGTTCCAAGGGTTTATTTCTAAATATCAATACACTATTTTACCAAAAAGAACTTAAAATATTAAGAAATAACATTTATTGATCTTAAATATGTTTTACTCCTACATGAGATTCCTCTAATTTTTGCATTCCCTAGCTCTAATTATAGCGATGATTATGAAACCCTTCACAAGGGTATGCTTAATTCTAAATAAATAATATAATGTTTTCACTTAAAAACTGTATGTCTTTAAGACCCTACAAATGGGCGGAGATTCCCGATAGATTGGCTAACGCCGCCCACCTAGGGTGGACAAGGCCGTCCACCAATAATGATATTTTTTACTGTAAAATAAAACATATTTAAGTTAATTAAACTACCGACCGTCCACGGTTGAAGTTTACAACAGGACAAATGGACCAAAAATTTAATTTTTCGAAAAAAGTCATTACTTCTTAAAGATTTTTGTTTGTAAAAAAATATGATTTAGGAAAAAATGGTTATTTTGTATACAGTGTTCACAAAAACTTAAAAAACATGATTTTTTTAAAGAATAAACTACCTTTATTTTTTATTTTTAAACAAAATGTCATCAAAAAAATTATTTAAAATAAAATTTGTAATCGATAAAAAAATAAAACACTTCATAATTAAGCAAAAATGCCTTGATTACATTCTTTTACAGCTAAAAAGAGTGTTGTGTAGGAATTTGAAAAAGCAGCTGTTTTAAAAGCTAATTATGAAAGTTTTAAAGGTCATTTTATAAAAATATAAAATAATTAATTTTTGATAACTCCAAAATCTTCTGAATGCCTACAAATTTGAATAACCGTTATTTCCTGCACTAATTTTTCCTCATTTTCTCTTTTGGTATCAAAAAAAACACTCCTCACTTTGGAAACACATTCATTTTTTGTATTTTTTTTACTACATGTTCTCCTTCCTTCTTCCTGTATGCTACGAGGGGGGTCCACGGAACCATACACAATAAAAACATACCAACCCAAAAAATTTTTCATTAAAAAAATTCTAACTCATAAGGGGGTTTCAAACATTCCCCCCCAACCTTACATAGGTCCATGATTACTAACACTATTTTTAAATAGCTAAATTGCAGAGCAGTTTTCTCTTGGTCTTGCCAATAACACTAAAGTTTTTAAAATTGTAATTTTCTTTAAAAACCTTACAAAACATAATATTTTATAAATGCATAATAAAAAAAAATTAAACACCTAAATTTTGACATACCTATTATTGATGCAAATTAATACTTATGTATCGTACTTACATTTGAACTTTAACAGAATAAAAATTACATTAACCTGCAACCAAAACCTTTTTGACGACTGAAGGAATAAAAGCAGTTTCCCGGAGCGCAAATCGGCTATGTTAGCCTTTTAGCCTTAAGGTTTATATTAAATAACAGATACCTAACCAAATAAAGGTTGCGTTTAGAACGTTTAGAAATTAGGGGGATGGACGGCGTAACCCGCTGGGCGGGCTTCCCGGACCTCTGCTACTCAGTCTTTACTGGAAAGGTCAGGTCCGAAACGTTCTTAATAGTCCAAAATCCTGGTATTTTTGGTTTAAAATTTAAATTATCTAAAATATTCATATTTTTAACACAATAAAAATGTTTTTATTAAGGTAAACCATTTTATAAAAATCATATTTTTGAGGCCAAAAAATTTGATACTAAAGGCCATGCAATAGGAATTTAGTTTTATTCGTGTTTTTATTAAAAACACTATAAATAAAGTTTTGCTTTATTGTAACAACTCCCTTTAGTTATTTTTATAAATGGTGCTATCAATATTAAAAAATGAAAACAGTATTCCCGGGTTATTAAGATGTAAAAACAGACATTTTGTGACTCAGGTGCAAGACTAGAAATTTCTAATTTTTGGCCAAAATATTTTTAAACCACTATGTTTAATATTTTTAGATACCGCACTATACCAATTACTAACAAAATATTAAATATTTTGGTTAAAACGCTAGACACGCTGGATTAAAATTACGATTTTGGCTGGTTTTTGCATTTTACTCGAAACAATTTATGCGTCAAATATCTAGTTTTGCATTTATGTCTTAAAATCACCAAGGTGGAAAATTTTAAGATTAATTTTGTAACAAAATTTATCTATATTCATAATAAGTAGTTTAAACTGTCAATTAGCTTGTAATTTAAAAGTATCTTGATTAAGCAAGCATAGAATTTAGTATGTTGTTTTTTTTTAACAGAACTTTTGATAAAAGCAGTTACTTCAGGAACGTTTTTCCAAATTTAATAAAATGTTAAAAAATATTTCTGCATATATTTTTTCAATTGAGCTGTAGAACAGGTAATTATAATTTAATAAATAAATTTAAAAAATTATAAATTATACAAACGAAATCCCTTAAAAGCATAATATTATACTAAAAAGAATAAAAGTTACTTTATATACATATTATGTGTACAATTTAAAAAATACAAAAATTCTGGCAACATGTACTAGCTTTACATGCACTAAATTAGTATGTTTTTATGGGATTATGATGTTTTAGTAAAAATATCTAAAAATGTATGTGTTAAAGGGGCTGTTTTTACCCCGTTCTTAAAAACGCACCCCTTCAAATGGTAGCACTCCGCGGCTTTTAAATAGTTGGGGGACCAATAACCATATGAAATAATAAAACCCCTTTAACGTTGTAGTTCCTTTTTAAAATACATAATTAATAGCCTATACAGGCTGCCCAAGGATATGTGGGCAATCTCTCGGATTTATATAGAACGCATAAAAATTATGTGACAAGTTTATACAAAATATTTTTTTGAGTGCCTTTTTACAAAGATATGTGCCGATAAAGGATGCAAAAATCGTTTTTTCTTAAATAACTTTTATATTACTTGGTATTATAAAATAATTTTTTAATATGAGATATACCAGTTAATACTTAAAACATTTGCCTTCCTTAGTTCGCCAGAGGCGGACTAACGCTTAGGTACACAATTGTACTAATTTTTTTACACCCTGTATAATAAAGAAATAAAAATATAATTTTTAAATAGCCTAAACCCTTAGCTAAAAAAGCTTCTTTTGTCCGATATCGTTAAAATAAAACGTTTTCGAGAAAAACGACATTTTGTTTAAATGTTTAAAAAACTAAAAAACACGCTTTTATATGCAACCGAACTAAAAATTAGAAAATAATTTTTCATTAAAAAATATTATGTCATTTCATAGTAAAAAGCGTGGGGTGCATTTTACTATTTTTTCATAACTTTTCCATCATAGATATTTGCAAATATAATAATTATAACATTTAATATATTTATCACCCCACGCTTTTTACTATGAAATGACAATATTTTTTTTAATGAAAAATTATTTTCTAATTTTTAGTTCGGTTGCATATAAAAGCGTGTTTTTTTAGTTTTTTTAAACTATTAATTATTTTTCATTTTTTAGTTTTTGCTACTCTTGACAAAATGGCGAAAATTTTTTTAATGAACAAGAGTAGCAAATTTTAAAATTTTTTCCAACAGATTGCAACTCACTAAAAAATTTCTTCTTCATTAAGTAGCAAAGTTTGAAATTTTGCCAACAGATGGCAATCCAGGCAATGTTTGGACCGTTGCCAACATATTGCAAACCCACTAAAAAATTTCTTCTTCATTTAATAGCAAAGTTTGAAATGTTGCCAACAGATGGCAACCTAGGTGTTGTTTTTATAATATAATGGAATTTTTTTTCCTGGCGATCAAAAACAAGATAACGGGATACTGTTTGCAGATTATTGCATTGTCATGTTTCCTTAATACGTGTGCAAAGTTTCAAAGAAATCGAATAGCTGGAAGTTGGTTAAAATTAGGCTCAAAGATTCCGTTACATAGGCAGCCAGATGGATAGATAGATAGTTAAAGTGCAAGTGCAAGATAAGATAATATTTTTAATTTTGATAAATTTATATCTTTTCTTAATCTTTGTTGTTACAGTTTGTACTTTGGGACCATAGATAACCCACATTTAGATCCGCAGTGGAAAGAAGCATTTTTCGGATTTTACGACCTCGCGCAGTGGGTGGACGAACATGCGCACTTAAAAGTCGTGGCAAAATACAAACACCAGCACCCCGTACCCTTCGTCCGCGGTCTGACCGTAACGCCTCATTAGCTACCGTGCTTCGAACAGAAAACCAGGACGCCGGCAACAAATTCTTTCCTATAATGCGGATAGTTTGTTCGGAGCCGGTGCGTTTACATTCTCAACTGGCTTGCGCACAAACCCGTTTTTTTCGCCCATGGAATGTAACTTTTGTTTCGCGCAGGTTATAACATTGGCAATCCATCAAGATCAGTGTTTGGGACGTTGGAGTTCACGGAAATGTCTTTTGGGTATATAATTTTAATAATATAAAATACAACAAACTTTCGCAGGTTATTTTGTAATGTCGAGATAAAACTAATTAATTTTAATATTATACTATATTTGCTTCTGGACGCCAATTTCCCACATTGGTGATTTTAAGCCTTATACGCTTAAAATAGTGTTTTATACTTTAATTTCAGATTTATTTGTGTAAAAATTTTAAATAATTGAAAATCATTGAATTTTTCATGTTATTTTAACTACTCGTTTAAATTCTCTGTATTAATAATGAATGCTTATCATCCAAACGCCACACGCCTCACAACAATCGCCCATCCGCAACTTTTATTTAGAGTTTGAGTTTAGAGCGCGCTTTCAGTTCACTTTCGACTCCTGCATGCTTCGGCCAGCGGCAGGATTAGGCCGATAGTTACGTCAGATTGTCGCAGAAATTAATCCGCGCGATGACAGTTGTATGGTTTGAATTAATACGGAGACAGGTTTATTTATAAAGTGCTCTACGAATAAACGCTCAAACTTAAAGAGATGTTGTTATAAGCGAAGGGTGAAAATAAAATAGCCATAAACACCTTTGTTTATTGCTAATTTATTGTTATTTAAATGTTGTTGTTTGATTTTCTTTAAAAGGACGTAGCTAAAAAATATTTTATGCCAATAAATTTATGTATATTTTTTTTATTAGTATACAGTGTGCCTACGTAAGTTAACGTCATATGGAAAACTTTTTAATTATTTATTTTACAAATCAAAGTTATTCTTTATAAAAAGTTTTGCTTGATCCAAAACCTA
>JACEGR010001226.1:0-181847 GCA_014170235.1 Listronotus bonariensis | reverse complement strand
GTATGTCAACTGATAGTAGATTTTTGAACAGACCCTATAAAAGATCTGCAGCTTTACCCCCTCAAAGTTGGTTAAGGGATTGATATAGTTTTCAATATCTTCTAAACGGTAAATGATAAAGAGCTGATTTTGGTAATCGTTGAATTGACACAAAATTCTGCAAAATAGTAATAATTACAAATTGTATTTTTTGTTTTATTGCATTAAGAATCTCCAATATAGAAAAAGTTGGAGGGGCATCACGAGGCATTTTTACGATATATCTTCAAACCGTCTACCAAACAAAAACAATACAGACACAAAGATTAAGGCCAAACTTCTATCAGATGGCTGTATAACACATACTATTTTCTTTTAAATTAAAGCTACCAGTGGCGTACAAAAGTAGCACTACACCAGTATAGTAGGTAGTTAAAAGTTGAAATTTTAATGTCATACATTTTATTTTATATTTTTTCAGAATATTTGTCACTTTAGCTTATATTAATTGGTAATATTACCTTATTGCGCATAATAGTAATATTAAAAATAATATTTTTGTTTTTTGGTAAGACTCTACAACAAAAAAAAGTCGAAGGGGAGTATCCATACGGCACTTTTTACCATATATCTTTCAAACCATTAACAAAAAAATAAACAACATAAACGACAGACTACAAAGTTATCATTTTGACTATTATCTTTTAAAAATAAAGCTACCAGTGGCGTACCAAATTAGTACTACACCAATAAAAGTACCTAGAAATCAGAAATATTTAATGTTATTCTTAAATTTTAAAAGATTATTTTTCACTTTAGATTTATTAATTAATAATTATACTTTACATTTTATTTACTTATTTCTTTTGTTTTATAATTTGATTCATCATATTTTTAAATAAATAACAACAGTATTATAATAACTTTTTATTATAAAGATAACAACAAATATGAAGCTATACAGTGTGTCCCAGGATAGGTGTTACAAGAGGGACAAATTTACCAAAATTTTTGGAATATTTAATCGTCCTTTTGGGAAACTGGTCGCATGGTCCAAAACTAATAAATACAAAATTTGATTTCAATTGGTAATATACAGGGCAGAGTTATAACTAAAAATATGAAAAATGACCAAGGATAAAGTACCTTTATTTTTAAAAATAGGACAAAATTGTATAGGTAAATGTTGTAGAGATCTAAATTTTATGTCAAAATTTAAAGTTAAACACGTTAAGTAAAAAAATATTTTTGTCAATTTTTAACTCGCCCTGTTTAATACCAATTAAAGTAAAGTTTTGTATTTATTAGTTTTGGACCATGCGACCGGTCGCCCAAAATTTCGTTTTAAAATTTAAAAATTTTGTGTTCCATTTGTCCTCTTGTAACATCTATCCTGGGACACACTGTATATAACATCAATAAAAAACACATTATTACACAATCTAAAATACCCTAATTACAACATTCCGCTTACACAAACATAACCTGGTACATTTTAAATTTTTTAAACAACATTTACAATTTGTGCCACATTTACATTTAATAGTGTATCAGATGATATTTTTCATTTTTAAAGTGGTCCACAGTGGTGTCCATTTAGTATTCTCTAAAGATCCATCCCCATTCAGATGGACATGGAAGTTCAACCACTGGTTGGCAGAGATTACCCAAACAAATCCTGCTTGATAAATGCATTGATTAATGTGAAGTGCTAAAACATTCATTGTTGGGGGTAAATTCTCAACCGTTCGGTTTTTGGGCAAAAAGTTGCATTCGATAAATATCAATGTTGCTACTATCAGAATGTTTATCGTAAATGGTTACAACGAATTTTGAGATCACACTTAATTGCCGAGATGAAGGTTTTTGAATGCTGCAATAAATCAATGAAAGTAACTTCCGGAAAAGATTCCCAAGCTTCCCAACACTTTTTTTTCCTTTTCCATAAAAGGGAAGGGTGGTATCACCAACCGGTTAGTGAATGAAAAAAAAGAAAGGGCTAGACTTCTTTTCATTGATTTTTGTAGCAATTTCGATACACGAAATATGTCTTACATTTTTACCAGTACCAAACTCAATCCACACGTCTTGATTTTGATTTTTGTACTGGTAAAAATATTTCCGTGTAATATGATTATTTATTATTACTAGTATGCAGAATTAGAAATAATTATAAATTAATAAAACTAAAGTAAAAAATATTAAAAAAAATTAAAAAGTATAACATTAAAAATTTACATTTTAGGTACTATACTGGTGTAGTGCTACTTTTGTACGCCACTGGTAGCTTTTTTTTAAAGATAATAGTTATAATGTTATACTCCATTCGTTAGGGAAAACTTTGGCCTTTATTTTTTGAATTCTATATTTTTTTATTTGGTGGATGGTTTGGAAGATATATCGTAAAAAGTGCCGTGTAGATGCTCCCCTCCAACATTTTTTTGTTGTAGAATTTTACTAAATCAACAAAAATACAATTTCTAGTGTTACTATAAGCTAATATTGCCAACTAAAGTGAGAAATATTCTGAAAAAAATAAAATAAAAGTATAACATTAAAAATTTCTATTTTCAACTACCTACTATACTGGTGTAGTGCTACTTTTGTACGCCACTGGTAGCTTTAATTTAAAAAGAAAATAGTATAGTGTTATACACCATTCGATAGGAAAAACTTTGGCCTTAATTTTTGTGTCTTATATTTTTTTGTTTGGTAGACGGTTTGGAAGATATATTGTAAAAAATGCCTTGTGGATGCTCCCCTCCAACTTTTCTATATTGGAGATTCTTACGTAATAAACAAAAATACAATTTTTAATTATTACTATTTTGCAGAATTTTGTGCTCTATCTAACGACACTAAAATCAGTTTTTATCATTTACCGTTTAGAAGATATTAGAAAAAAACTATATCAATCCCTTAACCAACTTTGAGGGGGTGGGGGGTGCCAGCAGGACTTTTGAGGGTGGGTCTGTTCAAAATCTACTAATGTTGACATACTTTATTCACTGTATAAAGCATTTGCTTCTACTCAAAACCGAAGTATCGGAGCCATTTTTGAACAATAAGTCACTAAGCTAGTATGAAAGGTCTTATAAGACTCCATACACTTCGATAGCGTTGGTCCGTTGCCCGGATTTCCGTCTTCCGCCAATATAAAAGGGCAGTAACTAAAACGGTTAGAAAAGATAGTCCCTGCTCGGGCGCCAAATATGTAACGATAATTTTTCGCGGTTTCGGCAACCTTTAAGTACAAACCTTAATGCGTTAGATACGTTCAATGAAAATTATACCTTTTATTTTTAAGATTTTGATAGCTGTATTTCCGAGACTATTAGATATATTTAATTATTATAATTAATTATCTCTCCAAGAAAAACATGTTGCTTGAGTTTTTTTACAATAATGTTAGTCACTATTTGTCCTTAACAAAAATTTTCCAAATTTTTGCGTACTTCTAGGATAATAAATATCCTATATAGGTGTAAATAATTTACAATATTATTGAATAAATAAGTACAAAACTAAATATCATATGCACCATTTGTGGCCATATCATGACCAAAAGTAACACTTGTATAGTTTTGCTTTTCCAGTTGTAGCCATGGCCTATTTTTTAAATTTTAGGTTATATTAGGAGAAATACCTAATAAGTAACTATAGTTCCTGGTTATGGGACATTTTTAATCAATAAATACATTTGTTATTGTGGTAACTAGAACTTTTTAAACCAATGTAATACATTTTTTGCGTTTTTCTCAATTTAAACTACCCAAACTATAATAGAATTCTTTTTTGTCACTAACTGCAAGTAAATATAGAAATATAAATTGCACTAGAAACTAACCAGAACTAACCTTTTGTATTTTGTGGGCGTCCCTTTACCGACGCCAAAAACACGTCAGTGAAATGACGCCAAAATGACGTCATATTTTGGTCAGATGACGTCTTATGACCAAAATGACCAAAAAGAGACGTCAATATGACGTCAGCTTGCTGCTTCAGTATTTTAAGGTAAGGCAACCGAAAAGCCGTATTAAATGTATGTAGTGGCACTTTTAATAATTTTCACAATTGTAAATGTATAAAAATTTATGGGTAAAAAAACACAGAGTAGAACATTTAAAGGTAATTTTTTAATAAAAAGACACTTGGTGGTATATGGTAATAATGGTAATAAATAAAATTAATTATGCAAAGTGTCAAAATGTTGGGCAAAAATATATTTTTGATGTTAAAATAAGACAATTTTTATATACACATTTTTTTTTATAAAATCTTACAAGAATTTGCTTACCACTGATACGTAAGGCGATGCATTTATATTTGTTACTCAGGACTAAGATGCTATCCATGTTAGCAGAAAATATCTAAAAAACCCTATGGTTATCCAGCTACAGACCATGTCTTATGTAAAGTATTTCTAAAAATAAGTTAATTGCGTATTTCTTGTTTTTAATTCGGCATAAATTAAAAGATAGGTAGATGAGTAAACTAAATTATTTTATAAATATTATAAAAAGCAGGTTTTATATTAATTCCGGTTTAGCCAGAAGTGGACCCAATATTGTTAACATTCTACATTTTTATTTGCATTTATTTTTTTTTATAAATCTGAAAACATTCTATGAAAGCTTTGTGTAATTTCACTTCAGTATAGAGACCACATACCGGGTGGCACAGGACTTTGTTACCCCCACCTAATTTTTTTGTAGTTTTAAGGAAAAACTAATAAAAATTTAATAGTATTCGTATACCATAAATTAACATTTTTGTCATTATCATACCTCAAAATCACTTCAGGTTTAACCGGAAATACAATAAACTTTTTAAATTTCAAAAACAAGTACCTATATTTCTTTCTATATTTGTATTTTAATCATACAAGATGTTTATTTTCAAAATGGCGGCCAGAACATCAATTGCCGACGTTATTTCTGTTTATGGATGGTGGAGGGGAGGATAACCATCTTTTATGGCGGACAAGTTGAAAAAGTGGCCATCGGAATGTAGCAAATTGGGATGGCGCCACAGTAGCCAGTGGAGGGATTTTGGTATTTCTTTCCTTTTTTATTTTGTATCTATCAGTCCTTTTTCATTTTGTATCTCACTCTAATAATTCATGCTCATTGGTCAAAAATCTCTTCTGGCTACTGTGGCTCCACCCTAAGTTGCTCCTTTGTACGGACACTTTTTAAAACATTCAGATGGTTATCCTCCCCTCCACCATCCATATTTCTGTTTTAAATATATTTTTTGCTAAGTAGACTATGCAAATAAAAGAATGGCCTTTTACTTTTACAGCTAGTGACATATTCTATTTTCTTAAATAAATATATTAGATTACGTTATTTTAGTTTTTAATCTAATTAATGAAAGAAAATTTAAAATTTGACAAATATTGTAAATAAAAACACCCCTATATTATTTTTTTATAAATTCTACACTAAAATCTCTTCTTCATGACGTATTACGTTTATTTTCAAAATGACGGCCATGGGGGAGGGGGTCTGAGTTTTTCTGCAGCTAGAAACGAAAAGTTGACGAATTTTGGGGCAGGTCCCCCAGATAAATAAAAACTAATTAATTTTTTTAAATTTTTCTTTAAGAACTATTTGATCAAATTGTAACAACACGTTTAGTTTTTATTATAACAGAAAACATTTATTTCAGGTAAGTAAAAAATGCAGCGAAAGCTAAATTTAGGCCTTTCAGCAGAACGCTTGTGTTTATGGTCATCTTTCACGGACTTGCATAGGTTAAACCACCTATTTGCATGCTGTTCCGCGGCGGTGGTACAAAATATGCTGGATGCATGTTTCAATTTTTTTTTTTTTGGAAAACTGCTGTATATTTTCTGAAAAACCTGGTCAAATGGTGGACAAAGTGACTCATGTTCACATTTTTAGGATATTCTGAGCAACAATCGGTTAATAAAAACAGAATGGCGGACCGAAATCAGTTAGTTTCTTTACAACTGTTCCGCGTCTTTTAATGTTCAAAGTATAAGTAGATAAAGTTAAAATTATTGTATATTTTGTTTAATTATTATATATAATTTTACTAAAAAAGATAATTGTTTATTATATTTAAATTGACTTTGTTAGGTGGTACCTTTTTGTACCACCGCTACTTATAGGATTTTTTTAAGTTTTTCATTTAAAAAATCCTATTATTACCAGACAATAAATTATCTTTATCGATTGCTTTATATAACCATGGAAGAGTTTTATAGGGAGATAGAACATTACTATGAAATAAAAGAACCATTACATTTCTATATCTATACTTATATAAAAAGAGGTAAAGTTAGTAACTAAGTTTGTGAGTTTGTGGGTTTGTTTGTTTGTAGCTGCTAATCTTCGGAAGTACTGAACCTAAAATCCTTTTACAATCAGAAAGTTAGGTACACTATTCAGGAGTGTTATAGGCTATATTTTACTATGATTAAAGAAAAAGTTCAGACATTAACGCCCAACCAAGTGGGTACGGGTCGGCTATCTTGGATAAACTATAACTAAAATTCGATATTGCCGTTACTACTCTCAATGGATTTAAATCAGGTTTTTTAATAGATAGAGTGATTCAAGAGAAAGGTTTATATGTATAATAATATCCAAACAAACATATACAGAGTGTTTAAAAAATAGTTTACATTAAAAATTCGATAATACTTAACGGATTTTGATGCAATTTTTTTAATAGGTAAACTGATTCAAGAGAAATGTTTATATGTATAATCATGTCAAAGACAACATAAACAGAGTGTTTAAAATGTTTACATTTAAAATTTGATATTACCTAACGAATTTTGATGCGGTTTTTTTTTTAATAGATAAAGTGATACAAAAGAAAGGTTTATATGTATAATAATATAAAAAAATATATATACAGAGTGTTTAAATAATAGTTTACATTTAAAATTCGATATTGACGTTACTATTGCAATTAAAAAAAATGTTGATAGGAATTGTGCACATGTTTTTATGGTTTATTTAAAAATATAGAATTTCCCCACAGGGTGGGTTAAAAAGATGTTATGAAAAAAACCCTAACAACTAAAATGCATTCTAACTATGTAATTAAACTATCTAGAGGTTTACAAAATTGCTGAAATATAAAGATTGGCCAAATAATTATTGGTATTTAAAAAAAAATGTACCAATTTTTTTTATTAAGTTTCTTATCACTGTTCAACGGATTTTAATGCGGTTTTTTTTAATAGATAGAGTATTCAAGAGGAAGGTTTATATGTATATAATAATATTTAAAATCTTCACGGTATAGGAAAGGGGAATTGTTTTACTGCAAATTTAACGCGTGCGAAACCGCGGGCAAAAGCTAGTTGATTCTAAAGTAGATATCTGAGACATTAAGAAAGAATTACAGCTTGAATCCAAGGCTATACATTTTTTAAAAAGGGGCGCTTGATTTTTTTATTTGTCCGAAAATATAAGTTAAGTTTGTGACGTCACCTTTTTGCCATATTATTGTATACTATAATAATATACTTGCATAAAATTAAATAAAATCACTTAAAGGAAACAAAAAATAGTCCTTAATAAGGATTAAAACGTAAATTTCCTTTAAAAAACATCCAAGGGTTAGTGACCCCTGTTGACAGGTTTAAAATTCTCTTTAACTGCACCACTAATAACTAATCAATTTCACTATAAACAGTACAAACTAAACATATATAAAAGTCTAATGACTAAAAGAAAAAAACCGCGAAAAAAGCTTCCAGTACGATTGTAAACAAAGAATTTGGGAAAAGCTTTCGTCACAAAATTAAGTGAGCATAGGCTTAAATGGGATCGAGCGCTCCTTATTAAAAGGTTTTTCTTCTTGACCTGAATCTATGTCTGTATCCTAAAATATTAAAATAATTTATTTTTAGGCAGCAACAATATGGTAATTTTCCGCTTTCAGAAGTACAAAAAAAATTTTGGTACGGAATTGCACGATTCTAAAATAACAGTAAAATACTAAGAGTCTCCAGTATGGTTTAATATTTTTAAACCTACCCCTCCACCTATATTTACAAAAAACATTGGCTTATCAGATTTTATAAGGAATATTCTAAATCCTCCTTTTATAATATTTTTCACATATTTATAAATAAATAATCTATTTGCTTGGTTTTTTATTTCGAAGTTAGAAATGTCTTTTTTTTCGCTTGTGGCTTGGTGTGTACCACCCCATAAAAGGTAAGTGTACCACCCCATAAAAGGTAAAATAAAAAAAGGAGAAAATGTACATATGAAACATCTTTTTATATCTATTTAAAGTGTTAAATATTATTATATTTTTATTTTAAAATATAAAAAAATCCGCTCCACTAGGGCATTTTTTCTTGATTTTTACTGCTCAACAAAGAGTTAAAACAATTGTTTTCTGTTAAATGAAAAATAAACTTGTTATTAAAACCTAATTTAAAAAATTTTAGGGAAAAACATCAAAAGAAATGTGATTATTCTTAACCCTTTTAGAATATTAAATTAATATTAATCAAAAAGGTTTTGCTTTCTTGCGGTTAACAAAATACAAAAGTAATTTTAGGTTTTTAAAATAAAACATGATTACTGATTTTATGACCTACTTTGTACCCAAGAACAGTAATATATTTTATAATATTCATAATCTTAGAAACGGCTTAAAAGAAATTCAAAGTGGTATCCATTTTTTAAAAAGTAATTTTTTTACCATTTTAAAACTGAAAGAATATTTAGGATGTAACAAATAAATTTTAAAACAATAAATACAAAATGCGTCACCACTAACCAAAAATAAAAATTAAAAGCATATGCTGCAATCTAAATTAAACATTGTGAAAAGGTTTTTACAAAAGTAAAAAATCTCTATAAATAAAAAAGTGATGAAGATATCAAATTGCGGTTTCACCAGTAAAGGTCTGGCCACACATAACCGCATCAAGGCCGCACCGAGGCCGGATTCACTGTGATAGAGGAAAGTGGATAAATAAATTTAGAAAAATGCAAAAGCACTTTTCATGCTCTCAAAAATATGAAAAGCATTTTTATTAAGCTGAGTCTATTAATTGTTTTATCTATGTATATTTCTTTGTTTAAATAAAACAGGTTTCTCTACTTATCTTTATATTGTTTTTATCCCAACTTTGAGTGAAGTATAGGTAAAAGTCTGGCCACACATAACCGCACTGATAACCCAGAAAAACGGCCCCATATTAGAAATTTTCTCACCAAGGGGGACTTTTCAGGAAGGCATTTATTTGATAAAATTAATAATTAAGTTAAGTTTTTAGTAAGAACTTTCAAAAACATGCTGTATTTTACAGTAATAAGGACAAGCTAGAGGTACAATATTTTAGTTAACCCCACAAACTCACAACAAAGGAAGCCAGGAAAGCACAGACCTCACTTTTTAGCCAAAGTAAATAATATCGGACAATAATTTTTTACCGAATACTATTTCATGTGTTTAGATTTAGTGTATTTTGTGTATTAAGTTTTTTTTGTTCCAAATAGTATTTGAAAAACAAATTTGTAGTAAATTTTAACCATTTTTGGTAATTGTCTAGAAAGTTGCGGCAACTTCAATTTTGGCGAAATTTGGTAGAAAGGGTTTTTTTGGGGCACTGATCACAAATCTGGAAACATTTTGTTTTTAAGATATCCATTATTTAAGTTAAAATTCATACTTACCTTATTTTCACATTATTTTTCCTTCTTTTGCACACCAATTCTTGATTCCTAACTTAAGTGGCGCACAAAATTTAATTTTTACCTTTTAAAACTACGTTTTTCCATGTATTTAACAACTTTTTTAAATAAATTGCAAAGGTTTCCTTTAAAAACGCTGTAATCATTTATACACAGCTCCACCGCATCCACCATAACTTGCTGCGTTTAAAGGTGAAGCTCGAAGTAAAGCTAAGCAATTTCATGCAAAAATGCGTAGTGAAATACGTAGAAAAAAGTGGTTTTAAAAAGTGAAAATCAAATATTGTGCGCCACTTTAGTTAAGAATCAAGAATTGTGTGCAAAAAGAAGGGGAAATAAAGTGAAAATGCGGTTAGTTTGATTTTCAACTTTGATGATGGATATCTCGAAAATGAAACGTTTCCGACAATTTTTCAGATTCGTGATTAGCGCCTCAAAAAGCCCTTGTATACCAAATTTCTTCAAAATCGGAGTTGAAGCAATTTTCTATAGACAATTACCACATTTCTAAACAAAAATGTTCTTTAATTTAAAGTTACGTTAATTAAATTATATAAAATGTACAAACCTATTACCAGCAAGGCAAGGGTGCAAAGATTGTACATTTTAATTAACATTTTTTAACAAAACTAATTTACTAATTTACCTTATGCCGTACCTGAATTAAATAATGGTAATGTGAAGACGAACATAAATTCCTATTTTTCACACAAAATTTGCTTAATTAAAGCATATTCCTACGGATTGTTTTTGAATTACCTATACAAACAAGTTATGAAAATTAAGTCTTTGGAAAGCAACAATAAAATAAACCATTTACATAGATAGCCGAGACCTTGTCTAACCTTAAAATATATTCCGACTAATCCTAGCAAACGAAGTAACAAGCCTACGAAAAATATGAAAAGTTTTATAAAATATTCGAAATACTGTGAGTTTCCAATTGAGAATTTGCCATATGGAGTATTTTCTACAGCTAATAATGTAAGTAATAATAGTATATACATAGATATTACTGACTTTGCTTTTTAATGAAAAAACAAATAAAACAATGATAATAATAAAGACTAGCTTAGTATAAAATTGGTGTTCTGGCGCATTCACCATCTGGAACAAAACAGTAGCAACTTAACACGTTCGCTACCAAGCGGCTCATATATGAGCCAGTACAATTTTTAAAATAGACCGCCGGCTAAAATGTGAGCCGGCTACATTATAATACTAAATGCGAGTTTAAAAATTCGGGGTTTCCTGTAGAGGTTTTGTTTTAAAACACGGTCTGTGTAATGCTTCGGCTCGTATGTGTGTCAGGTGGTCTGGGTGTAGCATTTAGTATAAGTTGTTAGCACTTCAATAAACATCAAAATAAAGTAATTTTACAAAAAATAATAAAGTGGTTTATGCGGTCGAAACACAAAATGACCCTCGGTAGCGAACGTGTTAAAAAACACTTTTTTCGGAAATCTTTATATAAAAATCTAAGAGTGTTGCATATAGGGTAGCGACATCACTTTTTCAACTTTTCTAAACATTTTTTTAAGTTGCCACTATTTTGATCTAGATGTGCGATATATAACATTGGAAAAGAGATACTCTATCGTAAGGGCCGTGACTACCGGGTGGTGCAAGTGGTGCAAGGCACCAGGACGCAACGCTGTGGGGGCGGACAATTGTGAAATAACGGACGAAAGTATTTAAAATAAAGGGCGGCCATTTTAATAAATAATTTAGGAGTGATGATTTTTTTTGCTCTTCAAATATATTCATAAGAAAGAAAGCCATGCGAGAGTGGACATTTTTCGGCTTCAATAAACATTTTTGTGTATAGGGGCGGCCAATAATTTTTTGCACCACGGCGCATGGTACACTGGGAATGGCCCTGTCTATCGTTTTGTTAAATAATTTGGATGGCTCATATAAAAGAATAAAATATAGAAGAAATATTTTTCCGTGTTTTTATCAAATATAAAAAAATTGCTATTTCCTTAAAATATCATATTGCTATGTACGTTGTGCAACTTTAAAATGTTGCGTTCGTTGTCTAATCTCTACCGGCTAGTGTTTAACTTACAAAGAGTCAAATGAACACATTAAGTTATCACGACGTGATACAAATTGAAACGAGATATGGGCTGTAAAACATTCGTAGTGGAACTAACGCGATGTATAAAAGTGCCGTGAAATGCAATATCTGCATATTTCGGAACTTAAACAACGTTAAGGAGAATGTTGGGATTAAAATGGGAAAACAGCTTAAAACCGGCATCTGCGGTACCTATATTAATTGAGCTTCTTGTAGGCCTTCGTTATATGTTTTAAAAATAAAAAAAATACTTAGCAAAAAGGGTGGCACTAAAATATGATAAAATCCTTTTCTGTTTTTTAATTTAATTTTTAAATTCGTATCCAAATTACTCTAACCTGCAGAAGCTAAAAAATTTTCGTTTTTTTCTTCGTAAATGATACCTTTAAAAAGGTAATGCGTTAATTCTCTACAGCCCAGTACACGCATTGTATAGGTTAACTGCATAGACACATAAGCTATTTAGCCAATGGTTATATAATAATTAATAAAAATTAAATCCAAAAAATATAAAAATTAATAACTTATAAATATAAACCAAATATTGCTGCACTTTTTTTCCATTTTAACCAAATTTTACTTTTACCACTTTTTCACTAACCCCTCAAATCAACATGGCTTATATTTTGTGGCCTGTCATATGTTAATGTGTATGTAATGACTAAGGAGACCTTGAAGAAGGAGTGTAATCGACATGCTTTCAAAACGGGCTTGATTTTTGTCTAAATTATAGTTTTAACTATGTCACTAGAGGGTACTGTGGTCAATCGGGATCTTTCTGGGGTTGCTGCTTATGTTGCATATGTACAAAAAATAGTACAAAAGTAAAATAGAAAATTTCAATAATTTTTAAATACGATGCTATAAAGAACACTACCCAATCTTAATGAGTTTGCGTTTAATAAAAATATGATATTTTGAAAGAATTGTTTAATGGGTACCCAAATTCCCAAGATTACCATTATTTTAATTTTATTATATGCATCGGTTGAATAAAAAAGTATTATTATTTTAATTTAGCTTAAGCTCTCATTTTCCTGAAGAAGGAACAATTCCTTAATTATTTTAGATAATAAAAATAAAAATAGGAATTTTAAACTGTGTCCATTAATAATCAAAAAAAAAAAAAAAAAGAAAAATAGAATTTTTTACTTTATCTTTAATTTTTTAAATTGTCGTTTACATTTTTGGAAGTTAAACTTTTGTTTAGTTTTTGTATTTAAAGTGTTGATTAAAAATTTTGCTTGTCTCTTAAGATACAAGTAGAGTTTAAAACTAAAGGTTAGACTTGTTGCCTTAAAAAACCTAACAGTACAGAGTTTTTCAATAAAAAGTTTCCAACAAAGGTTTTTAAGATTCGGTAGTAGTGTAAGTAGCTAGCAAAAACTTGGGTAATCTAAAAAAGTAAATAAAAATTAGTTACATATACAGCGTGCCTTCGAAAGTTTCTACCAAATGAGAAACTTTTTATTTATTTACTTTACGAAAAAAAATGCCTCTTTAAAAAAGTCCTGCTTGATAAGAAAATACATTTCCACAAAAATAATTGTATGTTGGATGTACAGGGTGGCTTAAAGAAGTCGTGTTACCAAATTAATATACACCGTATATCCTAGCTACAGCACAAAACTTTAAAGGGTGATTTTATGAAGAAAAGTTTCTATAAACATATATCCGGAATTGCCTGAAATACAGGGCGTTAAAGTTAAAAAAAAACGATATTTTATAAATATATTAAATGCCCCTTAATCGACTGGGTTCAAATCAGATTAGAATCAGAGAAACATTTTGGTGTATTTGTTTAATGAACTCAAGCGCTTGTAAAGTTTTACCTAGATTAACTTTACTGGATCCAGTAGCATCTCAGTGGGCACAACAGCCAATATTATTGAGAGAAAAATGTTCGCCACTGGCTTTTTATGTAGTTTGTAGATTTTTTTCTATAAAGCAAATAAAAATACAAATTTTTAGTGTTGTACATTTTTTTGTATGTGGTTTCGTATTTAGGATATTTATAAAATACCGACTTTTAAAAAAATAATTAACGCCTTGTATTTCACAAACGAAGCAACTCCAGACATATGGTTATAGAAACTTATTTTCATAAAATGACATAAGAAATCACCCTTTTAGTAAGTTTTCTACCCTAGTTAAAAAATACTCTAAATTTCAATTTGGAAACAAGTTTTTTAGGCCACGCTGTACATCTAACCTACAAATATTTTTGTGAAAATGTGTTTTCTTATTTAGCAGGTTTTTTATGAAAAAGGCACTTTTTTCGAGTTGTTAAATAAAAATTTTCTTATTTGGTAAGAACTTCCAAAAACACACTGTATAATATAAATAAAGTAATTATTACTTTATAGCCAAGTGGCAAGACTGTCTCTAATATGCATAACCTCGAAGGCACGTGTAATGCATCTGTCAAGGATATACCTAGTACAATTCTAAACTATGAAGTTACCCTACTTTAACGTCAAATTTTAAATTATCTACTAGAGAGTAAAAATTCCAATTTAATATAAACGTAAGTTTTACGGTAATTTGGACTAATGAACGGCGTAAAAAATAACTTTAAAATCAGTCAAGTTTCAATTAAAAAAATGAAGTTCTACTTAAATTTTTTTAAATAATTTGCCAGTTAAATACTTACCGGTTGAATTTTAAAAATAGATATCTCCTTTTTTAGAAATATTTCCTATTTACCAGTTTGGAGCAAGGCAGTATTTACTTTATTTCACATTTAATACAATAAAAGGTCCATTGTGCATTAACATAATCATCAACATATTGTCTTTTGACAATTTTTCGAACGTCATTGTTAACCTAGCATAACACGTCAAATTTAGAAAAGTTAAAATTTAATAAAGATGCCCATGAAAGCTGTGTTGCAAAATGACATTTCGTAAATTCCTACTTAAAATGTAAAATGGATTATTTACTATGTTTTATACAAATAAATACAATTTAAACTTAAAAATTCTTGAAATTTTTAATAATTACACATATATGGTTTTAAATATACACCATTTAAGTAATGTTATGTGTTGTGGTGTATTATTTAGTGAATAAATATGTCAAATTTACAAATACAAATAATACCCACGTAAAAGAAAAAGAAAATAACAAAAAAAACCCGTGGTTATCAGGTAACATTTTAATAGTTTAAATAGATTTAGGCTCTTTTTAATTACGCTTTAAAAGTCAGAAATCCAAAAGTCGTCATATTATCTGTGAAAAGAAATGGGATGAATTCCACTACATATTGATATATCTGGCAAAACTGTTTCATCTTGGTTTCATTTGATCCCGATTGATATGAGCGCCCCCTATTGTTTTCTAATAGAAATGCTGTAATTTAAACCCGTTTTTTCAAAATAGTCCCGTTATCGTTTACACACCTTCCTCTAGGTCACCATAGTAATGACATTAAGAACAGTATTGTTTTTCAGACCACAAAAGTTTAAAACTTTCCTAAATTAATATATAAAAATTCTTAATATAAAAAAAAATTTGTTTTCAATGTTTAAACTTAGATATTTTTGCTACTAAAAACTTAATACGCCCAATAATAAATAAATAAAATTTACGTAGGGTGTCTCAAAATATGATAACAATCTCTGGGATTCATATAGAACTCATAAAAATAATATGACAAGTTCCTATCCATTTTTTTTTCTGAAGCCCCTTTTTACAATGATATACGCCACTGAAAGTTACATTTTTTTGAATAACGTTTATAATACTTGGTGCAATGAAATATTTTTTAATATGATAAATATAAGAAATATTAGTTAGGACCCCTTAAAATGGTGTCCTTGTAAAACATACAACTAACCCTTCACAATAGTGCTAATTATTTTTACTCCCTGTACAACAGAGAAATAAAATAGTATTTTTGTATAGCTTTAAACCCCAAGCTGAAAAAAGGTACTCTTACTCGATATCGAAGAGCTGAAGCCTTTTTACAACTTTAATACGGTTTTATTAAATAATTTTGCATGTCGGTTCAACATGTACTTTCTCTTATCTTATGCAGTCCCTCGGTCTTGTTATTTACCCTCCAAAATGCTGCAATAGTATTTTTTATTTCTATTTAAAAATCGTGTAGGTAAGCTTTTTAGTGCCAATCGAAACGGAATAACCTAATGTTTTTAAAAGTTTCCACTAAACATAAACTTATTTTTATTGAAACCGTTTATATTTATCGGTATCGAACAGGCTTACATTTTTAGCTTAAAAACAACTAACACTATTCTGTTAGGGTTAGGCCAACCCTGGCAAACTAAAGAATGCAAATGTTTTAAAAAGACACCCATTTAGGGAGTCATGACTGATACTTTTCCTATTAAAAAATTATTGAATTATGACAAAATTTATAATACACTCCTGGACAAAAAAATCCGGACAAACAAAATTTTGTTCAGTTGTAGCTCCTTTCATTAAGATTATTATTTAATATGGAGATTGCAAAAAGTTTTATAGGATTAGGTGTTGTAAAGCAGAGTTGCGTCGTATTCGAATACTCAGTATTCTGAATAGTATTCAGAATACATTTTGCCGGCATTCGAATACATTTGTGTGTTTGGTATTAGGTATTCGGCAGAATACTTTTTGGTTAGTATTCGGAGTTCTAATACTTTTGAAGTATTCGACGATTATTTTTTGTTTATTGTTTTCGAATACCGGCGTTCCGAGTATTCGAATAAAGGAATGTGTAAGCAGTATTCGAATACCAAAATTGTCATGAGCAGGATACGAAAAGGAAACAAAAAGTAGGAAATGAGGTAAGGACCTTTTTTTCGCTCTTCACATTTTTAATTATCGGATTTTTTTATTTTTCTTTCTTTTATTCGATTGGCAATTCCGAGTGTTTCTTTTTCCAGTATTCTTATTCGAATACCGATTTTCAGTATTCGACCCAACTCTGTTGAAGAGCCAAAATTTTCATTTTGACCCAAATTTTCGAACAGCCTGTGGAATAATTTTATGTCACAAATTTTTACCAGTGTATTGGATTTTAAAGTCCCATCTTTTCCTAACGTTTATTTTTTTATTTATATTGGTATTTCTATTTTAAATGAACATTCAATTTTTTAAAGAGAACAATGTTATTTAATTATGATGGTCGTAATATACCTCACCACGCAAACATATTGGGGAAACTTAAAATTTGGATGGTCATATTTCCGAAACTAATAAGTATATTAAATGTACTATTTGTAAGTCTTTAAAAGATCTTTTTACTGGTGACATATTATACAGGGTGTTTATTTCTTGAAATCACACTTTTTGTCGTACACTGTATATCTTAAGAGATAACAAAAATTTGATTACTGATTTGAAAACTATGAAAACAACTTAACAAACTTATATTGGTATTTATTTTATATCATAAAAAAATACAAATTTTTAAAAACATGTAAAAGTATAATTACACACAAATTTTATTGTCTTCTTTAAAAATGTTTAGTCCTTTTAGAATAAAAATGTTGAAATAATATTAAATAGGGGTGTTCGAAAATTTGGGTCCAAATGTAACATTTGGTTTTTCCCTGTATAACACCTAATCCTATAAAACTTTTGCACTTCCCATATTAAATAATAATCTTGATAAAACAGGTCGCTTCTTCTGGACGAAAAATGATTGAAATCGGTCAAAAAACCAAAAAGTTTTTTAAGAATAAATTTTAACAAAATTTTCTTCGTAAGGTTTTTTTGCCTTGAAGTATTTTAAAAGTGATTTTTAGTGGCGTCCTTTAATTAAGGGTACATATCTTTATAAAGAGAAGCTTTAGAAAAAAATATAGGATTTTGCCATTTTTCTTACAAGTTTCCCGTTTAATCCGTGAATTTGCCCACATATTGTGGGACACACTGTATAATAATAAAGATTAAAAAAAAAAAACAAATAAATGCATAGTTACCCTTGAACAAAAATGTTTATTCCAGATCGAGAAATATGCTTTTTTAGTTCATGTTCATAACGTCGTATAAATGTAAAGTGTGGCATTTTGTTGGATTTAAAACTAAAATAAGAGTTTATTATAGTTTTAAAACAAAATAGGTATGGAGTATTTAAAAAAAACTTGGTGGCGGCAGCTTAAAGACAAAATGTTGAATATTCTCGCAATGAAAATGTGACATTTATTGAAAAATAAGTCTTTAAATACCCTAAAAAAATAAATTACAATATTTGACAGAGTTGTCAGTTTTTAAAACTAAATATTATTTGCAACTTTGCCTTAATTTGACCAACTCTTTAGTACCCTTTTCACCATCTTAGTGGTGCGCTTCAAATTTGTTACGCCCTGTATATACAGCGTGTCTACTAAAGTTCGCACCATATGTTAAACCTTTTTATTATTAATTTTATGGAAAAAAATTATTCCCTAAAAAACGTTTTGCATGGTCTTAACCTAAAATGCAATCATCAGATTTAATTTTTTTGTAGTGGTATTCGTGGTATGTCAAAAATATGAATTTTGCTTAAGTGGAAACTCTTATTTTTTATAATATCGAAATTTTTATAAGAGAAAGATGGTTATGACAAAAAATACCTTTCAAATATGCAGACGAGTTTATTTAAAAAAATATATATTAAATTTTTTCTGCTATAACGAGCGTTTCTATGATTTTTGCTGTTTTGACAGTTCTTAAGCTTTCTTTACATATTACATTTCGAAACTAGTATGCACCAATAGCAATTAGCAAGAAAATGTAATGTTTTTAAATGTTTTTAACCGTATCAACAAGAAAAAATGGCTTTAAATAAAAATGTTTTTCTTTAAAATGAACAAGTATATATATATATATATATATATATATATATATATATATATATATATATATATTTATATATATATATATATATATATATATATATAATAAGTGTACTTACCTCTTGAGCAAAATTTATATTTTTTGTCATTCCTTATATACCACTGCCAGAAATTAATATCTGATAATTGAATTTTACGTTTTAGACTATGCAGGACTTTTATTAAAGAATAACTTTTTCATTAAATTAATAATAAAAAGTTTTCTCTATGGTGCGAAAGTAGACACGCTGTATTTAAATTAATCTATTATTTTCTGTAGCAATGTAAAAAAATCACATAAACTTCACGATATTAATCTGGCGTTTTCTACAATTGGCGGTTTCAAAACTTCCGATTGTGGTCATTCTATAATATCTCTAGAATTTTTTTAGCCGACTCCACGAATTGGTGTTGCTATTGGTGATTTAATTTTGAGTTTAAATGAAATTGCCCACCTGTTTAATGGACCATGTTTAAGAGACCAACAACACGTGTTTAAAGAGGTAAGTATAAACAATTGAAACAATTTAAAGGACCCTTTACCATTTGCATTGAAATACCGGCATCCGTAAAGTTCTTTAAGGTTTTAGTATGTTCAATCCCTACTGGTAATATTTTCATAAAAACTTTTGAGGGGTTACCGGTGATATTTTGGATTTAGGGTTGTCTAAAGTGACGGTCACGTTCGCACCATATGGGAGAAATTCTGAACTTTTTTTGGCGATCGCATATTCGATAACCTAAAAGTAATTTTGAAATATGTTATGTGAACAGCGGCATAACGGAAAAATACTAAGATTGAATCACAAAAAGTGGGTATAGAGGTGTTTTACAACTTATCCGACAAACTTTAAGGGCTAATTCTACACTTAAAATTTGAAAAAAAACAGCATATGAACATATGTCCTAAACGTTTTAGTTTTTGAACTACGGGGTGTTAAATTTTTTAAAAAGGTTTTTATATAATAACATTTATACCAATCCAGATGTTAATAAAAAATTTGGGGGACGCCTCCTATGCATCAAAAACATTTTTCGGAATACAAGGAAAAAATATTTTACCAGTTTTGTTTATAAGGGGTTTGGGATAAATATTTAAAAAAAATATGCCACTGCATTTCCCTAAAATAAAAATATATTTTATAATTTTAAATTTAGTTTGAAACAAATTTGATTTTTTGTATTTTTTTATTTGATACACGGTTTTCGCGTAAATAAATGAAAATCATTTTTCGGCATGGTCAAGTCCCTATCTACTTAAATAATAAATAACAAAGGTTATTTTTTACTGTTATTATCCAGAAAAATGACGATGCCAAGAAATGATTTTTATTTATTTACGCAAGAACCGTACATCAAGTAAAAAAGTCAAGAGATCAAATTTGTTCCCAGTCTAATGAGAATTTTTAAAAAATGCGGTGGGGTACCATTTTCTTATGGACCACACTGGTAAAAATTAATTTTTGTCTACTACGAAATGTCTTCTGGTGCCTAGGAGGCGCCCCCAAATTTTAAAAAATATCTGAATTCGTATAAAAGTTATTATAATAAAACAATATTTTTTTAAAATTTTTAACGCCCTATAGTTCAAAACCAAGACGTATGGACATTAGGTTCATAGACATTTTTAAAATTATTTTTTAGTGTAGTATTAGTATTGAAGGTCGCGGATAACTTGTGAAACACACTGTAGATGACAAAATATTGAAAAAACAGAATATGTAAAATAGAAAGTTGGCTGTTCATTTTACTTGTTGAAATAACAAAACTTAATAAAAAGTAATTTTTAAGTTTAATACAAAATGTAAAAACTTGTCTTCAGTTTGCGTTTACTATTTCTAAATATTTCAACGTCTTTTGTTTGGAAAAATTATTAAAGATATTTTTAAAAGTACACCATCGCATTGCAACACTGGGTGTTTTTGTAAAAAACCTAGTTTCTAAATTATTTGCCCTAGTTGTCAAAAAGATAAAAAACATGTCACATGTCTTATTTTAATTTAAAGAAATAAAGTATAGTTAGGTAAATAAAGCTAGTTTGAGAAATAAAATTATACATTTGTTTGGACTTTATTCATATAATGTTTCTTTTTATTAACACGCTTTTATTAACTTGGGTTGTAACTATCTATCAATCTGGCTGGCTATGTAACGGAATCTTTGAGCCTAATTTTAACCAACTTCCAGCTATTCGATTTCTTTGAAACTTTGCACACGTATTAAGGAAACATGACAATGCAATAATCTGCAAACAGTATCCCGTTATCTTTTTTTGGATCGCCAGGAAAAAAAAATCCATTATATTATAAAAACAACACCTAGGCTGCCATCTGTTGGCAACATTTCAAACTTTGCTATTAAATGAAGAAGAAATTTTTTAGTTTTTACACAATTTGGTTAGTTGCACCATTGGTGTTCAATTTTTATGAACAATAAAAATTAATAAGTTCTTTTACACAATTGGGTTAGTTGCACCATTGGTGTTCAATTTTTATGAACAATAACAGTTAATAAATGCCGTTAACACGCTTTTATTAACTTGGGTTGTAACTATCTGGCTATGTAACGGAATCTTTGAGCCTAATTTTAACAAACTTCCAGCTATTCGATTTCTTTGAAACTTTGCACAAGTATTAAGGAAACATGACAATGCAATAATCTGCAAACAGTATCCCGTTATCTTTTTTGGATCGCCAGGAAAAAAATTCCATTATATTATAAAAACAACACCTAGGTTGCCATCTGTTGGCAACATTTCAAACTTTGCTATTAAATGAAGAAGAAATTTTTTAGTGGGTTGCAATATATTGGCAACGGTCCAAACATTGCCTGGATTGCCATCTGTTGGAAAAATTTTAAAATTTGCCACTCTTGTTCATTAAAAATTTTTTCGCCATTTTGTCAAGAGTAGCAGAAACTAAAAAATGAAAAATAATTAATAGTTTAAAAAAACTAAAAAAACACGCTTTTATATGCAACCGAACTAAAAATTAGAAAATAATTTTTCATTAAAAAAAATACTGTCATTTCATAGTAAAAAGCGTGGGGTGATAAATATATTAAATGTTATAATTATTATATTTGCAAATATCTATGATGGAAAAGTTATGAAAAAATAGTAAAATGCACCCCACGCTTTTTACTATGAAATGACAATATTTTTTTAATGAAAAATTATTTTCTAATTTTTAGTTCGGTTGCATATAAAAGCGTGTTTTTTAGTTTTTTAAACTATTAATTATTTAATTGCAAATTTACTTTTTTACTCTGAGTTTTTAGTAATTACATTTTATTCTATTTTTTTAATTTCTCGCCATTTGGCTAATTGCAACTGATTTTTAGATTACCAAACATACACACGCGAACGCCAAAAAAATCGGAATTTCCCTAATAAAAGAAATACCCATATGTTGCGAACTTGCCGGTCACTGTTTGTGTGTTTATTATCAGAAATTTTGTTCGTTTAATCGGTTTTCTTACACTTTTAATTACTGCCTATCATGTAATAAACAATATATTCCACCAGTGCATTAGTTTTTTTGGTTTAATTTTTAATTTTAAAGCTCAGTATGTATACATGTCGTGCCACTTCAAAATTACTATAGGCAATTTTATCAATGCGTGAAAAAGAACGGTCCAAAGGAACGACAAGGCGACACTAACACGTCAACGTATCAGAAAAGGTTTCAAAGCAGGCAAACTTTGTCTAAACTGTACCTGCTAGTATTTAACACATTTAAAGTCAATTGAAAGAATCGAGGTGGCACGACGTGTATACAGGACATATATTAGCATTTTACTCATCACCAGTTTATATCATATATAATATGTTTAAAGTTACATATTATTACATAACCGAAATGAGTAGATTAAACAATGTGCACTGAAAACCAATATACAGGGTGTCCTAACTCTGTTTATACACGAAATAACTTCGCTCCTGTACAAGATACAAAAATAATCTTAAAATAAAAAATCTTTATTTTAATACACTCTTTTATTGACAGTACCAATTGATATACAAGGCTTCTAAAAAACAAATTTTTTATTGTCAAATAGGTTGTTCTTTAAATGGAACACCCTGTATCTTTTAATAAATTTTGACGCAATAATTTAACGTTAAAAATGTATAACTCACTATATGTCAATTTTTGATGGTTTTTAAGATATCAACACTATGCTGATATACTCATAAACGATTAAAAGTGAAGAAGAAAAATAATATTTTGGTTTAAATTATTTTCCAATAATTCTGTCAGTGTCAAAGTACCTAATAATATAATAACATATGTCATTAATTACCTTCCATTGTAAAGGTACGTTTATATCTGAAATTTATTGCAAGATATTTATGTCAGATAGAAATTCTGGCTAATGTAAACAATTAAAAATTTATATCAGACATATATTTTGACCGTTTACACTAGCCAGAATTGCTATTTGGCATAAATATCATGCAATAAATGTCAGATGTAAACGTACCATAAGAGCTAATAACAGGTTAGTAGCTTATTTTAAATACGTTTTATCTTTCTTAACCTAAAAACCAGCCATTATTGACGTGCTTCTATATTTTAATGAAATGAACTAAATATCTGTAGTTGTAAAATAAACTAAATTGCTCAAATATCTATAGGTAGTTAACAATGAAAGGTAATTAATTATATGTTATTTTAATATTTGTCATTCAATAGTAACATTTGATGCCATTTAAAGAAGAAGTGTTCGCCTCATTAATGATCCTTCACTTACAGACAGGCTTTTCCAGTATAATTCCTCCACTCGCTGTTCCTAACAGAGAAACTCGTGGGGCCGCACGTATGCATCCATATACAGTCCAACTGGACAGGCTCCGAACGTTCCACTTCGTTCGTTCTTTTGTCCCTAGAGTTTCTAGAATGTGAAACCTGCTGCCCGCAAAGTGTTTCCTTCCCCCAAAGCTTCAAGTATTTAAGTCTCGTGTCAACAAACTCCCTCCTACCTCGCTTAAGACACTCACGGTACGTTAGTATTTAGGCTTTTAGCCTTCGTGGATTGTCCAAAGATAAGAAAAAAAAACAGAATTATTTAAAAATAATTAGAACCAAAATTTTATTTTCTTTCTTTACTTTTAATCGTTTATAAGCATATCAGCATACTGCTGACATTTCAAGATCCAGCAATAATTGACGTGTAGTGTATTAGGTATACATTTTTGATGTAGAATTTAATACAGAATCAAAATTTGTTAAAATATACAGGGTATTCCATTTTAAAAAAACCTACTTAACAATGAAAATTATGTTTTTGAGACATCTTGTATAATAACTAGTACTGTCAATAAAAAGTGTGTATTTAAACAAAAATTAGTTATTTTCGGTTTATTTTTATATTTTGTACAGGGAAAGTTATTTCGTGTATAAATAGAGTTGAGACACCCTGTATACATACTTTAAAGAATGACTTTTATTTATTTATTTTTAGAGTACTCTTAATAGTTTTATGGGATTAGGATTTTCAGCATGGAAAGAAGCAAGAGAAGTACTTCAAAAATTGTTATCTGAAGATGAACCGACGTTAAAAGATAATGCTGAATTAAGAGAAAGGTGGGGCGCAATTAAAACAATTATTTTTATACCTAATAATACAAAATTATTATTTTTCAATATCTTATAATTTAACAGCACAAAAATGTGTTATAGATTTGAAACGCATATACGCATATACGCATATTCAAAATTTTCAAGATAGAGTATTTTCATATCAGCTTGACAAAAATATTTTCATACTCCTGTATTTATATTTATTGAACTATTATTAAACGTTGGGCACTACAATTAAAAGGCTTATTGTAACAGGATAAGCCACAGAGCCACAGAAATTGGTTTTGTTTTCTTATTTATTTAATTATAAATATATTTAATTTACAATTATAAGGTTTGATGTATTATTATTCTTGGAGTTTATTAACTCATAAAAAGGTATTCAAGTTCTTTTTAACAAAAGTTAATTTAACTCGGTTTTTTGTGATTGTGGCTAATCGTGTACTTACAATAAGCTCTTTAATTGTAGAATTAGTGCCACTCATTAGTACAGTTAAGTTGGCCATTAAGCTACACCTTGCCGTCATGGCCAACTAGTAGACAAACCTTAAAGCCATACTTAATACATTGTTAGAATAGATAAATAATAAATTGTTAATCTTTGTAAAAATACCGGTATGGAAATCAAACCGCCGTCCTTAGCAAAATCAGTGTGTATGATTCCCTTCGCCAAACTACTATGTACTCGAGCACGCCGATTTGAGCAAAACGATCGGGGCTGCCGCCGGCATCGGCACACCGCTTCCGTCTATGGTCGGACCCCACCTCGAATATTTACTATGCTTTTAATTCCCTATGGTCGGGGAGTTGGTTTCCACACCTGTATACCAATCTACATACATGGGATTAACAATATTAGAATAATGTATTTTATTTTGAGGCATTTTTTTATATACAGGGCATTCATTTCACAATCAGATGCTAAAATGCATGTTCCAGCTAAAATAGGAGACTACACCGATTTCTATTCATCAATTCACCACGCTACCAATGTTGGAATTATGTTTAGGGACAAAAATAATGCCTTGTTACCTAACTGGTAAGTTACTAGTATATCCATCCAAAAAAAAGAAAAATAAAGACTCGTAATAATAAAATGCCGCTAAACTACTAAATGTTTATACCTTAATACAGAAAAGATTTTTATACTTTAATACCATATGTTATTACATAACTTCATTTTCTATTTTTTAAGTTTATTTAATTTTTTTAGCGAGTTTTATTTATCTTTTTAAAGTCGTTTTTTTTTAATATTTATTTTATTCTTTTTGGTTTTCATTATTTATATTTAATCGGTGACCATTCACTAAAAAAACAGGACTAGTAGGTACCTTTTTCTCTCACGTAAACTCTTCGCACAAAACGGACATGCTACCCCTAATAGATAAAGGTTGGGTATAAACGAAAACACCTCACCTACAAACATAAAATACACGCAATTAGGTACACAATAAAAAAATTAAAAATATGAACTATTAGCTAAATGACAACGACATAACAAATACAAAAAATATTTTGTCATTTCATTTACTACCTACCTTAATTGTTCACAGTGGCGTAGCTAGGGCAGCAGGACTCCTGGGACGAAAAAGTAAAGTGGGGCCCTTGTTAATATTGGAGGAGCAAAAAAGGTTTTTATTACTCTTTACCTTTATTTAACCTTTCCACTTTCTATCTTTATTCATACTAACCAACACAAACACAAAATTTTTAGTTTGGGGGCCCCGGCACAGTAGCTACACCACTGATTGTTCAAACATCCAGCATATATTTACTAGAGGCAGCTTTGCCTGAAAAATAAGTCTAATACCTTTGCCTTTTGCGATCCTAAATCTAACTGGGATTTCTTATGGGACCACCCAATGATCTAAAAATAAATATGGATGATTGCAGCGAAAATCATAATAACTCCTACCTGGGCACTGCGCAGTCCCCTTGTGGGCATGCGCAGTAAAAAAATTCTGACTAGCGAAAAACAATCAACAGGACCGGGTTCACATGTTGTATATGATTCATTTATAAAGAAAATATACCAAGTAATTTTGTTTCTAGGTAAACATATTTAAATAGTTTATTTTAAGTCTGTATTCGTATTTCATAGCAGTCCCTAAAAAGTAAACCGGTTTTATATTGGGGACTATTTTTTGTTGTAGAATTTTTTATTTTTGGTCGTATCGCTGATTTTACTGAAATTTAGCAAACGGGAGTGCTTAGAAGCACTGATCTCAATTTAAATTCCGTTTTTTTGCTAAAACACCTTATTTTTGATTCATGAGGATCCACTTTGACTCAACCTCAAACCTGCACGAAATTTTTTTCCGCATTATTATCTTCCTTCTTAACACTACCTTGACACAACAAAACTGAATGGTTGGTATTTTGTTATAAAAGCAATTACTTTTGGTGTAACTTGTTTAAGGAATAAATCTCAATTCATAACTGATATTTCGCTCCAGTTGCCGTAGCAGTTGTCGTTCAGTTAAATTTGGCGTGTAATGCCATTGAAATTGTTTATTTTTGGGGTTAGGGCTAAACTGACCTCATATTTGTAATTGAAACCACAAAAAAAACGCGAAATACAAATATTAAAATTGGTAATGGACCCACAATGGCTTAGTATTATATTTCTATAACTTTTAAAGATATCAAAATATAACGTATGCCAATTTGTAATATTAAGAAGCAATTTTTTTAAGCAATTACATCAGCTCTAGTCATTTTTTCTGCTTTTTGAGATAAGCCACTTCGTGATATTGTCGATGAAATTGCTTATGGCTACGTGTTATAACTTGAAAGTATGTCAAATTATTTTGATTAAACTGCCATATTTTATTTTGTGTGATTATAAATGCATCAGTCAAATGCTAATACTATACTATACTATATATTTTTATTTTTACTATACTATATATAGTATATACTATACTATACTAGTCCGACTATATTTTAACCCATTTTGACCGCGAATAATTTTAGAACAAATAAAATTATCAAAATGCGGTGTTCGCAGAAAGCCTTAGATTTTTTAATGTTTCTTTTTATAACCTTGCCATTTGGTTGTGACATTTATTTCTTACGAAAACGGCAAATTTTCGTATATAGGGCAAGTTTGGTATTTTAAATGGAACGCCATGTATATTTTTCTATAATCCTTAAATACAATTTTTCCCGTTTAAAAAAATTAACCCGAACCATGACAAAAAATAATGGATTTATTGATCTCTAAAAATTGACTGCATGGCAATAAAGAGTATTATTTAAAACAGAAAATTTGCTACTTACTCATTATTTAGTTTTGGTTATGCAAAACTTAAATTAAACAAAAGTTAAAAAACACCAACCACTCACAACGCACAAATGAAACATGGATTTGGGCCAACGGCGTCAATTTTACCTGGATTTTACGATTGGGAAATCCCAAATTATAAATTAAATTAGGATGAGTATGGTCCTGTCACTGTATAGATAAACGTTTTCAGTGTTGCAACCACTATATTTATTAAAATACTGCAAATTTTGTCAATGTTGCCAACACTATATTGGGTTTTAAATGAAAAATGCTAACTGCGCATGTGCAAAGGTGTACAGCAATTCTCCCAGTGTGGGGTAAAAATTTCGTGCGCAGGTCTATTGAAAATATATGGGGATCATTTTCTATTACTCTTTGTTTGACCTCCTAACAGTGCGGACGTGCGTAGAGGACTACAAAGTTCTTCCCGGAGTGGCGGCTAGAGGTGTCGTATGAACGTTTTTTACCTTCGGGGATCAAGGAAAGATTCACGCTAAATTGACGGCATCTTTCTTCTGGATCTCAGCGCTGTGAGCGAAGATTCCTATAAGCTGATGGTATCCTGTTTGGTGATGACCACGAGGTATTTCTCAAATGGCGGGAAATAGATGGGCGTGCCATGGGAACTGTCAGAAGTGAAAGTGAAGGTTATACGTAACACCAGTAGCAGATCTTGGTTTGACAGTCGACAATTTGTGCATTGGATCGAACATTGAATTATTTGTTTTCTTTTTGGAATTTCTGGGAGCTACGAGCTCGATTATCCAGATTTTCCGCCGACGAAGCCCTGGAAAGCATTGACCGGAAGGGGGAGAGTGGTGGATTGGACCTGAAGGGTCCAAAACCAAGAAAAAAAAATAGAAATAGAATAGAATCATTTTCTATTAGCAATCCTTTTAATTTTTAGATCATTGGGACCACCGCGGAAGTGCACTCTTTCGAATAAAAAAATAATTTTTAAAATCGGTCTACAATAATTGACGGAGTAATCGGTGTACATACATGAAAAAAAAACATGGGTGTTAACCATATGTAAAACCTCATCCTTCGGTTAAAAAGGGAAATACCATATTTTTAGCCCTCCCCCCTCCCTCGGTACGCTAGTTTATCTCCATTATATATTTAATATGTTTTTCTCATCGAAAATCTGGATGGTGGAGGGGCGGATAACCATCTCAATGTTTTAAAAAGTGTCCGTCGAAAGGAGCAACTTATTAAGGTGGCGCCACAGTAGCCAGAGGAGATTTTTCAGCAAATGAGCATGAATTATTAGAGTGAGATACAAAACGAAAAAGGACAGATAGATACAAAATAAATAGGAAAGAAATAACAAAATCCCTCCACTGGCTACTGTGGCGCTATCCCAATTTGCTACATTCCGATGGCCTCTTTTTCAACTTGTCCGCCATAAAAGATGGTTATCCTGCCCTCCACCATCCATAATCGAAAATGATATTATTACGGGTATTCTAAAGGAAAGTGCAATTTCTATTCAAATTTTTGATAATATTTAAGAGGGCAAGAAGGTCAATGTTCTATAAAATTAAATGTTTTGAAACGTTAAAAAATTAAAGATGACATTGTCAGTACCGGCTGGTGATGATGGTATTGGTAAGTCAGTAACCGCAACACAGTTAAGGGGTTATATACAGTTAGAATTTTCAAAAACTCGATTTTTTTAAATTTTATTTTCTAAATGTACGCATATTTAAGAATACACACACATAAAATTTCATATCGTTGCGGTGAATATTTTAGAAGTTACACGCAAATTTGAAAAGGCGTTTCAGAGTGTTCTTATGTACTTTTCAAACTTTAAACGCGTTTTTCTCAAAATGTTGTTTTTAAAGTCGGTGACCAACATTACTCGAAAACGGCTAAACCGATCAGTCTCAAATTTAAACACGAGCTTCTTAAATATATTTATTAGTAATTAATCAAAGATTTTTTTCTCCGATAAATATTGTTTTTTTATAAACAATTTAAGATCGAAATTTTGGTCTAAAATATATACTTTTTTAAGAAACCGTCATTTTGTCAAAAAATATTATTTTGCTTATTTCTTTAAATAATTACTAGATTTAACATTACTTTAATAAAATTTGTTTTGTTTTTTTAATTTTAGAGGACCCAGTTCACAGATATAGTGGTCACCGCAAAACGTATTTTTTGAGAGGAGCTCCCAGAGATCAGCTCTAGCTCCTTTCCAAATAAATATTTTTACTAATGCTTACTCTTAAAATACAGTTAAAAAATAGCATAACATGTGTACATATCATTAGATAAAAAATTTCTAACTTTTCTCAGAAAGAAAAATTGGAAAATTGGGTTTTTTCGGTCTTCTAACTGTATATAACCTCTTAAATTAATGTTCAAAAATTCAGTTTAGACATTTATTTATAAGTAATTAATCAATTGCTATTGTTAATTTGTTAAACTATAAATATAATAATTGACAAATTAAAGAATTCTATTGGCTGTAATAGTAGTAATAGTCACCGGCTGCTGCTGATCATTAAATTTTTAGAATATGCTGTTGGTTTTCTTATAAAATAAGTGTCATTGTATTTAAAAATCGAAATAAGATAACATAGACCGATAATGCCATTTAAAATACACGTCTGGACAAAAAAAAAAGAAAAGGGCAAACAAAATTTTGTATTAATTCAATCTTAAATAATTTTTTGCTTTTTAACCGATATAAATTTACTTTTGGTGGTAGCTGCTTTTATTAAGATTATTATTTAATATGGGGATTGCAAAAACTTTCATTGGCTCTTATACAGGGAAGAGCCATATGTCTGCGATCTTTTTTTTTTATTTATATCGGTATCTCTACTCTAAAAGTTTTTAAGAAAACGATACAATTTAATTATGATGGTCGTAATATACGCTATATTATACAGGGTGTTTATTTTTTTAAATTGCTCTTTTTGTCATACCCTGTATATCTGAAGAGATAATAAAAATCTGATTAGTGATTTGGAAACTACGAAATCAACTTAACAAACATTTGTATTTATTTTTTATCATAAAAGATGAAAGTTTTAAGAAAGGTGTAAAAGCATAACTACATACACACAAATTTTATTGCATTCTTTAAAAATTTATGTGTATTTTTTTAGAATAAAGATATTGATATAAATAAAAAAATAAATGTTATGAAAAGATGGGGCTTTAAAATCCAACACACTGGTGTAAAAATTGTGGCGTTAAATTATTCCACAGGGTGTTCCCTGTATAACACCGAATCCTACAAAACTTTTTGCAATCCCCATATTAAACAATAATCTTAATGACAAATGATACCACTAGATATTAGATAATTAAAATTGGTTGAAAAATTAAAAAGTCATTCAATTTTAGCATTTCCTCAGTCCGGGTTTTTTGTCTGGAATTGTATCAAAGTAGGAGTCATTTCCGGTTAATCGGAAGTGAAACAAATTAAATAGATCATAGATAACCCACCTTTAGATCCGCGGTGGCAAAAGTATTTTTGGATTTTTACGACCTTTACGACCTACGATAATGCGGATAGGTTTGGCGCCAGACGCGTTTACCCTCGATTTGCTTGCGCACAAACCCGTCCTTTCGCCTATGAAATGTAACTTTTGTTTCGCGCAGGTAATAACATTGGCAATCCATCGAGATCAGTGGAATAAATCAATAAATGCATATTTATACAGTAAGGCGCGGCGGCGCGGCGCAGCGTTGAGTAGAGGATTAAAGGGTCTTTAAAATGAGGGGCTACATGACCTTTCATTTCATTTAAAAAAAAGCTGCTTATGCCCCCTTGGCACTACTAGGCCAAGTGACCGAAATTATTTTTATGCCAAAGAGTAGTTTTACCCAAATTTTATCCAATTTCTTGTTGCATTTAAAAAATAAAGGGGGAAAGGAAACTCTTTTAATCCTTACTGTACCTAATAAAAAACGACATATTAAATTTCAGTTTTTTATCTTAAAAGGTAAAAACTTTATAGGGCGGAATCACCTTTAAATATTGCCCTTTTATAATGTAACGTAAAAAAATTAATAGTTTTTCTGCAATAAATTATTCAATTATGATTTTTAGGAAATATCTACCAGTTGGCTACCATGGTAGAGCCAGTTCGGTAGTAGTTTCTGGCACACCAATTCACAGACCCCATGGACAAACTATAGTTGTAGATGGTAAGAGTAAATATACTGGGTGTTACACAAGGTTGTTAAGGAAATTTAAAGGCAGATTCTACATTAGAAAATATAAAGAAAAGTTCATCATATCATCACATATTAACATGGGTCCGGAAATTCATTGTTTCCCAGGTACAAGGTGTTAAACTTTTTGAAAAACCGGTTATTTGGTAATATCTTTATCATCTCTTATCCAATTAAAAAAACTTTTGTGTTATTTGTAGATTTAAAAGGCCAAATTCAGTAGCGCCTTAAGCGGTACCACAACAAATATTTCTGACAAAAGAATGTACACTACCGAATTTTGTAAAATTTTGATACAGGGTGGGTCAAACACATACGTCCAAACTTTGAGGGCTAATTCCACACTAAAAATATTTAAAAAACTTTATATAAAAATTTGTCCTAAACGTCTTAGTTTTCAAACTACAGGGTATTAAAAATTTTAAAAGAACCATTGTTTTTTTATAATAACTTAAATACCATTTGAGATATTTTTAAAAAATTTGGGGGACGGGACGCCATTTATGCACCAAAACTTATTTTTTGGCATAGAAGAAAAAAATTAATTATTACCAGTGTCGTCCATGAGGGGCCTAAGGTTAGCTATGTAAAAGGAATAAATATCGAAGGTAATTTTTTACTGTAGAATAGGATACAATTCATACAAAATGACCGTTTTCATTTATTTACGCGAAAATCGTGCATTAATTAAAAAAGTGAAGAGATCAAATTTGTTCTAAACCTAATGGGAAAAAATTTAACCTTAAGCCTCTTATGGACGACACTGGTAATAATTAATTGTATTCTTGTATGCCAAGAAATGTGTTTTGGTGCATAAAACGCATAAAAGGTATTATAAAAAAGTTTTTTAAAATTTCAAACACCCTGTAGTTCGAAAACTAAGACGTTTAGGACAAATTTTTATATGAAGTTTTTTTCATATTTTTTAGTGTAGAATTAGCCCTTAAAGTTTGGATGTATGTGTTTGGCCCACCCTGTATTTAATTTGGATTATGCCCGTAAATATACATATTTTTGTGCTCCTAATTATTTTTCGTATTGTGCTTAGTTTTCGAGAAATAAAATAAAATTTGCTTCATTTTGTATCTATGACCTACCCAAAAATATTAGAAACAATTTAAAAACACTAAATTTACAAAAATTTGTTTTTTTTAAATTTAATTTAGTGTTTATGGGTAATGTTTTATAATTATTTATAAATAATACATATCAAAAATAATTTCAGATAAAAAAGAGCCCTTATGTTTCTTATGTACTCCAGGGGTATGCAGTCAAGTAGATTTAAAATTTATAAATAATTTTTTATAAGACTGAAAAAGTTTTTTTTACTTGTGTAATTCATAAAAAATAAAATAAAATTTGCTCAAAAGTCATAGGCGTACACTTTTTTGTCAGAAAATTCGTTTAGGAAATGCTTGGGACGCCACTGGAGTAAATGAATTTAGTCAAGTAAGATCTAAATTAGCTATTTAATGCTTAAAGTAACACTTAAATTTGATCAAAATTGGATAAAGAACGTTTAAGATATTAAAAATCAGGCAAAAAAAGAAGTTTAACACTGGATATCTGCGGGGCAATTCAATTCCGTAACCATGTTTCTTTAGATGTAGAATCTGCCCTTAAAATTGCTAAGCAACATTCTGTAACACCCTGTACCTGTACATACAGTGTGTCTAAAAAGTTGGAACCATTGTAAATTAGTGTAACATATTTTATAATTTAAGGTTTCATAGGATAATTTAAAATAAACTTTTAAATTTACTGTTACCAAAATAAGAACAATGTACAATACACTAACTGACAAATTAAAATTTTCTCGATTATCGCAAAAAGAAGTAAATAAACAAAATTGCATGTTTTTATTAAATTTTTAATTCTAAACGTCTTTTCATTATAAAAATTCCGATATTAGCAAAAATAGAGGTAGTTTACTCTAGGTTCAAAATTTTATTTTTGGCTAGCCCTCGTAGATGACTGGTACAATTTATTATACTGGATCATGCAGAACTTTTTATAAAGAATTTTTTTTTCGTAAAATAAATAATAAAAAGTTTTCCATATGGTTTCAACTTTATTAGACACACTGTATAACTTATAAATTATTGAATTTTTATACAATACTATTTTTTTTCTACAACGGATCTGAAGAATATTTTTATTTTTCCTTTTTTAAGGCACACCCCCAGTATTTGGACCAAGTAAACTTATGGACTTTGAATTAGAAATGGCATTTTTGTTGGAGGCTCGAACAATCTCGGAGAGCCAATTAACGTTAAAAATGCACATGAACATATTTTTGGATTCGTTATTATGAACGACTGGAGTGGTAAGACAATATGTTGCTAGAAACATTTTTTTAATTGATTAATTATACATAAATATAGTAACATTTCTTAAACCAAAAGCTTACAAGAACGTTTTATTAAGTCTCTTATTGGGTTTTTAATGAAAAGCGACATTTTATGGTAAACTGTATTGAGTAAAGTATTATATAGATTTTTAACCCATACGCATAAGCTTGGAAACATATTGCTAAGAACAAACAATGACTAAAATAACGAAAAAGTACAATATTTTTACCTAGGGAGATAATCAATAATTTATATAAAAACGAACGTAAATTCTGAGAAAAATAATAACTTATAACGAAAAAAAATGTAGACTATTTTTTGTTTAAGAATAATCATCGAATTTTTTGTTCCTTGTAAAAACAAAACCAATAAATAAAATTTGATTGTGACATGTTTAGTACTTCTTATCTACTAATATAATTAAAATTATAGCTTATAATTGAAGATATCAGTGGATGAAGGTGTTATGTGACACTTTGTTGGCAATTTTTTTATATAAATAAAAATATTTTGTTTGCATGTGATTTAAAATCCATAAAAAAAATAAACAAAAAATCTACGTCCAAACATGTTAAAATCTCATTTACTCAAAACAAGGACTTGTGACATAACACCTTCATCCACTGACGTCTTTAGTTATAATATTTATAAATATATAATATATATAATTAAATATCAAATTATTTATTTCTGACCCAAAAAAATAGACAACTACCCCATTTTCCATTAGGTATTTGTCTTTGTTTTTCCTTAGAAGTTACGTTTTTTATAGTTAAAATAACTTATTATCTCCCCAACTAAAATATTTTTTGCAGTTTTTTTCCATAATTAGTTATGGTTTGTCTTTAGAACTTATTTCCCAAGTTTATGTTAAGAATTACCCTGTATATCAGAATTTAGTTGTCTTTGACATGGTTCTTGCCTAGTAAAAGAAATTTAATACAAAGCTTTTAAAACAAGCTATTTTGGTTTAAAAGGGCCTAAAAGAAAAACAACAAAATATATCACACTGATTTTAAAAATAGCAAATAGGTTTCTATATCTACCAAAATCATTGTTTTAACATATTTAATTAAGAATTTAACTGGAATTGTCGTTTTTTGACCTAATAAATACATTTTTAATAGCGTGCGCAAAAAAAAATCAGGTAATGCAATACCCAAAAAACTAAAAATAATCATTTTAAAGCCTTAAATACAAATTAATAAACAATATAAAAAAAAATAACAAACATTTTTGTAATAATATAATTATTTTAAGTCGTAGATACAAATAAACGAGTAATAGCATATACATACATATTTGTTTATAATGTAGACTAAATAAATTTTAATACTTTATTATTAACCTTTAAAATTTGCAGCTAGAGATATTCAAAAATGGGAGTACGTTCCTCTCGGACCATTTACGGCTAAAAATCTGGGTACTACAATTTCCCCATGGGTGGTAACAACTTTTGCATTAGAACCATTTATTGTCAAAAATTACCCTCAAGATCCAGAACCATTTCCGTATCTAAAGCATTCCGACAATTTTAATTTTGATATTAATTTACAGGTGGATATAACACGTAAGTTAAAAGTAGAGATTTAACTTTTTTATTTGTTGTACACAGCGTGTTTTTTTATTGCGGTAAAAAAATATTCATGAGTTTGAGACATGGTTTAAAATGTATGTTTTCTAAGATGTGTTAAAAAATTATCTAAAAAAATAAATTTCACCAAAATTTAAAGGCCCTTAATTTAGTAAACGTTAGTGTAGATGTTATTTAAATTAAAACACAACAACTATTTTGTTTTGTTAATTGTTAATAATAAAAAACATTTAAAAAAATATCCAAAAGAAAACTTTTTCTATGTTGGCCCAGAGAAATGCAATTAAAAAGATTTTGTTTTCTAAAAAACTAAAAATGATGAGAAAAAAATTAAAATACAAATAAGCTGTATGTTTATTGGCTTTATTTAAAGAGAATTGCACAAAAGTCAACTGTCTTCATTTTTTGTCCAACTTTTAGTGCCATTCAAGAATCCACTGGACTTAAACATTATTTCAAGTCTGGGGTAAATTAGCTTTATATTAGTATAAATAACACTTCAAAATAAATTTAAAAATATTTCATTAAATTCGGTTAAGGAATATTTAAATTATATATATAAATATATATATATATATATATATATATATATATATATATATATATATATATATATATATATATATTTTAAGTTTATCATCCTGTATCTTGAAAACTATGTATTTCCGGACCTATTTTATATTTTTTTCTTACAGAATTGGCAAAAAATACGAATTTTTATCAACTCAATTTGGAAACATCCTGTATATGTTTAAAATAAATAACATTTATAATCAATAATTAGTTACTGCTAAAACCTGATCTCTTGGGAGTTAATAATATTTTTGTCACCCCTTTAATGGTGCCTTGTTTACTTAAAAGTTTTAAAATTATTATATTTAAATAAAAAGTAAACATTCTGACCATTTTAGAAATTAAAATACACTATGATTTGACTAATATATATGTTGGCCGGTCTGTATTCATAATGCCCGACTCAATTGGGCAATGTGATTAAAACAGCATTACTTTTTCCGGACATTACGAATAATGCCCACCCTCTTTTGGGCAAAGTAATAAAATAGGTGAACTGTAGTGTTTGTTATTCTAACCAATGCTAACCAAAACACCCCTGGCCCATGTTGCCGTACTGGCAATTTTAGTAACTGGGCCCTGCAAGTAGGGAATTATTCATACTGCCTCATCACTTTTCCCGGACATTACTAATAATGCCCACCCTCTCTTGGGCAAAGTAATAAAATAGGTGAAATGTAGTGTTTGGTATTCTAACCAATGCTAACCAGAACACCCCTGGGCCATATTGCCGTACTGGCAATTTCAGTGACTGGACCCTGCAATTAGGGAATCATTTATACTGCCCGGTCCAAGTGATAAATTCAAACTATCTTAAACACTAACCTATTACATGGACCATGAGACGTCTGGCATTATTAATAATGGCCGGTAAAAGTGATAAATTAATCATTTTGCCCTTTGCTTTTGGGCTTTATTAATAATAGCCGGTCCTTATTAATAATGCCCAGGTAATTACATTACCCCTAACATATACAATAAATGTCTTTTAGCCAATGGGTCAAATGTTGCCTCTACGGTGTGTCGATCCAATTTTAGACACTTATACTGGACAGCAAAACAGCAGTTAGCACATCATACCATTACAGGATGCAATGTTAATCCTGGTGACCTAATGGCTAGTGGAACAATAAGTGGTGATGTAAGTGCTGCTAATTACCAAAAAATAAAACAAATCACTAAAAAGTACTTAATATAGTGGTAGTTTAAAAAAATGTTAAAAACATAATTTACAACAATAGATCTTTTCATTTTATTTAATTTTGTCCAAATTTAGACACATATTTAAGTACAAGAAGCACTCCGTATATTTTAAGCCTTAGCCACTCTAAGGATGCCATCTGACATTTCGAAAGAAAATAACAATTTTAACCAAAACCTTTTTTTTAACATTTTATAATCTAAGCGCGATTTGTATTGTTTACAATTATCATCATTCATTTTTTTTATTTTAAAAGCTATAATTATTTTTTTATATCAAAAGATGCGTCTTTTAAAGCTCTAAAAATACAGGGTGTCCGAAAACGTGACGTCAAAAATGATAGAGGTGATAGAGTTAGCCAAGATAACGTTAGTACTTCATATCAAATAAAGTTCTATCGCGCTTCGTTAGGGAGATACTGACCTTCAAAGTTGGTATTACAAAAAATATATTTTAATTATTACTTTTAAACTGTTGCTTGCCACAGTACCAATAATATTTGGGCTACGAAATAACCTTATAAAAATGCTTTTTCTCACAGGGAAACGGCTGTTCAATTAGTCGGAATTATACAGGGTTCGACGATTTTTTTTTCATTTAATGTATGCATTTTTAACACTGATGACAAATTTTACATTTTGCTTGGACCGTCTAATTCCTTTATCATTTTTGTTCAAAAATTCTGTTCAAAAATTTTTATGATAAAATTAGAAAGAAAATAAAAAGTATATTTAGGAAGTTAAAATTGTTAAATTGCTTTCTCTACAATTGTTACAAAAGGTTCAAGAATTCTATAGAAAAATACATCATGTCAAATTTTTTATATTGTCGTACATTATTTAAATGGTAAGTTGGGCCAAATTGCTAATTTTTAATATTTGTTTAAATGGTTATAACTTGATATTTATTTTGTGAAAAAATGTAAAGAGTCATTTTCAGTAAAAATGACTCTTTTTATCATTAGTCAAAAAATAAAATAGAATTTTATTTGAAAAAATCTTCTTAACTGTTTAAAAAAATCCGACAAAAATTCGAGCTGGCAACATGGGTCGTCGTAATCAGCATTTTATTCTGAACATAATTCTGCAAAAATATTCCAAGTGAATAATTTTTAATACATTGAACCCTCATATGGATGGCCATATTTCCGGAACTTATAAAGTTAGATATACTTAAGGTGGTATTTTCTTAAAACTCTTCTAAAGATCTTTTTAATTGTGTCACTGATGATAATATACAGAGTAGGACAAAATGTATATCTTTTTAAGGAAGCATCTTGTTACCACCTATATCTCTGCTAATATCGAAAATTGTTACAAAGTGTGATAAAGCTAGAATTTTAATAGTTCAGGCTCACAAGAAGTTCCTACAGGATCCTAGTCCAGAAAACCGACAGGCCAGCATTGAAGCAAGAAACTACTATAATCAAACAATTTCTGAAGCCAAACACTCCTTCGACAATCGTATTAAAGACAAAGTTCTTTCTTACTCAAATGGCAGCAAATATTTTTTGTCCTTTGCGAAAAACATAAGTAGGAATTTTTGTACCAGTTCTTTCCCACCACTAACTTTGGAAAATGAAATTATTTCTACCGCTAAAGGAAAGGCAGAACTATTTGCCAAACAATTTGCTGCCAATTCATCCCTTGACCCTCCCGTAAATCATCAAATTCCAGCGGTTACCCCAGTTCTTCATAAAATGCCCGATATTATTTTTAAAGTAAAACACATTAAGCGTATCCTTTCTTCCCTTGACACCAAGAAATCGTCTGGGCTGGATGGCATACCAGCAATCGTTTTTTAAAAAAATGTGCTCCAGAACTTGTACCAATCTTAACTCGGCTCTTTCGAATTTCTTACGACACAGGTATCTTTCCAGAGAGCTGGAAAGCTGCACGTGTTCAACCTATTTCCAACAAAGGATCTAAATTCCTTCCATCTAACTATAGACCAATTTCAATTATCTCAGTTCTTTGTAAAGTAATGGAAAAATTAATTAATTCACAAATTCTTAACTACTTAGAACAACACAAATATTTGCATGACAGGAAGTATGGATTTCGCCACAAAGATCTACAGCAGATCTTCTTTCCTTCGTATCACACTGTTGGAATAAGTTTCTTGCTTGAGTTTCTAGGTGAGTCCCAGATCATTGCTCTTGATATATCCAAAGCTTTTGACCAGGTCTGGCATGCCGCACTTCTTAATAAACTTCCCTCCTATGGTTTTTCAACTAAACTCTGTACTTGGCTTTCTAGTTATCTATCTGATCGACGTATATCAGTTATTGTGGACGGCCATTCTTCAAGCTTTCACCAAGTAAATACTGGAATCCATCAGGGGTCTGTTCTGGCACCAACATTGTTTCTTCTTCACATCAACGACCTTCTTTCGTCCACAACTAATTCCATTCATAGTTTCGCCGACGATAGTACCCTTCATTCCAGTTTTCAGGTTCCTAATCCCATCACTAAACCTGACTTGGAAAACAAACGCAGAGCGATGCAGATATCTCCTTCGCAGGATCTTAATTTAATATTGGATTGGGGCGCCAAAAATCTCATCCATTTTAATGCATTCAAAACACAATCATGTTCCTTGTCGCGAAAAGAGTCATCAAATACTCATCCTCTACTTATGAGCGGCCAAGTTTTACAGAGCAAAGACACCTTCAATCTTGTGTACGTCACATTTGAAAGTAACCTTAACTGGCATAAACACATTGTATCTATAGCCACGGCAGCTTCAAAAAGCTTGGATTTCTCTTTCGAGCCAAAAAGTATTTTTCCCCTTCTAATTTATACACTTTATATGTGTCCCAAATCCGACCCCCTTGGAATATTGTTCCCATATCTGGGGCATGGCGTCCCCCACAACCCTAAGCATTCTTGATTCTATTTAAAGAAGAGCTATTCGTCTCATTAATGATCCTTCACTTACAGACAGGCTTCCCTCTCTTGCCCATCGTTGCCCATCGTCGGGCTGTGGGGAATTTATCGCTTTTTTAAAGGTACTTCCATGGCTTCTGCTCCGAAGAATTGTCCAGTATAGTTCCTCCACTTACGGTTCCCAACAGAGAAACTCGTGATTCCGCGCGTATGCATCCCTATAAGGTCCAACTGGACAGGCCCCGAACTTCTCACTTTGTTCGTTCTTTTATCCCTAGAGTTTCTAGTTTGTGGTACCTGCTGCCCGCGGAGGTCTATCCTTCCCCCAAATCTTCAAGTATTTAAGTCCCGTGTCAACAAACTTCTTCTTACCTCGCTTAAGACACCCACGGTACGTTAGTATTTAGGCTTTAAGCCTTCGTGGTTTGTCCAAAGATAAAAAAAAGATATTTAGAATTAAAAATTACTTTTATATGTGTAATTTCGTTTATTTGCAATACTGCACTAATAGCTTAGTGAGTTATTGTTTAAAAATGGCCCGATACTTCGGTTTTTGAGTAGAAGCAAATGCTTTATACAGTGAATAAAGTATGTCAACGTTAGTAGATTTTTGAACAGACCCACCTCAAAAAGTCCTGCTGGCACCCCCAACCCCTCAAAGTTGGTTAAGGAATTGATATAGTTTTTTCTAATATCTTTTAAACGGTAAATGATAAAAACTGATTTTAGTGTCGTTAGATAGAGCACAAAATTCTGCAAAATAGTAACACTAAAAATTGTATTTTTGTTGATTTAGTAAAATTCTACAACAAAAAAATGTTGGATGGGAGCATCCACACGGCTCTTTTACGATATATCTTCCAAACCATCCACCAAATAAAAAAATATAGGATACAAAAAATAAAGACCAAAGATTTCCCTATCGAATGGTGTATAACATTATACTATTATCTATAAAAAAAAGCTACCAGTGGCGTACAAAAGTAGCACTACACCAGTATAGTACCTAAAAATAGAAATATTTTAATGTTATACTTTAAATTTTTTTAAAATATTTTTTACTTTAGTTTTATTAATTTATAATTATTTCTAATTCTGCATACTAGTAATAATAAATAATCATGTTACACGGAAAAAAATACCAGTACAAAAATCAAAATCAAGAGGTGTGGATTGAGTTTGGTACTGGTAAAAATGTAAGACATATTTCGTGTATCGAAATTACTAAAAAATCAATGAAAAAGTCTAGCCCTTTTTTTTTATTCACTAACCGGTTGCGATACCACGTCCTCCTTTTATGGAAAAGGAAAAAAAAGTGTTGGAAATCTTTTCCGGAAGTTACAGCTACTTTCATTGATTTATTGCAGCATTCAAAAAACCTTCATCTCGGCAATTAAGTGTGATCTCAAAATTCGTTGTAACCATTTACGATAAACATTCTGATAGTAGCAACATTGATATTTGTCGAATGCAACTTTTTGCCCAAAAACCGAACGGTTGAGAATTTACCCCCAACAATGAATGCTTTAGCACTTCACATTAATCAATGCATTTATCAAGCAGGATTTGTTTGGGGTAATCTCTGCCAACCAGTGGTTGAACTTCCATGTCCATCTGAATGGGGATGGATTTTAGAGAATACTAAATGGACACCACTGTGGACCACTTTAAAAAATGAAAAAATATCATCTGATACACTATTAAAATGTAAATATAAGATTTGTGGCACAAATTGTAAATGTTTTTTAAAAAATTTAAAATGTACCAGGTTATGTTTGTGTGCGGAATGTTGTAATTAGGTATTTTAGGTTGTGTAATAATGTGTTTGTTTTTTATTGATGTTATATACAGTGTGTCCCAGGATAGATGTTACAAGAGGACAAATGGAACAAAAATTTTTGAATTTTAAAACGAAATTTTGGGCAGACCGGTCGCATGGTCCAAAAGTAATAAATACAAAACTTTACTTCAATTGGTATTAAACAGGGCGAGTTAAAAAATTGACAAAAATATTTTTTTACTTAACGTGTTTAACTTTAAATTTTGACATAAAATTTAGTTCTCTACAACATTTACCTATACAATTTTGTCCTATTTTTAAAAATAAAGGTACCTTATTCTTGGCCATTTTTGATATTTTTAGTTATAACTTGCCCTGTATATTCTCAATTGAAATCAAATTTTGTATTTATTAGTTTTGGACCATGCGACCAGTTTCCCAAAAGGACGATTAAAAATTCCAAAATTTTTGGTGAATTTGTCTTCTTGTAACACCTATCCTGGGACATACTGTATAAGCCATATTTGTAATAATCTTTATAATAAAAAGTTATTATAATACTGTTTTTATTTATTTAAAAATATAATGAATCAAATTATGAAACAAAAGAAATAAGTAAAAAAATGTAAAGTATAATTATTATTAGTTAATAAATCTAAAGTAAAAAAAATCTTTTAAAATTAATGAAATAACATTAAATATTTCGATTTCTAGGTACTTTACTGGTGTAGTACTAATTTGGTACGCCACTGGTAGATTTATTTTAAAAGATAATAGTCTAAATGATAACTTTGTGGTTTGTCGTTTATGTTGTTTATTTTTTTTGTTAATGGTTTGAAAGATATATGGTAAAAAGTGCCGTATGGATGCTCCCCTTCGATTTTTTTTGTTGTAGAGTCTTACTAAAAAAACAAAAATATTATTTTTAATATTACTATTATGCGCAATAAGGTAATATTACCAATTAATATACCTAAAGTGAGAAATATTCTGAAAACAATAAAATAAAAGTATAACATAAAATTTATATTTTTAACTACCTACTATACTGGTCTAGTGCTACTTTTGTACGCCACTGGTAGCTTTAATTTAAAAGAAAATGGTATATTGTTATACACCATTCGATAGGGAAAACTTTGGCCTTAATTTTTTGTGTCTTATATTTTTTTGTTTGGTAGACGGTTTGGAAGATATATTGTAAAAAATGCCTTGTGGGTGCTTTGAGGGGGGTGGGAGGTGCCAGCAGGACTTTTTGAGGTGGGTCTGCTCAAAAATCTACTAATGTTGACATAATTTATTCACTGTATAAAGCATTTGCTTCTACTCCAAAACCGAAGTATCGGACCCTTAAGTCACTAAGCTATAATGTACAAACCTAAATATTCCCAATTATAGCAAAAAAATGTTTTTCTTGTAATTGAACAAAATACTTCTAATTATAAATATTTTTTATTTATAACTATGTAATAATGTTAGCAAAAATAAAGTTACTTGAGTATTGGAAAAAAATACATTTTTGGCCACCTTGTAGACGACTGATACAAATTCTAATCTGATTGCTGCATTTAAGGTTTCAAACCATGCATAACTTTTTATGTAAAATATATTTTTTTCTTAAAATTCATAATGCAAAAGTTTCTCATATAACGCCAATTTACGTAGACACAGTGTATATATAAAGCTAGGTATATTATATATATATATATATATATATATATATATATATATATATATATATATATATATATATATAAACAAAGATGGGAGTAGTCGTGACTGACTAGTTAAGAAAAATATTCAAAACCAGGAGGTTATTATGACTGCATCCCCAATAACCTCCTGGTTTTGAATATTTTATATATATAAATATCTGATATATTTTTGTAAATTGTAGACGTCGGATTCATTTGGATCACTTCTTGAGCTTTCGTGGAAAGGAACTAAGCCAATAACACTTCATGATGGAACTCAAAGAAAATTCCTGCAAGACGGTGACACAGTCACAATGAAAGCTTTTGTGAAGGTAATGGCTTCAATGTTGGCTTTGGATCTTGTGTTGGACAACTTTTACCAGCTAAGCAATTAGATTTTTAATTTTATACCTTTTTTTGTTAAAATATCATTATATTTTATAAAGAAAATGTCAAAAAACTGCGCATACACAATTTTTTCGGCTGTCAGAGCATATCAATTTAAATAGTAACATATATGTCACTATACATATACACTGTAGTGCATTTTAATGCCCCCCTTTTTATTTTTTGAACAGATAAATTTAAAAAGTAAAACTTTTAAATATGAAATTAATGCATAATACTATGTTTTAGGGTGAAATTGACAAATGAAAATTTCAATATGGCGGTGGGCGCCATCTTGGAAAAAAGTTAAATAGAAATGGGGTCTTGTAGCACATCATTTTAAAGCTCCTGATTAGTACTTTATAACCCAAGAATATAAAAGTCAATACCTTTATCTAATACAAAATGGCAGCACTTTAAAAATTACCTAAATACCTGTTTTTGATGGCCATATTTTCGAAACTAATAAAGTTAGGTATACCTAATGTATGGTATTTTCTTGAAGCCTCATTAAAGCTCTTTTTATTGGGTGTACAGGTGATAATATATAGGGTAGAAAAAAAGTATATAGTTTTTTAGTAAAGTACCCGTATATTATATCGCCATTAAAAATATCTTTAAAAGACCTTCAAGAAAATACCACATTTAATAAATCTAGCTTTATTTGTTTCGGAAATATGGCCATCCAAATCGGGTATTTAAGTAATTTTTTAAATAGCCGCCATTTTGTATAAGGGAAAGGTATTGACTTTATATTCTAAGGTTTTAAAGTTCTTGTCAGGAGTTTTAAAATAATGTGTCACAAGACTCCTCTTTTATTTAATTTTTTTCCAAGAGGGCGCCCAGACGCCATGTTAAAATATTCATCTGTCAATTTCACTCTAAATTATGGTATTTATGCATCAATTTCATATACCAAAGTTTTAATTTTTTTAAATGATTCGTTTAAAATGGAAGGGGGGTTAAAGAAATGCACTGTATAGAAATAGAGATATCTTAGATTTTTTCACTTCTCTCATATAACCTCAAAAACTTTTTGTTGCCATTTTTATCGGGTTTATATTAAATTTTTGTCGTTTATCAAGTTGAAATGTATTTTTGACAGCTGGCTTGCACCTCTTACAGATCATATTTTGATAGGATGGCGTTTTTACATTGAGGACCTTAAATCCCCCTCACCTACCTACTACTACCTAATGGTCGTATTTCCGAAACTTATATAGTTAGATGTAATAAATGTGCCTTTTCTTAAAGATCTTTTTAATGGTGATGTAATATTTAAGGTGTTTTATTAATTAAAAACATATACTTTTTTCTTCTCTGTATATTATCACCAATAAAAGTTATTTAAAAGAGTTTTAAAAAATACCACATTAATTTTATCTAGCTTTGTTAGTCTCGAAAATATGGCCATCTAAATTAGGTATTCAGGTAATTAATAAAGTTAAACCATTAAGTAGTAGGTGTAGGAATACTCTAGGGTTTTAAAGTGCTTTTAAGAAGCTGTTAAATGATGCCACAAGATCTCCTTTTATATCTTAATATCTCAAAAAACCCGGCCCTTTTTTAAATGGTATCCTTTCAAATTTCATCAGAATATACCGAACGGTCCCGATTTAGAACGGGGGACGAGTCCTTACTGCATCATTTTATAAATACCACCCATATAAAAGACTTAAATTTTATAAAAAATAGTTATATGTTAGCAGGGCTTTCCTTTGCCTTGTTTTGTTTGTTGTTTAAAATTAGGCAGAGTCAGGCTGAAAAAGCATACAGATATACACATTAGCTCAAAGTGCATGGCACGCCAAGCAAGCAAAAATAGCTATCAGACCAAGCTTTTTGACATGTCCATCTTATACAAAAATAAATAGTATTTTATGTCTTTTTTGTTTTATTTGTGGTTAAATCACTTAACAAAACTACTACAATAAATTAACAATGCCTATTTATACAATTTATGAAAGTTAGGCACTTTTGCTTGATATGCCTATATGAAGACGTATTTTAAATAATATAATTCACTAATCTGGTTTGTTCCAAAAGTAAGGTAACCAAAAATATTTATTATATGGAAAGAATCATTATTATCACAATTAAAAAATGTTTTACTTGAATAATTTTTAACACTTTGATGTCCGTTAAAAAATGAATCAGACATTTTTTGTAAGATTTTTAATTCTACCTTGTTTTAAGAACACCTAGTATACAAAAAAAACGTTTTTTAGACAATATTATTAAAGGATTAGAAGAAAACTATACCTACTTATACTTTAAACAATGAAAATTTCTAATATTATAAATCTATGTAATTTATCTAATATTATTATATGCGAAGTAATACCTTTGTTGGTATTATTAAAATGTATTTAAAGATAAAGTACCTATAAAAATACATATAATCTGTTTTCTTTTCGTACAACAAGAGATTTTAAATCTAAAATTCCATTAATTCCAATCCTATTATTTTTATTAAGTAAGATTTCTATTATTAGGGAAAAAGAATCTGTTCATAACGAGCTGTTTTTCAGTTGGTTGGTAAGATCTGGGTGCAGGAGAATTAAAATGGTGCTGCGAGGATGATGGTAAAGTAAATCCTGGAGTTCTGGGTAAAATATTATTATTTAGCCGTTCTTCAAAACTACTAGAATGTAACAATTTTCTTTGCCTATTATGGTTTATCATATTATTTGAGTGTGGGCTGTCATAGTTTATAGGTTTTTGTGCTTGGGGCGCAATAAGATTTGGTTTGTGTGTTAACTGACGTTTGGGCGTACATAAAAACTTTGGAGTCTGATTCTAGAGAATTCCTCAGGTTTTTCGTTTTTTTGTGATAATATTCCAGAATTAGAAGGTTCAGATAAATTAGTCATGTGGCCTTTATCATTTACTATTAGGGAATGAGAACTTTCATCTAACATACACTTTTTTGGATTTTCAACGAAAAGGTTTTGACTATTTTCTTTGTTGAAATGATTATTAGCGTCGAAAATACATTAGACCGATAATATTGATCATTGGCATTATAAGGCATAATTCTTTCGTATGATTTTTCTTGCCTGACTTGATTTATAAACTGTTTTTGATTTTCTTTATCTTTACTCGGCATAAAGTTTAAAGCATGTTCTTCTATTGGTTGTAAAAACTGATCATGATATTCATCGGAAACCATTTGCGACTGATAAACGTGGTTAGCCCTTGGTTCTCTATTTTCTATATATCTTAAAGGATAGTTAGGTTCTAGAATTCCAGAATATTGTTCCCTAAAGTATGGATGCATAGAAGGATGCCGTCTTTGGGGGTATCCATAACTCATAGCGTACGGATGGTTTATAACGACTGTAGGAGATGGCACTTTTTGATTGTGGCACATTTCACTAAAAATACTGTGGCTGGTGGCTAGGAAATGTACTGGAACGCAACGTGTCGTTTTGGTCATTTAAATATGAATTACCAAAATCTCTTTGAGCCAATTCTTTTGCGATTGCTGATAGTTACGTGATTCGATAAAGCTTTGATTTAAAAAATCATTGTGAGCTAGGTATCTCTGCCTAGGCATTTCTTGTTGCGACATATTAATTTTATTAATAAAACTCCTATTTTCAAAATTATTGTAAGGCATATTATTACCATAAATTGATGAAGAAGAATTACAACAATTGCAACCATTTAAAAACATGGAGAAGGAATATTTGGACTGGCAGATATAAATTTTGATGATTCAGGAAATTGACTGACCTGGGAAGATCCCTGTAGAGACCTATGGTCTTCAGACTTTGCAATAAGTTGGGATTGCGATATATTAATTGGTGAAGATATTCTGCTCTGACATACAGGTTCCATAGAAGCTAAAATCTTCCCTTTGTCGATTTTTTCATCAATTGTGGTATTTTTTTCACTGTTCTTCCGTTGAAAACTCATTAGTGTATTATAGTACTCTCCAGTGGAATAAGAAGAACGTAAATAATTTTTTGTTGAATCATTTTTTGTGGAATTATTTTGAGAACTAGCTTGCCTGTTTAAAAGACCAAATGATTCTAAATCACAGATATCGCCAAGTTTTTTAATATTATCATAAGAGTTATTCGTATCCTTATAGTCTTCATCACATAATGGAAATGTTAGCTTTTTTCTTGTTGAGAAACTGGAAGACGTTATTTTTTTATGTGAATTTTGAGATAAGTCTAAATTAATACTAGAACCACTGGTGTCTTGGGAACTGTAAGAAAAAAACATTTTACATAAGTAACATAAATAAAACCGCTAAACCGATTTCAGGGTAATTTTTTAAGTCGCTACTAATTTTACACAATGGTGGGTAATTTAGAAAGTGTTCTTTATTATAAAATTTTTGTTTTTTAAGAAAGTATTTATTTGTAAAAATTATATACGTGGATACTGAACAATTTTTAAATTGTAAGTTTTTAGATATGTGTACACTTTTATGAAAATAAAATATAAAAATAATAACAAAAATGTTAAAATATAATTTATAACAAAATATGTATTTTAACCTTATACTTTTATATCCCAGGTAACAACGTAATCACGAACCAGACTAATACTTTCTTATATGGAAATCTATAGCTTTTAAATATTAATTTGATATACTGTATTATCAGATGTCAATGCTAGATATTACCTCTGGTCTAACCGGAAGTAGCGTAAATTTTAATATTTTAAATGCAACGCCCTGCCTATCTTTCAAAATCTATTTTTTAAAATAATTCCTAATATAAAACTTGTTATATATCCATTACTTAAGTTTTTTGGTTTTGAAGAAAGTGGCGAAACGACCACAGACCATGCACTTATATGAAAAAACTAATATCATAAACATATAGCTAAAAGTTATAGGGTTACATTTTGGTCAATTTGGAATGTGTCCCCAAAGTTATATGAAACGTATACGTAACGTTTGTTATTTTGTAATAAAAATATTAGCCATTATACCATACAAATATGTAGAAATAGCTCCTACTATAAGTTATAAAGTTCTATGTACCCAACAGTATCTATAGCTAGTTCATTTTGTAACATAGAACCTCAGGACTCTAAGCCAGTAATATGTCTTTAATTTAACTTTTGTTTAAGTCTATTTCTGCTAAAGTCATAATAATATCACTTCTGGCTATAAAGAAAGTGTTACAAAAATGTTTTTCAATAATATAACTTTAGAAATTTAAACCGCACCCCTACATTAAAAATAAATTTGAAATTAGGTATCAATTTTTGGGAATTTGTGTTTCTGAAGACCTTTATCAGAACCAAATAAAAATTTAGATCTGGATTTTTCTGTTTTTTGTATACAAGGAAAAATATGCGGCTTTTTGGGCACTTTCAACGTTAAGGATATAGTGACCTTTAAAGGTAAAATTAAAAAAAAACCCGTGTTAGAATTTATATTGATTAGATTTAAAAAAATAAATTAATAATGTTTAAACGGCCGCACACTCTTTTAAAAGCCTTATTTTCCCAAAGAAAAATTCTTATTATTTGTCAATAACTCTGACTAAGTCTGAAAAGGTTAAAAATTCTTTTAAATTTCAAACTTTTGAGTCATAGTTATAAAGATTTAATAGGACTTAAAAAAACTGAAAAAGCATGTTGACAAAAGGCAGGGTGCAAGAGAATCACACCGCTTACAACAATTTAGAAAACAATATATGAAAAAAATAAATAAGGCTAGGTAGGAAAAGCGAACGATAATATACCTAAATGAGACGTGGTTTAACACCCATGACACCAAGTTAAGGATGGACTAATAAATAAAAAAATATATCACACTAAAGATTCGTCAAATAAAAGTAAAAAAATATAACAATTCTACATTCGGAGTCAGAAGACGGCTGGGTACTAAACTGTTCATTTTTGGTAGTTAAAAACATTTTGGATTCCAGCTTAGATTACCACTGCGATTGAAAAGCAAATTTACCTAATTTTTATTATATTCCCCTTTTTTTTGCAATTAATTCTTGATATAAAGCTAAACTGGCACTCAATATTTAATTTCCATCTCTTAAAAACCCATTTTTTCCTAATTTTTCCCCTTTTTTCCATAAAATTGTTAAGCTTTACTTTTAATCGCAGGCGCTAAGGCTGCTGCGATTGGGATGGTTAAAAATAAAGCTTTGCAATTTTATGGAAAAAATTAGTAAAATAAATAGAAAAATAAGTTTTTAGGAGGTGAAAACTAAATATTAAGTGCCTATTTTGAGGAAAACTTGCGTGCAAAAAGGAAGGGAAATATGGTAAATTTAGGTTATTTTCCTATTCAAGATTGATGAAAAATATCTCAAGAACGACTAATTTTTTTAGATGCGTAATCAGCACCCAAAAACCCCTGTATATCAAATTTCATTTAAATTGTTTTCAATTTTGAAAGGGTTTTCTGCAAAAAAAAAAAACAATGTTATTTCTAACATAGTGCCGATGTCAAGTTTTTTCCTAATTTACAAAAAGCTAATGCCTTTAGAACCTTTAAATATAGCTTTAAAGGCGCAAGGTACAGCTATATTTACGAACAAATTACAAAAAATATATAGTTAGCCGTATAGGTTTAATAAATTTTTGTTTTTATACAGGGTGATTCACGGTCGACGGTAGGTTAGACGTTTATGGAAAACGGAACGCAGAATTTTTATGAAAATTTAGCATCTTACATTTTCTTACCTGTTTTATCGATCTAAAATATTTTCAGTATTGCGACGTTGCCGCTTCTATCAAAAAGTCCTAGAAACTTAATTTTTTTATATGGAACACCCCCTATATTAACAAGTTTTTATATTCGCCCTTTTATTATAAAACTTTTTGTTAATATTGCCCTATACCTATCTCTATCGGTTTTTGAGATAAAAAATAATTTGTGTTAAATATGGTGCAAAACATGGCCCTAATTAAACTTAAGTAAATTAGCGCTCTCAATCCATGAAAAGTTGATGTTTTGGTGGTAGTTTAGACAGACACGATGTATTTAATTTACACTTACAAATCGACTCCATATCATACAGGGCGTGCTAAAATTACTATTATTTCCGTTATTCTTAAAAGAAGTCAAAAGACCATTTTTTCAAATGAAACCCCTGTATATTACTCAATAAAATTAAAGATGAAAAAGAACGCTTTAAGATGACATATCATGTCCCTATACCTAAATCATCAAGGTTTTTTAATAAATCCGTTTTTTGTAAAAAAATTTTTTTAAGAATTTAATGTTAAGTAACCATGGAAATATCAAGCTTATGACAGTTTGGTGACTTTAAATTTTATGAAATTATTTATTTTACACGGACAGTGTGATCAAATCATTGCCAAAAGTTGCAAAAAATTTAACCAAAGGTATCCTGAATTAAGACCTATGAACAAAAGGAAGTGTGTACGACTACAAAATAATTAAATTAACATATGAAAGTACAGAAAATAACATAATTAGGACGAATTAAAATAACAAAATTGTAAACAAAATAACAAATTTTTAAAATAAATGCTAAAAATGTCCATTACATTCTAAACGTTTTAAAATGTGCTTTTGTACACGACTCGTGGTTGCTTTTTCAATTTGATGGGAATCCAGATCTTCAATACACCGCACTATTCGCCGTCGCAGTTCTTCTTTAGTAGGTACTGGAGTAATGTACACCCTTTCTTTTAAAACACTAAAAAAAAAGTCAAGCTGCTTGAAATCGGGTAATCTCGGTGGCCAATCCCATGGCCCCAAGCGCCTAAACCAACGATCGTCAAACATTTCGTAAAGTTCCCTGGAAACTTCCTGGGTACAATGAGCTGGCGATCCGTCCATTTGAAACCACGAATTCCTATATTCCTCTAAAGACAAATTATCGACAAAAAGGGTAACAGTCTTCCTTAGTATTTTGAGATATCTCTGAGCATTCAGTGTGTCATTATAAATAAAAAGCTAATTTTATTCTTCTTAAAAATACAGAAAACATTTAGTTCAAATTTTTCTTGAAACCCCATTTTTTTTCACTATCCATTTTGGAAGATTATGTTAAAGACTCAAGAAGAAAAGAAGTCAATAACTGTTCATAACTTACTTATAAAAGTCACCAAAGTGTCATAAGCTTGATATTTCCATGGTTACTTAAAATTAAATTATTTAAAAAATAATTTTTCACAAAAAGCGGCTTATTAAGAAAACTTAATGATTTAGGTATAGGGACATGATATGTCATCTTAAAGCATTCTTCTTCACCTTTAATTTTTTGAGTAATATACAGGGGTGTCATTTGAAAAATGATCTTTTGACCCCTTTTAAGAATAACGGAAATAATAGTAATTTTAGCACGCCCTGTATGATATGGAGTCGATTTCTCGGTGTAAATTAAATACATCATGTCTTTCTAAACTACCACAAAAACACCAACTTTTCATGAATTGAGAGCACTAATTTACTTAAGTTTAATTAGGGCCATGTTTTGGACCATATTTAACACAAATTATTTTTTATCTCGAAAACCGATTGAGATAGGTATAGGGCAATATTAACAAAAAGTTTTATAATAAAAGGGCGAATATAAAAACTTGTTAATATAGGGGGTGTTCCATTTAAAAAAATAAAGTTTCTAGGACTTTTTGATAGAAGCGGCAACGTCGCAATGCCGAAAATATTTTAGATCGTTAGAACAGGTAAGAAAATGTAAGAAGCCAAATTTTCAGAAAAATTCTGCGTTCCGTTTTCTATAAACGTCTAACCTACCATTGACCGTGAATCACCCTGTATATCCTGACCATATAGAAAAGTTGGCATTGGCTGTTTTTGAAAAAAAAACCTTTATTTCCCCTAAAATAATAAAAATAAAGACTAATACTTTATGTTTTCATTTTATATCATACCCTAAGCGAACATCATATTCTTCTTTTGAATCTTCTTTGCCATCGGAGGATCCAAAATTAAAACGAAAATTCTTTTGGGACGGAGAATTTTCTGAAGGTGACTCTACCAACGGCGATCGCCATTTAATACTTTTCTGCTGAAACCCTTTAAATGGAGAAGAATAGTTCTCATCTCTTCTGCACCTTTTAGGATGCGGTGTTAGAAAATCACTTTCTCTAAATGACTCGTGATCGACTGTGGAGTCCGGATTATTCATTGTGGTCTATAAAATTAAAATCAACATTTTAAACAATTTTATTATAAACAAATTAATAATAATGTATAATTATTCTTCGTTTACAGTTTATTTTTTGAAATATTATAAAGTTTTATTTATTCCGATAGCAAAAAGTTAATTACAAAGTTAAATGATTTCCCAGACCAAAGTATGTTACAACGTAACCTACGTAATTTTATAATTTTAACCTACGTAATTTTATAACTGTATTGCATAGGTACCGGTTACAATAAATAATAATAAAATAAAATACCTTAAATTTTTTGCCACAATTGACACATTCTTTTGAAAAACACTTTTAAAAATATTATGTCGTCGCAGGAAAATATTCAATTGTTTTTGCAAAGCTAACTTAAATAAAAGTAAATAATAGAAGAAAATTGTAAAGATGAGATGCTTAAAGGCATGTTGTATGCAAAATATTAGGAAATTAATTTGTCGTATTCGAAATAAATAAATCAATTTAGTACAGCGAATTTGATATTTTATTTGGCAAATGAAAATATTCGGTGGTCTAATAAATGACTTGGCAACAGATAAAATGGGTCATAAAGAAAACCAATTTAAATGCAAATTTTTGCTTCCAGTTCTGTTGTTCTTAAAAATTCTACCAGCTACATCTTAATGTACGAGTTGGTTGCAGACATTTACACCAATTTATTTAGGATCTAAACTAACTTTTCTAAACAATGCTTATAGTAAAAAAGAAGATAAAACTTAAAATCAGGGGGCTAAAGACTTTATTTAATATTGGTATTTTTAAAGGCTGGAGAAAGGCTGGTATAGTTTTTGATTTTTAAGTAGGCCTTTTAAATTTACAGGATTATTGTTTAAATGTTACAATGTGCTACTTGAAAGTTATACATTTTCCACAAAAATTGTGTAATTATCAGAATTTTTTATATAGGCTTTCATACAAAAATGCTTTAATTTAAATGGAAAAAATAACATTTTCTCAAAGGTTAAGCTATAACTTCAGCGTAAATAATGTTATTTAATAATAACAATACATTAACAGGGTGATTAAGTGAATAAGTTTTGACAAAAATAATTTTTAATCACCATGTATGATTTGCTGTTAAAGGAAAGTAATCTTATTTGTAAATAAATTATAGCGTAACTTATTTCTAATTTTTTATAATTACACATTGATTACTGCCGTTCAACAGCACATCATACAGGAAGATTAATAATTAGTTATTTTTTAGATGTTATTTCATTAGTTGATTAATTAATGCAAACCCATTTAAAACAAATAATTTTTTTAAGTATCATTAACAGAAAACCCATATAAAATTAAGTTAAAAAACTGCTAATGCATTAGTCTCATTTTGTCGTTCGTTTAGACCGTCTTGTTTCTACGTATTGGCAAACACTGCCCATAGTAATTTTAGAATGGCACAACGTGTATATAATTTTTGAATTCTTTGTAATTTATGCTCGTCAAGGAGCAATTTTCTTATCTTATCCTTTCTACATGACATTTAATTAAATGGTATAAAGAATTATATAATATTATTATTATTTATTCTTACCTTCAAGTCGTTATCCTGGTATTCTTCCACCTGTTCACTGTTTTTATTGGAGCTATTCTCTTTTTGTTTGATATTTCTATCGCTATTTAAATTTTGGAATTCCATTTTCAATTTATACTTTTCATACAGTTGTGAACAAAACGGGTAATTTCCTATTTCGTAACAACTGTTTTTTCGATTATTTATTTCGCTTATATCATTTAAGTTTTTAAACGTGTCAATATGATCTCCTTTATTATCACATTTGTTACTTTTTTCGTCTTTCTTTACAAAGCAAACAGATTTATTTTCATTCTTTTCTTCGCTTTTAGGAATGGGAGATATAGAAATTTGTGAACTCTTACTTTTAGTCACACTAAAATTGTTTTTTCTAATATAATTATTGTCGTATATGGAATCATATAAATTTTCATGGTTTGCTTTAGATTCATTTATGTTTTGATCTTGTATTTTACTTTGACCACCACTAATATCAGAGCTTAGCGATGTACCTAAAAGTTTAGAATCTAAAATGCTATTTGTATTTTTACAATCCATACGTTCAATTTTGTAACTGCTCATTTTTCTTTCATTATGGGTTTCATTTTTAAAGTTTGAATTATCCATGACTTTTTTATGTTCCTTTAAAATAAGGTTGTTTCTTTTTGGCTATCCTCATTAATATTAAAATTTAATTCTAGTGGATTTAAAACTTTCTCCAAATTATTACTACAATTTTCATAAAATGTTTCCGTAGGATCATTATTATTATATTGCTTTTTAAAATCAGCATCATTTTTTTCATGGTCAGAAAAAGCACCACTACTTGCAGTTTTATTATGTGGTAATTTCCCCAAATGCTTTCTTGATTTTAAATTTTCATTTTTCTTTGATTCATAGCGTTTTAATACATTTTTATGTTGATCTTTACCAATATTTTGTTTGCTACCACTAACTTTAGATTTAGATCCTTTTTCCGATTTTATACTATTTTGGGATTTATATGTTCTAAATATCGATTTTGATACCAAAATTGTTTTCTTTTTAGGATGTGGCGGTTTTATAACGGAGCTTTGAGTTTTAGATTCTAAAATTAAACAATATTTTTTTAATAATGCTTTAAACTGATTTTTGCTTATACAACAACTGGTATTTAATCTATCTCATAAAATCACATGACAAGTTAATAACTAATATGACAAGTTAATAAGTAATATTTAGAATAGGAAAATTGTAAATGGTGCTACAAATGTTACGGTATTTTCTTATTTTTAAGCTGACAAGCGTGCCTAACTTGTACATGATGGAGCTGATAAATTAAGCCTAACTAATCAAAAAGTTATATCGCGCTTTGTTAGGGGTTGTTGGCTTCTAAGTTAGAATAAACAAAAATATTTTAAACTCCTGAATGGTTGCCATAGTATCAATAATATTTAGGCAACTAAATAACCTTGTACTTATGCTTCTTTCCATGTGCAATGTCATAGGTGACAAATTTGACATTAAGCTTTTACTGTTTAATTTCTTTGTTCGCACTTGAAAAACATACATACCAAACCATTTTAAACGTAATAAAAACGTTTATTTAATAACATCACAACGTTTCAGTCAAGTCAATTTTACAAATTGATAGGTACTTTTCTTTAACCTAATTATTCATTTAATTATGCCTTAAGGTTTATCTTCACTTAGCAAACGTATACGGCCAAATGGGCAACTATGGCAAAACTATGCGGTACTGTATAGGCATACCTACATTTGTTGCCCATTCGGCCGTATACCTTCGCTAAGTGAAAACACAGCTTTATATGCTGCTTAAAGTAGATATTTTGTATGAGTAATACTTCTGGAATTTCTGACTTCCACTGTCTTTATTTTAACTATTCACACAACGTTTCGGGAAGTCCTATAATTTTACCAAATACCCAAATTAAAATTTTGGTAAAGGTATACATATAACACACTTTGTAACAAAACTATATTTTTTTTCTAAAATTTAACCCGATTTCTTGATGACTTTTTCCATCTTGTTTTCAAACAAAAAAGTCTACGTTGGTACAAAAATAGTTTTTAGTTTGGTGCAATTGATCAGTGACATTTAGGAAAGAACACATTTTAGTCAAATTTTCTTGCTAACCGTATTCGTCTCACTGGTTCAAACCCCGTATCACCGTTCAAAATCGACTATTTTTTTATTATAATAAAGATATTGTTGGAAAGAGTAAACAAAATCCTGCCACAGCCCTTACACATACATTTTAATTTCCACATGATTAACCTGAAAAAGCGCGTTTTTTAGTTTAAAATTTTATAACTCTTTAATCGTTTATTAAAAGACCAGACCAAATTATTTCATTGTATAAAATTAAACGCTCTACAAAAAAGCTTTCTTATAATTTTTTAATAAACCGACGATTTTTTTCTAATTTTTTGACAATACTATAAAGTTTATTAAGATATTAAGAATGTTACTGCAAGAATGGCAACTTTTCAAATTTTTTGTATTTTCTTTCTTTTACAGATCCTTAATTTAGATGTCAAAAATTTTAAAAATTTGACAATACTTTTTATAAATTGGAAAAAAATTGAAAAATATTATAAATTATATTTAAAGTTAAATAACTTTTAAAACGCGTCGGTAAAAAAAAGATATAAGAAATTTGTAGAGCGTTTAATTTTATACAAAAGAATGATTTGGTTTTACCTTTTTGATAAACCATTACAGGGTTATAAAATTCTAAACTCAAAAACAAGCTTTCCCATGTTAATTATATGGAAAATTAAAATTTATCATGCGGCACCTCTCAACATTAATTAGGGTTCTGGATTTTACAGGATGTTTTTTCATTATTTTTAACAATATTTTCAATATAAGTAAATAAAAAACTAAAATTAATAAAAAAATTGACTTTTTTTTTTTTTTTTTTAAATCAGTCTACTCTATATACGTACCTATATCCTTTAAATTCAAATCTATATCTGAATTATCATTGTTTTCTTTATATGAACTTTGAGTTTTGTTCTCTTGTAAATTTAATTTTTAGAGGTCGGCGTTTTATTTTCAAAAATTGTATTAGTATTTTTATTTCTAATACTTATTTCATCGTTATTCTCTTTCTGAACACTTGTTTTATCTTGCATATCCATGCTACTTTGATTTTTTTATAACTTATACTATTATCTTTGTTACTTGTTTTTGATTCATTACACTAAAACAATTTAGCATATTAATACACTGATAAAAGGCACTTCATGAAATAAAGGTTGCTAAAAGAATGGTTTATTCTGTATGCACTTTTTAAAATCTACTAGCAGCAATAAAATAAAAATTCAAACTAAGTCAGAATATATAAGGCGTTTCCTTTAAAAACAAAACCTAATAATAAAAACTTTGTTCGTTAGACTCCTTGTATACAGGATAATTATTTTTAAGTCGGCTAACTTCTTTATTATTGGAGATACGAACTCGGTTAAGTTAGTAAAGTTGTACTATTTTTTTTCGGTGATTAACGTACTGCCGATAAAAGAACAATTGAACATTGAGCTTTCGGTTTATTGCAGAAAATGACTTTTTTAATTTTCATTTTTAGCAGGACACATTTTCGTGTCAAACTTTACTTGTCCAGGGTTATTCCCTCCACCCACCAACACAAACGTCAAAAAGTTTAAATGGGAAAGGGGATAAAGTAATACCTTGTCTTAAAGGGTTTCAAGTTATCTAATCGGTTAAGTTGTTTCCGAGAAAACGTACCCTAAATACTTGGTGCCTTAAGCCCCTTTAACTTTTTTGTTTCTTAAAATATGAAAATAAAATTTGGTATGTAAATATAACACCAAAATGTGCAATATTTCATAGATTCAGTTTTTTTGTTACTTCTAATTTAGCCGGAAACGACCTAAACTTAATTATTTAAAATGGGACACCCGGTATATTTCTATTTATTTGAATAAAAACATCATTCAGAGTACAATGACACTCCATTTGCTACTTTTGGACATATAATCTCTAAATGTTTTAAATTTTTAATTTTTAATCTAGATTGCCATAAATGTAATAAACCGTTTAATTTTGGACCAAATGGTCACGGAAAAATAAAAAATCAATTTTTTCAGTTTTTTTGCTAAAATTTACATTTTATCGCATTTATGGAATGTTAAATCCAAAAATTTAAAATATTTATAGGTTAGAAGTCAAAAAGTAACCAATAAAGTATGATTGTACTCGGAATGACATTGTCTATTCAAATGAATAAAATAATAACGGGTGCGTATTTTGAATATGAAAGTTAAGGTCATTTCCGGTTAAACCGGAAGTAGCAGAAAACAACTAAATACATGATTATATTGCACATTTAGGTAATATACCTACGTACCAAATTTTATTTTATTATTTTAAAAATACAAAAGCTACAAGGGCTAAAAATACCAGGTATTTAGGGTACAGGAAACTACCGAACCGATTTTGAAAACTAAAGTTTGTTAAAGAGATAATTTAAGGCCCTTAAAGATAATGTATCCCTTGACCCAACTTTTTCATTTAAACTTTTTGACATTTGTATTGGTGGGTGGAGGGGATACTCCTGATCAAGTAAATTTTGACACAAAAATGTGTCTCCCTAAGTGGGCTTTCACACCAAAGTAGCATGCGACGTGCGACTCGCTGCTTGGAAGCAAGAAGCACGTCGCAACTAGCATCTTTCACGTTTAGCTTCACACCGAAGCCGCAAATTGCGACTTATCTTCAGTTCTGTGTTGGTAGTGTACAATAACAAAACAATATTGAAAATGTCGTCGGAAGAAGACAATTTTGTGTTAATTGCTGCTATGATTGCAAGAAGAAGAAGGAAAAAAGAAGAAAAGTTTGGATTCATCCGTATTTACGTGATAATGCTGACACGCATAGCACTTTCATTGTATCCCAGCAGCTACAATTACATCCTCAAAAATTTCAAAACTTCTACAGGATGAAACAAACAACATTCAAGAAGCTTGTTGATCTAATGAAACCATCAATGCAGTTACAGGATACAAATTACCGAAGAGCTATCACTGTGGAGGAAAGACTTCTTATATTTTTGAGGTAGGTAGGTAATAAACCAGTTAATGCATGAAAATAAACCACAAGACAATTTGCTAAAACATGTTTTTATTATACATATACTCAAAAACTTATAAATCACTACATCGCTACTGCGTCAATGATTGATCATTTTGGTTAGGTGTGTAGCAGGCTGATTATGTGATGTTACCTTCGTTGATGAGCATGCCTCCAAATTGATCCGGAGTGAATGTGCCAACAGGAATGTTATTATACATATGGGACGTATGCGCCGTGTTTGATGCTGAAAGATCAGAAGAATACATCAAAGCAGCATTAGCCTGCTTGTCATTCGTAGACAAAGAAGCGCTCGCTGATGTTGATGTATTCTTTTCTTGCAACATATTGTCTAATGTCTGCAGCACCACTACTTTGAATCTTCGTTTCTGAGATGCATTTAAATTACCCATATCCGGAAGAATGCTTTTAAAAAATCTAAGTCAGGGTTTTCAGGTTTTGGCTCGCTTCTTTGAGAAAGGTAATTGATGACAGCATGCTCCATTTCATCGTCTGGTGGTTTTGCAGAAGTTTTTCTTTTTGTTGAGGATCTACTCGATGTACGTGATGGTGTACTTAAAAAGAATTTCCATCTTGCAAACTTGCCTCCGAATGATGATTAGGGTTGGGTTCTTCTCTCGGTTCTTCTGGACCGGCAGCTGTGGAATCATTTTCATCATCGTCTATTATACTACCCTGATCGGTTTCAACCATTTCATCTTCATTGGCCTCAGTTGGCAAATTGCCCGATTGAGGTCTTGATTTGGTGAATGGTAATACGAATTGCATAGCGTCCCATAAGTAATACGGCTTTTTTGATTTAGCTGAATCTCCACTTTTTCCAGCACGCTGTTTCACATATCTCGTGAGGCTACCTCGAAGTGTTTTCCATTTTTTTTGCATTCAGATGCTAAAACAAAACGTATGTCAATAAATTAGTGTAGTCCGCATCTTATAATTTATTTCAGTTAATACTATTATTGTAATTAATACTGATTATGATTTTGGTTTATCAAATATTTTATTTGCTTCATTTTCAGGTTTCTCGCAACTGGTATGACGTTTACAGCGCTTCACTTTGAATTTTATCGAGGAATTTCAACAATAAGTAGCATTATTGCGGATACTGCTGAAAAATTATGGATAGTTCTCCAACCGCAATATATGGCATTACCTACAGTGGAGCAATGGAAAGAGATTTCTGCCAGATATTATGAACTATGGAATATGCCAAATTGCTTGGGATCTTTAGACGGCAAACACATAAGAATAAAGTGCTCTAAAAATCAGGTTCATCATATTATAATTACAAAGGCTACTTTTCAATAGTTTTAATGGCAAGTGCGGACGCAGATGGCATATTCACTTTTGTGAGTGTTGGTGACTACGGTAGAAATAGCGATGGTCGTGTGATTAAATCTTCCGGTTTTTTCGCGCTCTGACAGAAAATAAATTGAACATTCCACCTCCTACTGCCTTACCGAATGATGAGAATAATTCAACGTTTCCTATGTTCTTTATAGGAGATGAAGCATTTCCGCTTCATAAAAATATTATGCGACCTTACCCCAGAAGAACCCTAACCAACTCCGAAAGAATATGTAACTACAGATTTTCGAGGGCTAGGAAAAGTGTTGAATGTGCATTTGGTATGCTGGTTTCAAAATTCAGAATTTTTGAAACACAAATTGACTGTAAACCAGATAAAGTTACTCATATTGTCAAAGCTGCTTGCATTTTGCATAACTATGTTCGCAAGCACGATGGCAGGTTTTTGCATGTCAACAACGAACAAGATGTTGATGCTGCTTACAATGCGTTGCCGAGTTTACAACAAGAGCTTCACGGACGTCAACCAACAACGGCAAGCAGTTTACGAGATAGGCTATGCGCATACTTTGTGAAACCTGAAAATGCACTACCGTGGCAAAACAATGTTTGTATATAAATACTAATTAAATATGTATGTGTTGATTATAAATAAATGTTTTTAAACTCCGTCGTATCGATTTAGAACTCCGATTTTAAACTCTCCGCCAGATACTTCATATTTATACTAAACATTAACGTGAACAACTCTAAGTTCCAGAAAAAAAAGTAAATAAAAAATAAATCAAATTTTAAGCGCACTGAAATGAATTGAATTTATTTTGGTGTTGAAAACTTTTTAAAATTACGCACGCCCATGTTTCGCCGACTATCAGCCGAGATTTCAGTTTTTTGTTGTTCAAGTGACTTCGTATAGATTTTACGAGTTATATTGACAAAGTAAAAAAATAATAAACTTACCTGTAGAAAAATATTTCCCAGCTACTTGATTCCAAGCTTTATCTTGCTCACTTCTGTTGCTATATGCTTTTAATGTGTGGTCATAAAGACACTGATAGGTTTCCACAGTTTGAACAAACGATATATTGAATTTTTCATCGTCTGGTAAACGTTTTGTGCACGACATCATGAGAAAATATATAAATAATACCTAACCTCAATCACCAAATGGCTATAAACAACGTGTGGGCAGCAAGGGAACACGCAGCCGCGTAGCATATTATACGACCTGTCGTATACTCACGTCGCACGCCGCACGTTGCCACGTAGCATTTTTGCGACGCTACTCCGGTGTGAAACCGTTCATAATATGTATAGGTTTTTAAATAAGTAGCATGCTTCTTGCTTCCAAGCAGCGAGTCGCACGTCGCATGCTACTTTGGTGTGAAAGCCCACTAAGAGTAAGAATCGACATGTTACAGGAAGTGTATAAGTAACGGAATTATCGGGGGTGACTCGTTTTAATTGGAATGTACTGTATATACATACAGGGTGTCTCACGGTCGATGGTACCTTAGACGTTTACCGAAAACGGGACATTGAATTTTTTGAAAATTTGACAACATTGGTTGCTTGCGATCTAGAAATCAAAACTTTTTTAAATGACGCAGCGTTGCCGCTTATACCAAAAAGTCGCATCATCTTTATCAAAGATAGCCATGAAATGTCATGTCTAAAAATAACATTATGATTATTTGGTATAGAATAATGTCAAGCAAAAAGATTCAGAAAGTAATGGCGAATCCAAAAATACTAAAATAAACAGGTTGATTCATTTGAAATATCAATGATGATACTACTTTTTGGTTTAAGCGGCAACGCTGCGTCATCAAAAATATTTTAGAATGCTAGATCACAAGCAACTATATATATTGCCAAATTTTCAAGAAAATCCAATGTCCCGTTTTCCGTGAACGTCTAAGGTACCATTAACCGTGAGACACCCTGTATACTTACATTCCAAACAATAGGCTTGAGGAAACTGTTTTCTTATCTCGTTTAAAACATTCGATTTTGGTTTGGAGGTTTGTTAATTAGGGTAACGATATAATGAATAAAAAAATAATAATACAAATAACCGAAAATCACTTTTTATCAGAGTTAAGTGGAGTTTCTGGTTCGTAAGAAAAAGTCAGACATTTGATACATACTTCAAAAACATAATATTTATTTAAAGAAAACAGCAAACATCGCAAGTAAATTTACTTAATTAGCTATGTCTAAAACCGGCCTTTTGGTAATGTGTTATCAAAAGGCAGATTATAATACACAGGCTGTTACAAATTTCGAGGGCTACCATTAAGATCTCGGAAACGGTAAGAGATACAGGGTTCGTTTATGTTTTTATGCCTAGCAATATTCCGTTTTAAAAAATTAAATTTTACAGCCATTTCTGAATAATCCAGAAGAAAACGAAGTTTTGCAAAACAATCTTTATTTTTTTCTGAGTTTATTTAAGAGATAGTTTAAAATACATAACATATTATAATTGCCACTTTTTCCACTCTACAAAATGATGCCATTAAATTTAATATCCGACGTTTGGTCTTTAAGCCGCCATCACCCACTTTGTTTTTTTTTAGGTAGGGGGAATATTTGATCTTAAACTAAATAAACTTGTATTTTAATTCCAAATCAACGACATATCACACTTTACATTTATGCGACGTTTTGAACCGAAAAACCATCATTTACTATTTCACCATTAAAAATACGATTTTATCACAAACCTTCGGGAAAATTCCCGTTCGCAGGTAAGTGTGGATCCTTTTTTATGACAGGCTACGATAAAGGATAAAGTAAATAGCGGCGTTTAATTAAATTAAATGCTTTATTTTAATACGTATTAGTAGATGTACGCTAATTAAATTTATGCCTGTAGCTTGTTAATTAAATTTTAAGAAAATTGATTAATTAAAACAATATTAATAAACAGTAATGAAAAAAAAATGGATGCATACTTACCTGCGAAAGAAAATTTTCAATGAACGTTTGGGATAAAATCATAATTTTTAATGGCAAAATGGTGAATGATGTTTTTTTGGTTCGAAACGTCTCATAAATGTAAAGTGTGATATGTCGTTGAATAAAAAATGTGCCACCATCTTCTAAATGGAAAAAGTATCAATTATAATGTGTCATATATTTAAAAATATTTCTTTAAATAAATTTGGGAAAGAATAAATACTTTTCGCAAAATTTAGATTTTTTCCGGATAATTCCAGAATGGCTGTAAATTTTTAAATTATTATCAAAACCAAATCTTTTTAGGCGTAAAAATGTGCAACTTTGCTCCAATTTAACTAACTAAATCTAAATCTCTTACCGATTCTAAGATTCTAATGGAGGCCCTTGAATTTGGAACAGCCGTTATAAAGCTTTGATTATTTACGATAAATACCTTTTTATTTGTTTTGCTCTTTTTAACCTGTTTCATATACATTTCCATATAAGTCTGTTTGCCAATTTTGTTTTCGTTGCTTTTTTAGTCGTTTATCTTCATCTAACGGTTTCATCTCCAATGTAAAATGGCAATCAATTCCAACTAAAATTTTTTTATATCTTTTATAAGTGACTATATTTTTTGAATGGCTTATTGTAAAAACACGATAAGCCACACGGCTAATTTATTTAATTAATAATATTATAAGCGACAATAAAAAAGTTTCAAGTATTATTCAGGAGTTTATCAACTCATTAAAAGGTATTAATGTAATTTTTTTAAACTTAAAATTAAATAACTTCGTATTTTGTGATTGTGTTTTCTTGTTTTTAGAATAAGCCCTTTATTTATAAAATTTAAATGTCACTCAAAATAAAAAATTACCCCAGTCCTCGCTTATTAGATCTGCGGTAACAAAATTCAAATTGTGGTCTTCGGTATTTATGGACCTCGTTACTTTGGGATTATCCAACATATAGGAATGTCTAAAACACGGTGTTTTTATCATTAAATACAATAGACATCGCTTTCTGATTCCATTTTTTTGCATTAAATAATGTATTATTCAGTAAATCGGTAAATTGCTCCTTTTTTACTATTTTTTAAAACACATTTTTTAAATGATTTTTTTTAAAGAACATTGCGTAAACATTTGAGATGAATCGAAGCAAAATTAACGAAGATACAGAGGTTTAAGTAACCACCCTATCCATGACTCTTATGTACAAAGCTAACTTTAAAGCGCCTTTCCCACAATTTACGTTTTTAAAGCCGGTGACCATCCTAACTTTAAAACTACTGCACCAATAACTTAAAAATTATTACTACTGTTTCTTTTAATAATTTTTAAGGAACGCTAAGGAATTTTTTTATTTGTTAATATTTCTAATTTTAATAAAAATAAATAAGTTGATATTTTTTTTCAAAATTTTTTACTTTAAAGTGCTCCCAAAAAGTGAAAAATGAAAATTTAAAAAAACCCTTCCAGCGTTACCTGGGGAAAACAATTATCTAAAGTACAAACTTAATTTTTTTGATTTCACATAATCAAGAACCAATATTTGATGGTCACTTCAATTTACCTTTTTTCGAGCCACTTCCGAATAATTTCCGTCATTGATGTATTTTTTAAAATTTTTGTTGCGCCACCGGTTTTAATCAATAAATATTGACTGTGTCGTCAAAAAAATATATATAAATGTAGGATTCTAAGCAGGGGCGGTCATAGGGAGGGCATGGGGATCATGGCCCCCATTGGATGCGACATCCTTTCTATTTTATTGTGTTTCCTACATGTCTAATGGCAAATATGGGCATTTATTGAGGGTCCCCCAAGGTTGGTCCGAGGGGTAAGGCTGATGATGGAATTAGAGGTCCTTTTTTTGTGGTTCAAAAATTTGAACCTTCTTAAAAAATTTCCACCTCACACACTTCTCCTCGCCCATGCCCCCCTCAGAAAGTCGATATAACCGCCCCTGATTCTAAGTGCACTTGAGCTCACTAGTGACTAGTAAGTTTGCTGTAACTGTCTTAAGAAAATATTGAATCAGAATATTTAAAATTTGTATCGTACAGGGTAAGTTCAAAATTAAAAAAATAATAATAAATTAAGAATCTGAATGGGTAGGGAGAAAGGGTTTTAATTACCTTTGTATTTTTTACAAAACCTACTTACGCGTATTTTTCATAAAGTAAAATATTATTTTCACTATCACCAACTAATAAGGTCATAGTCGAGTCCAAGTTAACAGTAGGTTTCTCCTCAACTTCTTTGGAATTTAATAAAACTATTTCCAGCTGAATTTCCTTATTACATTTCTGCAATGTCATTTTATATTCTGGAAGATGAGAAGCTTCTTCTACTATGGTGCTACCAAATGGAGCTTTTCGCCCAATAATCTACAAATAATAATGTGATCCAATTTCTTTAAAAATACTCTGAATAGAATATTCCTATCATGTTCTACAATTATACGAATACAAAGCCACAAAAGACTTATCTTACTTTGCTTATTAATAATGTACCAACAGTTTTTTTAATTTTTCAATAGTACAGGAAATAAAGCATTTCACCAGGCAATTTTTTGGTCCTGCATGAATTGACTTGAAATTTTAACAAAAAGTAGGAAATCGGCCAAGGATCACAATATATTGAACTGAAGGGTGCCAAAACCCTGGGGCTAAACGTTTTTTTTCTTTTTAACCACAGATATCGATCAAAAATGTTATTCCTAGCCAAAAATGTTCTTTCCATTTTTTTTGTAAAACTGATATTTTTAAGTTATTCGCGATTGAAAGTAACAATTCTTCCAAGAAAAATTGACGTTTTTGATGGTTTTTTTTCAATAAATAGAAAATTACGTATTTTATTTAAAAGCTGTAGAGAGAAAAACTGTGGGTTTTAAAAAACATATAAAACTTTTTTATAATTTTTCTAGGAACAATAAGAACCGAGATACGGCGTGTTAATGTTTAGCTTTTTTCGTCAAATATAAAATTTGAATTACTAGAAGGGATGGAATCGGGTGCATGGTCACGTATTAATTTTTTGAAAAACTCCCATTTCATCAGCTGCTAATTTTTTGAATTTTTAACTTTTTTTCATATTTATTTTTTCTGTATTTTTAAAATGTCGATTTCACATACATTTAAATTAGAATAACGGGAGATTTTCAAACTATTTAGTTCTTACAACCTAAATATTAATTTTTGCACTTACAATATATGTGAACTAGACCATTATTATATATGTAGGTTTAATTAAGAACATACGTTCATGTCTCATCGGTAGCGCAGTTAACAGACTCTTTGGCCTTTAACCCAGAACTAACCGCAAGACCTACCCGAGTTCGATCCTCAGCCGGGAAGACAATAATGTCCATGGCGGCACTTCTGCTTTATTTAAACGGTGCAGTGAAACGCATGCAAAACTGGTTAAATAAATTTATAACTAATAAAAGTCCGGCACTCAGGTTACATTGGTATTTGGGTATTAAGGCTTTTACAAAGGTAAAAAATATATGTAGATTCATGGAGAACCGTGACTCGTGTTTATAGGAAATGTAGATGTAGATAAACAAAAGGTTTCAACCAACAAAATAAATATATTGATATCACAGCCCCCAAAAATGAGGACTGTGGTTGATATGTGTTAAAACTATAACAACATTATTTTAATTAACAAATGACTTACCGTTTCAATAAGTCTTGGATTAGTATTAACTATCTCCTTAAACGTACTTTTGCCGGCTTTGACAAGTAAAGTAGACATAACTTGTCCTATACCTGTCAGCTGTTTAGAAACGTAAGGTGAATTTTCCCATAACTTGACCCGAAAACATTTGGCCAAGATTATTGTGTTAAGAAGAGCACTGTAGCACTTGGTTCGTGTTTCTAAATATTCAATTAAACCTTAAAATAATTTATTTAATCGTTAAAATGGTGTAGACTATAAATACTTTAACACTGTTAAAAAGCTTGCCATTTATAACAAATTGCGGCTATATTTAATTATATTGTATTAACAAACTTTTAGAATTAGGTAATATTATATTCTAAGTGCATTTATACATAAATAAAATAAAGGGCAATAAGACAATCTATATTCTAATGGATGGTATTTATTTGGGTACACGCCAAAAAATTAAATTAAAAGTACTAAAAAAACAAAAAAATAAAACAATAAAAGATAATTAAAAATCGACGTTTTAAAACCTTAATAATAGTTAATTTTTATTATTTTTATTTAATTTATCTTGACAACGGTGGCAGATTTGCCACCGAAACGTCGATTTTTAATTATCTTTTTACTTGTTTAAATTTATTTTGGGTTTTTAGTACTTTTTATTTAATTTTTTGCCGTGTACCCAAATAAATACCATCCATTAAACGAATATATTCTGAAATACAACTGTATTTTTTAGTAAAACACAAACCAAATAAAAATAATAAAACAAATTAAACAATTACAGTATCATAAACTAATCGAGAACGAATGGTGGCGATAGAAATTTACTGGTACTAAAAATTTTATAAAATAATATATGTTTGTTAAGTAGAAGTTAAAATCATCTTATTCTACATAAGTATCTAGGACCAATCGAATATTTATTTATTATACATGAGAAATTATTAAAAATATCCAATATTTACTATTGAATAGTGATTCCTATTCTCCAATTCCATTTTTTCGACAAAAAGCAAATGCCAAAGCTAACCATAACTTACATTTTGCAAGCCGTTCGCAACTACGCATAACTCTTTGAGAATCGTTGAGAATTGATTGATCGTTTATGTCCAAGTTTCCAAGAACAGCCTGAATAATACTGAAAATCATACAAAAATGATTAACGTATACAAATATTTGCATTTCTTATATCCAAATTGCCTAAAATTTAGTTAACTGACACTATTTTTACACATTATTGTGGTTACGTGGTCTCTTATCAAGCAGGCACTATCCTCCTTTTTCTAATGGAAAGGAAGCCTTTGACTACTCAACACTACTTTAGGCGTTAGCTTGAAGATATGTACATGTACGCTTATAGTAAGGCGTTTAAGAAGGGGATATAATCCCGAGCCTTTTTCCAATCCCGGGATCCTGGAACTGGGCAAAGGCAATGGATTCCTGGATAGTCCCAGGATTTAAGGGTAGAGTACAAAAAATGCGAAAATATTCAAAAATCAACTTTATTTTTAAACTTTCATTGGGAGTAGAAAAAAATCTGAACAAAAAGAAGTTTTCTCTTCAAAACAAAGAAAATAACTAATTAAAATATAGAAAAATCAACTTGATACAAACTTTCTTTGGTTAAAGACATTTCTATAGTCGTCTTTCAAAAATAAAAACAAAACCGTATATTTCTGCAACATCGACATACCCTCTTATAACCTCTAATTGATCGCATTAAAATATATGTAATTTGTATTAGAATAAAACAAACTTAATGCTATAATAAAACCATATAAATAATAAAAAGTAAAATATCTAAAATATACTCTAAAATAAATATATTTCAATGCAAAATACTAATAACTTTCGTGCTTTTACATGACTTTCTTTAAGTAAAACCGCCTAAACTTGATTAAAATCAGCTGAGAAATAAAAATGTTTGACTTTTTATTTTTATTGGCATTGACAACTTAATTAATTGAGAGAAAAACTAGGTGCGTTTCGTTTCATGCAATATTTTATTTTAAATTAAAATTTATTTATTGATCCCGAAAATTCCGGGCTTAAAGGAATTTAATTCCAAATAATTCCGGACTGTAAAAAGGGCGGGATTCCGAGATTATATCTTATACTTTTAAGACATCAAAAAGCCTTTAAAATAGGGTGGTAATAACCCCCTTTTTATTAAAAAAAGTTTTAGTAATAACCTTTTGCCTAAATTTTACCCTATGTCTATATTTGAGGGGGAGGACTTCTAAAAATATCACTTGCATAAGAGTATAAATATAAACATTTTTACGCATGCATAAACCGTCAGTTAATATTATTACGGTAAATAAGAAAATTACTTTTTTATTTATCAATTTATCAATCTAAAATATTTTCATATTAAAAGTTATTGTAATAAAGAAAAGACAATAAATTTACCTAAAAAAATTAATTTGGGTCTTGGTGGAATTAGGTATTTTAATAACAATCTTACCAATTGATCTTCATATCAACCGTCCGAATTTTTCCAGTAAGTGGAAACCTATTTGATTCTTTGTTTGTATTTTTATTTAGTAAGTTAAGACATTTTTGTCGTCAGATCTCAGATAAATTTCAGAAAACTCGGAACATTTCGAGATTATTGCCAGTATTTGTAATAATATTTCGTCTCCAGAAATCTAAAATATCACACACCAATGTAAAATAATTACTTTAAATTTACTTAAAATTAAACAAATCGTGCCAGGTCGATACTCTCGTCTGAGGTTCTGGAGGTTAAATACTAGTAGGTAGAGATTAGACAAAGAACTCAAAAAAATTAAATAAATTATAAATAGTTAGAATATTAAAAATGAGTATTTTTGCCCTAATTTATAATAAAATTTTACTTACTTTTGTGAATAACTCCATCGTGTCAAAACTAATATAATATTTGGCCATAATTTCACCAACTACAGTTGGTGCCACTTCAATTGCTTGGTTAATTTTTATCATTCCAGCTCTTACCAGTTTGTTGAGATCTACTTGACAAATCTCTAAAATACATAATTTATAAACTTATTAGTCTATAGTAATTCTTTAAATACTCTCAAATCTTATCCCGTTTTCCATATTTTTAATTTTACAGTGCATTCCAATTAAAATAACCCACCCCGTATAATTCTGTTATTCGTGAATAATCCTAAAAAAAGGTTAATTTTATTGTTTGGTGGGGGGGCGACAGGTATTATCCATTAGGCTGACTAGGCTACAGCCTAGGGCGCCATGAAAAAATAGACGCCAGACAGGGGAGTAATAGGCGCTAGACAGGGAGTTTTTAAAAAGTTTAGGTTGAGTGGGGATTTTTGGTGACTAATTTATCTGTGAATTAGGTGCTTTGGAATAAAATAGGTAAATAGGCGCGAAAAAGGAGGGAATGACCTTTTTTTTGGTCATCAAATTTTATGTGGTGAAGTAAGGCGCCTGGCACTCAAAATAGGCGCTACGGAGGAAAGGACCTTTTTCTAGCCTAGAGCGCCTCAAACAGTTAATACGGCCCTGCGGGGCATATTTTTATGTCAAAATTTATTTGTTCAGAGTTATCCCCACCCGACAATAAACACAAACTATAAAAAGTTTAAATGCAAAAGAGGGCCAAATGATACCTTATCTTAAATTAATTTAAATTCTTTTATTCTCTTTTCTTCAGTTTTTTTAAAATTAGTTTAGTGGTTTTCGAAAAAAATTACCCTAAATATCGAGATCTCTAGCCGGTGGCTTACCCATGTAACTTATTTATAGTTTAAAATATCAAAATAAAATTTGGTATGCAGGTATAGCACATGTCCAATGTCCATTTTTTGGCAAATTAATTTGTTTTAAATTACTTTCGAACCAGCCGGAACATACACTAAATTTCTTATTTTAAATGAGACGATCGGCTTATTTTTACTAATTTAAATAGAAAATAACATTTTAAGTACAATGATACTCCTTTATTACTTTTTGACATAATCTTTAAATATTTTTTATTTTAAAATTTTAATCTAGAATGCCATGAATGCAAATGTACTATTATTGAACTTTGAATGTCATACTCTATTTAAATTATTAAAAATAATTCGAATGTCTCATTTAAAGTAGGAAAGTTAAGGTCGTTTTCGGCTAAACCGGAAGGAATGGAAAACAACTAAATTTGTAAAACAATGAACATTTATGTAATATACCTCCGTATCAGATTTTATTTTAATATTCTTAATTATAAAAAGTTAGATTAGTTAGATGTGATCCAACAGCTAGATAACCAAAAATTTGGGGTGAATTTTTTTTGAAAACTACTGAACCGATTTTTAAAAACTAAAGAATGTTAAAAAAATAATTTTAAACCATTGAAAATGAGGTATAACGTGACCACCTTTTTCATTTAAAATGTTTGACGTTTGTGCTGGTGAGAGAAGGAAATAACCCTAAACAAATGAATTTTGACACCAAAACTGTCTACCTAAAAATAAAAATTGACGTATTTTTAGGATTTTCTTGTAATTTAAGAAATATCAGAATTATACAGGGTGGCTCGTTTTAATTGGAATGCACTTATGGGGACCTAGGTCTCCATAAATACACTGTATAATATTATTTACCTTAATTAGACAACAATTATTTGAATATTAACTCATACATATTTTTGTAAAATCAACGGTTTAAGTTTAGAGTATGAAGACTCATAAATTTTACAAAGTATAGCAGATAAAAATATGTACCAAGTAATTTTTTATCAATTTTTTCCTTTGATAATCCCGCAGGAAGTTTATATTTTTCTGGAGATTTTCGTGCTCGAACATAGAGAAATGTAGACGACAGCCAACTCATTGCCTCTTCTAAATCCGTAATTGTTCTTAGTACAATTTCAGCATTTAGGTGTTCTGTGAGGTGTTTGTGCAGGTTTGATTCAATCTTCTGATTACAATCAAGCATCTGTTCATATTTCACCTAAAAATATTTGAATTGGGGGAGGTTCAGAAAGCCCCGCACAGCGGTCAATGCCACTCACCGTCATAATTTTTAAACGCTCAATACAAACAATAAAGGTAAAATGCTAACTTAAACGATTTGCACTCGGGTGAAACCACTTTTAATCTTTCAGACGTTGAAAAACGTTTTGGATCAAGGTGAAAGTAGTTTTTCTTCTGGGAAAATTCAAACGTAAGTTGGATACATACTTAAGTATTAATTCGCATCATTAAGGTCAAAGCACACTAGGCGCTTAGGCCTCGGTACGCTCACGGTTAAGTCAAATGTGTACATGCTTTTAAATAAATGACCTTGAATACCATTTAAATAGCATGCAAAATATTTGGCCGGTCCATGAGCGTACCAAAACCTGAGCGCCTAGTTTGTTTTGACCTTTATTTTATCAAAATGTAGGTGAATAATTGTATTTTAATATGCATTAGTCAAATATTAGGTTTTGTAAGAGTTTTGAGAAAAGTTTAATTTTAAAGAAATAGATGCGTTTGCGGCCTAGACTGCCCAGAGAAAATGTCTGTGGCCAGGGTGGTACCAAACCATATTTTTGCATTTAAGCTAAGTAGATATTTAAAATTTTGTTGTACTAAGTAAAGTAATTTATCTGGTATATTTTTGTACAAAATATGCTTAAAATATTTTTTTTTATGTTGGGTTTTACGTACAGGCCCATAATTTTATTATTAAGAAGAATTATGATGTCTAGGACTTATAATAAATATCCGGTAACATGTTATATGAATTAAATAATTTAAAACTGTTTTATTTTATAAAAAAGTATTTTAATTGGTAGGCGACCTTATCTACCCTGGATGGGCGGCGTTGTCCAACCTATTGGGCATCTCCATTCATTAGTAGGGTCTTAAAAACATAAAGTTTTTTTTCTGAAAACACTTACTTATCCAAAAATTAAGCATAGCCTAAAATGAACAATAGAATTAAGCTATCATTGCCTTTTTTAATATAGACGTATATGTTACTGACACTTCACAAAATTTGCTTATGTGAGCGGCTTCCCGGATCTAGCCCTAGCCCTAGTTCCATTGTTAAATAAATATTTGAATGAAGTGTTAAAAATAACTGTAGCAGCAAACATATTTGTGTAATTTTTGTGTTTTACACAAGCAACGTGTGTTCGATTTTCGGTAGGGAGGCGATATATTTTTTTTTACCCAATAACAATAGCTCCACATGCCAGTTTGTCTACAAAAAATTGTTAATATTTTTATAATAAGGTTTTTTTTTGGTAAAATTAATGCAAGCGTATTTATAGATTTTATATAGACTTCTTTTTAGGGTCTTGTAAAAAATCATGTGTGCTGGTTTAAAGGGGATGGGATTGTTTTTTTGTTATTAGGTTAGGTATTTTAATTTCAATCAGACCCCGTGACCAATAACGAAAACCAAAGCCACTAAAAGGCTTTTCAGTCGACGCACAATAAGTCAATATCGTCAGTGTAATTCGCCAAGTGCGTAACTCCATTTTAGAAATTTTAGAAAAGCATTTTTTAAACAGAATTATACAATGCTGTGCGGTAGCATATAGTAAAAAATATTTTATTATAAAAGAATGTAATATTTTCTTTCATATTGAATTATTTTTTTACCATATGCTATCGCACAATCTCCAAAATTTCTAAAAATGAAGTTACGCACTTTGCGAATTACACTGATGATATGTGTCTTTGTTTAAATACATTTCAACAAGTTTCTAAGGTTTACAAGTTTAGTAGGAGTAACAATTGCTTTTTTAACTACAATATTACTTTATAAACAAAAAAAAACCTTCTTTTGCCAGTGCTAAAAAACAAGATAACCGCTAAAGGAAAACTAAAAATTAAAAGTGGATATTTAAATCTGAATAAAAAGAATCATTTTTGTAGTTTGCAAAATATCAATATTATTATTCCCTTTTTTGGACACACTGTATACCTTCCGTGGTACGATGCCTAAGAAATAAAAAGGGGTTTACCATCTTATACCCGGTAGCAGCTTAATTTTTAATATTACGAATCAACAATTTACCTGATCCTGAGAGCTGGTTAAAATTATAGCGGTAGCACTAGTGTCAAACTGAGCTCTACCAGCTCTTCCAATCATTTGGAAAATGGCCACCTCATCATAGTCTTTAAGACCTTGTCCTGATTTGTAACATTTTGTTCCTTTTATAATGACCAAATGAGCCGGTAAGTTAACCCCCATTGCAAGAGTACTGGTGGTAAGCTATAAAATGATTACCAATTTCGTTAATATTTTGGTTAAAGCCGATTCTCACTTAGGGGTTTTTCAAGGACACGGGTGGAATCATATTCATGCACATTTGAATTAAAATCACAACTTTTGGTAGTACCAACCGTTAATTTATGTAGAGAATTTTGTCAAAAAGTCGTTACCCATAGGGAAATTAGAACCAGTCCTAATTTTTGGCGGGTAAAAACGCACGAGTTTTAACCCCTTACCCATGACTCGCAGGTGTGAATCGTAAAGTCAGACTTTTTACCCGGGGTAAAAATCCTGGGTTAAAGCCCCTAGGTGGGAATAGGCTATTAGGTAATTAATTTAATAAATATTGAAAAGTATCTAATATATTATATATTAATTTATTTTTTGATTTTTTAAGATACTAATTTTTGACTGTACTTTGTATACCGTATAATAATGCAGTTGATGGGAATGGATTTGCTGCTAAATAATAATGTTTGGACATAATATCGATAAAAAATTTATATAAATGTTTCTAATTTAAAGGCTGACGATAGTTCCTTATATACGAGATCTTTGTTTTCATACGAAAGATACGCTTAGGAAGCTAATTTTAAAAGTTGTTGCTATCTCAAGTACTCTAACCGATGTCCGAAATTTTATATATACATTATGTCCACGGATGGACAATAGCACAAATGGACCAAAAAATTAAATTATTAAGAAAGTCATGTATGGCAACTGCTTTTGCTTCTTACAAAAAAAAACAAAATTTACGTTGAGAAATTTGTTTTATTTTTTAAGAGAAAACTTTCTTTATTTTTAATAATCCAGCAAAATGTCAAATAAAAAGGTTTTAGGAATTAAATAAGGATTTCTTTTCTAAAATTTCAAATGAGATAAAAAAAAATAGGGATCATATTTTTTTATCATGTATGTTTTAATTTTTTTACGTAATTTACCAGGTTTTAATAATCAATTTATTTAATGTCAAAGTTTCATAAAAACTTCATAAAAAAAAGTGTAAAACATGATTAAATAAAAATATGATCAAAAAAACATCTTTATTTCACGTAAAATTTCGGATATGGGTTCCTTATTTAAATCTAAAAACCTTTTTTTATTTGATATTTTGATAAATGATTAAAAATAAAGGTAGTTTTCTCTTGGTACATTTCCACATTTTTGTACTTTTTGGCAACGTAAATATTGTTGTTTTTTTAAGCAAATGCAGTTGCCATACACGAATTTCTTAAACATTTAAATTTTTGGTCCATTTGTCCTATTATAAAATCCATCCATGGACATACAGTATTTAACCATTTGATATTTTAAACACTTGATCCCGCCTGACGTGTCATGGACGTGTTGCCGGCCTTTTGAGTGGGATGGCCACGAGAGGCGAGTAATGCGTCATATGAATTTTCACGTAAAATTGACATGCGCTCGTGGCAAACAAAAGTAAAAAGTTCTTCTTTATCATCACTTGACGACATTTTTCTTAAGAATAAATATCATCGAGAAATACACGACGCGGGACAGCTGATTGCGTGTATCTGTGCAGTTCCGATTTGACAAGCACGTTGCTTCGCGCTTATGTCCCGCTGCTGTCCCGTCCCGCTTTCTATATACCGGAAGCATAATTGTTATTCTTTTTGTACAGTAATTATAATCACCTGATGGTAAGGCAAACCAAATACATGACTACCATAGTAATAGTATAGAATTAAATGGCGATTTTACCATGCCCAGAAATGGTTTGTATATTTAGTTTAGGAATTTGCAGTGGCGTACTATGTTTTTCTTAAAAATATTTTGCAGTAAATCCCTCACGGACGACACTGATAAAAGTAATTTTTTTCTTATTTGTCAAAAAGATCCCTTAATGCAGGTATGAGAAACCTTTGACATGATGCGTGCCAAACTTTAGTGTGCACATACGTTCGCGGGCCGCGTTTAAAAGTAGTACATTTTAAAGTAGTGGTAAAAGTCTTCATAATTTTTTGCGATAGATATCAGACATGAAATACGACATTGTTATTATAATATCAATTAATTAAAATAACAAAATTAAATGGTATAAATAGGTAAGGGCTTTGATGTTTGCCGCCACCATCTTTGATGATCGCCGACACTCGGCTTGCTCGCTCACTTGATTCCGTGAGTTTAAGTAAGTGGTGTACTTTTTTTTAAATAGGTTTTTTAAAATGTCTCATCGCCGCGCCGGCCGGATTAAATCGTATAGCGGGCTGCATCCGGCCCGCGGGCCAGCGGTTGCCCATATATGCTTTAATGCACTGGAGACGTCTTCTAAATTTCTCAAAAATATCTAGATTGATAAAAAAAAGGTATTATAAATAACGATTATTTTTCTTAAATTTTAACACCCTGTAGTTCCAAAAAAGGACGTTTAAAACATATTATGATCATATAATTTTTTTTTCAATAATTTTTCGTTGGAGAATCCTCTCCCCTAAAGTTTGTTGGTTGAGTTACTGACCCCCTGAAGCAAAGTTAGTTAAGAGAAAACACCCTGCGCACGACAACTATGTGGAGTTTATAAAAAAGTTCAAGCTATAAAAGGCATTAAACATAAACATAACGAACCAAAATGGGCAAATGTCCCTCTCTAAAAGAAGCCTCGATAATATTTCGATTTTCAAGTACTAATCCAGCATGATGAAAGGCAATTCCAAAAATAGTGCACTCTTTTTAATTTTGAATCGGTTATTTTTTCCGAGATTTGATATAGTACTTCTTTTTGCTTCTGAGTTAATCGAATTTGCAAATTACTAACTAGGTGACTTGTTGCCATTTCAACACTTTTTCTTGTACTGCAGAAGATCTAGAAGGAAAATAATCTATTATCATTAAGTTATTTAAAAAATGAACACCATACTTTTATTACTGTATAGTTGGTATTTTCAAACGTATTTTTTTCATAACAAATAAATATTTTTACTTCTATTCTCAAAAACTAATTTCATAACCCTTTTTTGGCTTTATCCTAAAATTATTATTTAAACCCTATGGTTAGCTCTATATATTTAAAATTAAGGCCTGAAAATGTTAAGGAAATATTCGATTGATATCAATATTTAATACGAGTTATACAACAGATTAATATCACGGTCCCACAAAAAAATGAAAGTTTATACACAAGACTCAGACAAATGTATTCCCATATATTTTTCGACGCTGAATACGATATCGAGCACAGAAATGGCCCCACACTTTTGGAATTGGCCCACGGGCCAAAAATGGCCTCTATAAACACTGAAATACGGTTTCCAAGATAAGGTTGGGTCGAGGGTGCATTCTAAAGCTAAAGCCGGATTTGTGCTCACAGGTCTACGGCTAACTGAAATTTTTGTTTGGGACCGGATAAAAGACCCTCAGGAGCCAAAAATCGTATAGACCTAACAATCACTAGCGGTGTAATTTTAATATACTTTTAAATTCTGGACCTAAAACTATGTGCAAAAGTTTTTGGCCAGTTGAAATTCCCAGTTTGGGATTGATGGAACACGGTTTTTCGTCCCTAGGGGGTCATTTTCCGGTCCCAAACTAAAAATTTTAACAGGCCAAAAACTTTTCGCGCATATAGTAAGGTCCAGAATTCAAATGTACATGAAAATATTGTTGTTGTGATTGCTACGTCTAAAACACGATTTTCCCTTCTCTAAGGGGTCATTTTTCCGGTCCCAAAACAGGAAGTTTCAGTTATCCGTAGACCTGTCTAGCACAATTCCGGCTTTGGCTTCAAAATACACACCCCGGAAACCGCGGATTTCAGGGCCTCAATAGGCCATTTTCGGCCCGTGGAGCCAATTTCAGACGTATAGGACCATATCTCGGGATCGGATTCAGCGTCGAAAATACATGGGAATACATATGTCTGACTCTTGTGTATATACTTTTTTGTGGGGCTGTGTAAGAAAACAATAAAGGTGTTTTCTTGTCCGATATCAAATAAAGTAAATTAAATTTTTACTTTTTTCCAAAGCCCACTTTTTTTAGAATTTCAGACTTATTTCCTTTGTGGTAATTTATATACCAAAAAATTTATAAAAAGCAGGTCTATTATTAATAAAGATTATCAAAACACTACGAAAATATTTACTAAGTAAATTAAGAATTAATTTCTGTCAGTGTTGTAGACCCGAAACATTTTTAGGTTCGGCATATATTATATACATATATTAAAAAAATTAAAAGATTTTAAAAATTTCTTTCATAGATAAGTAAAAATAAAAAGCTGAATTTATAGATTGACGTTTTCGTTTCCGTTTGTCGTTTGACGTTTTGGTTTCTGACATGGTATATGGAAACGGTGAACAGAAATTATAAATTGACAAATAGAAAGTTGTTGTTTCATCTTCTAACTGAAAACGTCAAACGGCAAACGTTAATCTATAAATTCAGCTTTATAACTTAACTAAAATATCTTGTGTATACATGATTTAATATCATCTGGTAAGAGACTAAGGCCTCGGCTATGATAACAAGTGGAAGCGTCTAGCGGAAAGTATCAAATTCCTGTACTGTCTGCAATATTTTCTGTTAAACAGTGTTTTGAAACCAGTTTATATACATTAGAAGCACTCCGCGGATAATATTTGTTCGTTTCGAGCGACAGTAGCAGGACCACTGATCTCGATGGATAGCCAATGTTATTACCTGCACGAAACAAAAGTTACATTCCATGGGCGAAAAACGGGTTTGTGCGCGCAAGGAAATCGAGGGTTAACGCGCCTGGCGCCTAACAGGCTATCCGCGTTATCGGAAACGGAAACGACACATTCTCTGGGTTTCTCGTTAGGAGTACGGTAGTTAATGAGCGTCACGGTCAGAGTCAGAATGCGGACGGTGGGTACGGAGTGCCGGTGTTGTATTCTCCCAGTGCGCATGTTCGTCCACCCTCGATTTGTTTACTGCGCGAGGTCGTAAACATCCGCAAAATGCTTCTTGCCACTGCGGATCTAAATGTGGGTTATCTATTCTCACCTATATTGCAGCCACCTGATTTAAAAATAAAAACCGGAGAGTGTGAGACCGCTTCCTTTGATCTTTATGGTAGCATAAAAGATGTTTTATTTGCTGCCGCTCGATACGAACAAATATTATCCGCGGATCGTTTCTAATGTATATAAACTGGTTTCCATAACGCTGTTTACCACAAAATACTGTAGCCAGTACCGGCTACTAGTACAGAGATTTGATACTTTCCGCTCGATGGTTCCGCTTGTTATCGTAGCCGAGGTCTGACGTTAAAAATTTACTCTTACCAAAACAGTATTTTTTTCGATTTGACCATGAAAAATGGTTTATGAAAAGAAAATTCTAATTTGATAAAAAAGGTTGCGGAAAAGTTTACTTTTAAAAAAAAATCCTCTGGGCACTAGTACTTTAAGATTTTAAAAATTGCGGCAACTTTTTCTGTACGTAAAAAGAATTAAACAAACACTATTATTGTTATTTGTACCAAAGTTAAGATCTTCTAACAAAAATTATAAACTAATCCAAAATGGAATATTACACATAAAATGAAAGAGCATAAGTTATTTTGGTTTAGGTTTAGCATCGGTTTTATTTTTAATAAAGAAAATTACAAAAAAATGAATCTTATTGTTTTGTTATAATTATTTAAACCTATAAACGTTTCGACTTGTACTAGACAATTTAATTGAGGAAAAAAATCATTTTTACGTTATATCATTTTTTATGTCACTTACCACAGTCGGTTTTCCGTCAGAATATTTGTATATTAGGTTTGAAAGTTTATAATTTAAATACATGTCAAATTTAAAAGATGTCTTATTGGTAATCTTAAAGCCATACACAATTTTATTTAGTTTTACAGGTCTTACATCTTCCGTAAACCTAAAATAATTTAAGTTTTTAAAACAATATTTTACAAGAATATATAGGGTGACAAGGGTGATTCCTAGTGGCGATAAAAAAAAGTTGTAATGGTTTTCAAGATACGGGGTGTAAAACCTTCTTTAAAAAATAATTTCTTAAATTTCCCTTACCGATTTTGGCAGTGTGGTTTATAGCATTAAGGGTTTAATTTGATTCTGACTTGATTTAATTTATTAAGTCCAGTGGCCTCTCGAGCAGCACCTAAACGAATATATCTGACAAAAAATTATACCACTGGCTATTATAAATTTGTAATACACTCGGAGACAAAAAAACGGACACACAATTTTTTTTTGTCCAGTAGCTTTTTCCATCAAGATTATTATTAAATATGATGATTGCAAAAAGTTTTATAAGATTTGGTGTTATACAGAAAAGAGCCAAATGTTTTCCACCCTGTATTACCAGTGTATTGGATTTTAAAACCCTGTCTTTTCTTAAAACTTCTTATTTTTTATTTATATTAGTATCTCTATTCTAAAAGGATATACAAATTTTTAAAGAAAACAATGCAATTTAATTAGGATGGTCGTAATATAAGCTATATTGCGAACAGAAGATAATCGGGAAACTTAAGATTTGTATGTTCATAAACTAATAAAACAAATCAAAACTAATAAAAATAACTATGACAAACGTAGTATTTTTAAAGGTCTTAAAAAGATCTTTTTACTGGTAATATAATATACAGGGTGTATTTTTTTAACTTTTCTTTTGTCGTACCCTGTATATCATAAGAGAAAACAAAAATCTTATTACTGATTTGGAAACTATGAAACCAACCTAACAAACCAATATTTTTATTTATATTTTTATCTTAAAAAAATAATAATAAAGGAGATGTAAAATTATAACTTGACCCTCGATACACAAATTTCATTGTCTGATATAAATAAAAAAATGATTTTTTTAATCCAATATAATGGTAAAAATTGTGACGTTAAATTAGTCTACGGGCTATAATTAAAATCTGTCAAAAAACCAAAAGTTATTTAAGATTGAATTTGATCCAAATTCTATTTGTCCAGTTTTTTGTCCAGGAGTCCAGAAGTGTATTTTGTTTAAACCAAGCAAAAAAATAACTTTTTGTTTTGCTTTATTTTTCTTGCTTAATTTAAAGAAAATATAAAAATTGCACAAAAGTTAGTGCTGAACATATTTTTTTTTGTTAAAAAATATTTGTTCAGGTGCCACTCGGGGCGCCACTGGACTTAATAAATTTATTCTTGCCTCTTACTGCGGTTAATTCAATTACACTTCTAAGTTTCATCAAAATCGGATAAGAAAAAAAGTACAAAAGATAGGTATAGGCAACCTATACACCAGGGAATTTTATTTGTTATCATATGGGGAAAATATAGGTTCTTTCATTTAATATATTTAAGTATTTGCTATTTGATTTCCTAAAAAGTAAAATTATTTTTTAAACACGCTGTACAAAATTTATTCTTAATATGACTTACGTATGATATGGCAAACGTGTTAATATAAAATTAATTTAATTGCACTTGCGTATTTTGAAAAAAAAATTCAATAACCAATAAATTTAGTCCTTTGATACTGTTATTAAACATTTTATAAAAATGGTTTTTTACGTAGGATCGAAAACTTACATAAAATATAGGGTATTTCATTTAAAATAATATAAGTTTGATACGTCTACTTTTCTGAGACACCATGTATAGGCTACAATAATTTTATACTGTGGCCTTATCCGATCTCTACAGGGTGTAACAAAATAAGATGCTGTTCCTTAAGACTATTAATCCTTAGGTTATTTTAAGAAGAAAAGTTTAAGTTGAGCGATGTCCTAAACCCCTTAACTTAAGCCACAGGGTGTTAAAATCTTAAGAAAAAAAAATTGAAAGACCCAGTGTAATTTTTTTTAAAAACTATTGATTTTTAAGTACCGCTAGACTTTACAATTAGAGCTCTTATAATGAAATAGTAACATTTTTTAAATTTATATGTTTATGAAATACTTTATTTATTTTTTAATTAGTAAATTGGCCATGCATAAAAATGTTTTTTTTCGCAAAAATTGCATGTGGGACGAAAAATCAAATTTGCTCTAAAATGAATGGGGCTTATAAAAGTAGTTTTAATTTTACGGAAAAGCTGTGGCGTACATATCTAATATTTTCACAAAATATTTAGTCTACGTTTCTGTACAGACGCCAATAGTTAAACTTTAAAACAATCTGCTTCATCAGAAAATGGCTGTTGATACTCAGAGGGTGTGTGCTAAATTAAATAAACATATCTAGAAAGGTATTAAAGTTATGACGAAGAAAATATTTTTCTTAGGATTTTGACACCCTGTGGCCTAAAAGTTAAAAGGTTTAAAATTTAGGGTTATTTGAAGTTTTCTTCTTAAAACCACAACCAGAATTAACACCCTTAAGTATTAGCATTTTATTCTGCAGCACCCTGTATATGTGCCCCAATTTACTTTTTTTAAATCTAATGGTTATCCAGCTACAGGTTGAATCGAATATGATAGTAGACTACCCTGTATACACTTTTTTCATAGAATTAGTTCAGAAATGTGCCGTTAATTTTTTTACCGCAATAATAAAACCCTATATATATCTTATACAAACCTAAAATATTTTGCGGTTCCGGTGGGTTCAATCCATTCAGAAATATCAACAACATTTGGGATGGTTGCTGATAATGCTACGAATCGAATCTGGTTGTTCTTAAATTACGCATTAAAAGGACTTTTTCGGCAGCTTTAATGCGGCTAACCTAGAGAATATGTTTGTAGTAGTTATAGAACGTATAGTCATGCTTTTCTTAAATACAAATGGAATTTTTGTAATGCAATGCAATATGCAACGCAAAAAGATTCGCACGTTTGGACAGATACGCGTAATGCTAGGTGGGGCAGTGCCCCGGAATACCCAAGCTTAGAAGGTCACTTGGAATTTGTCTCACTTAATATAAATAATAGAAGTAGTGAAAATTTCTTCCACATTTAAAATAAAAGTCAATCAGAATTTTAAAAGAGTTAAACACATTTTTTTAGTAAGTCGAATTGGCCCTTCTTCATTTTTTGCCCCAAGGCCATTGCTTACATAGCTACCCAACTGGTCGCGATTTATGCAGGTGTCGGTTTTTGCGCAAACACAAAGTCGTTTGATGCAGCGTTAAATTCAGGGAGTTGACTTTCCCCTCGGAGCAAAAAAATCCGCGCCGGAGAAATTTGGTGTCAAATCATAGGTAGGAACGTCACCTCAAAGTATCTAATTTGTTTGTTTGCTTTTTACACGTGAAGACCCTTTTTTGGTCTTCAACGGTTAGCGGTTAGCAATAATATTTTTTGGTAACGCCCATCACCCCCCACCCCTTCCCCTCCTCCCGGAAATATTAAACTACCCGCTGGAAAACACATTTCTGAATTCAACACTGGTTTGATATGAGTTCTCCGCATCCGTTTGGAAGTATTTTGATGTAGTTGCAAGTAACAATGTAAAACGAAGTTTAAATGTGGACACGAAAGAAAATGTACGTAGGGTGTTCAGAAAGTTTTGAGATACTTTGTAACTAAACGGTGCAGGAACGCAACATTGATGTTTTTTGTTTGTACATGTCATGACTTGTCGTAGTCCTACATAGTAATTAGTAAACTATCAGTTTTGCGCCAGTTCGTGTCCAGCGATTTTATCGCAATGGCGTCATGGACGGCTATCGAGTGCCGTGCAATTTTGAAATACAACTTTTCACGTCGGTTATCTTAAGAACAGTGTTTACAAGAAATGAAACCTATACTTGGTGATGACTGTCCATCTCGTGCGACCATATGCAGATGGTACAAACAATTTCAGCGGGGCTCGTTTTCGCTTGAAGACGCCTCAGGTCGACCGTGTGAAGTAGTTACCCCAGAAATTATATCTGCCGTCCAAAAAGCTATAGAAACAAACCGACGAATTACCTATCGACAGTTAGAAGAGACATTGAACATTAGTTTAGCAACATTACACACGATCATACATGAGCACTTGGAATTTAGAAAAATTTGTACTTTTGGGTTCCACACAAGTTAACTCCCGAGCAGCAGTCACAAAGAGTGAATTGGTTTAAAAAATGTATATCCAAATTTCAGGAGGGTAAATCTAAAGACATAGTGTCGATCGTCACGGGAGATGAAACTTATCTTTATTATTACGACGTCCCTACTAAACAATAGAATAAGATATGGGTTTTCGAAGGTGAAGAAACTCTGACGAAGTTCGCAAATCAAGATCTGTAAAAAAATAATGATAGTTGTTTTCTTTGGTTCAAAAGGAATGATTGAACGTGTTATACTCCGAGAACAGAAGACCGTAAAAGCTCTCTGGTACACTACAGTATGCCTTTCAAAATTTATAGAAAAGTTAAGAGTGATTCGCCCAAACTCACACCTCGCTAGCTGGTACCTTCATCATAACAAAGCCCCACCTCATCGAGCTGAACTTACCAGTCAATTTTTGACAGATGCAGGCTTGAAACTTTTGGAACATCCGCCTTATAGCCCCGACTTGGCGCCGTGTGACTTTGGGTTGTTTCCTTTTGTCAAGAGCCAACTGAAAGGACAAAAGTTTAAAACTGAAGACGCGCTACTAGGCCTGGGATAAAATATGCGCTGAAATTTCAAATGAAAAGTGGAAAACTATTTTCAGTGACTGGTTTGTTAAAATGGAAAAGTGTATTCAATGTGGTGGAAATTATTTTAAAAAATCAAATAAATGTACATATATCTCAAAACTTTTTGAACACCCTACGTACTTTTATTAATTGTATGTTATAAAGAGAAATCAGTTTTGTAAAACCGTTTTGTAAAAACATCTTTTTTGTTTTTTTCTAACAAGTAATAATATCTTAAAATAAGAAAAAATCTTGCACTACAACCTTGTTGGTTTTTAAGTTCGTTTTAAATGCGGATATACATATTCGCAGAGGAGTTTGCAACAATGAAAAAAATACCATTGTTGCATTGAATATTACGTTGCATGTTGCGTTGCATAATGCATATGTCTGGTGTGAAGCATAATTTCGTAGGGTAATAAAATATTATAGCTAAACTTTTTAAAACTAATATAAAGTAACCACATTTTCAATCATACAAATCGGGACACGGGAAATAACAAACCAGTAATTTTTTTGTTTTTTCGTTTTCTTTGCCCAAAATTAAAAAGCAAAAAAAAGGTCCTTACCCTAGAAATGTTTCAATAGGTATCCCCAAATGTTTTAAAGAATAAAAAGTAGTAAAGTAGTGTTAGTGTAAATGTTGTTCCATGGTGGCTAATTTCGTAATTTTTTTATGTTCTAGAAAAAATTCGAATAATGAACAAAATAACATATTATTTTAATTTTCAATATTTTATATTTTATTTTTACTTCACAAATTATTAATTTATGAAATAAACATATTTTTAAAAACGTTTAAAACGTCATCTTAAGTATATTTATAAAAAAAAACCCAAAAAAAATATATTAATCAATTATTTAAACTTTTATACCAACTCTTGACAACATGACAACCAAAACCCGTAAAAAACATTATTTAAAAAATTAATAACTTGTTGAAAAATGTCAATACAACTTTTATGATCATGGAGTCATATTCTTTTAAGTGTCTAAATTATACCAGATTTTTCTCAAATTTTTAAATTTATATTTGCATAAAATAAAATATTTAAAAACTACAGTGGTGGCGGGCAAACGGCAAAACGAGGCGCGAAAGCCGATTTTCAACGTTAATTAAAAATTATAAATATTGGAGTTACAACTTCGGGAATAAAGAATTTACTTTTATATTATGTAGGGACCACTGATCTCGATGGATTGCCAATATTATACCCTGCGCGAAACAAAAGTTACATTTCATGGGCAAAAAAACCGGTTTGTGCGCAAGCCAGTTGAGGGTAAATGCACCCGGCTTCAAACAAACTATCCGCATTATAGGAAAGCATTTGTTGACGGCGTCCTGGTTTTCCGTTCGAAGTACGTCCGGACGAAGGGTACGGGGTGCCGGTGTTTGTATGGCTTTTAAGTGCGCATGTTCCTCCACCCACTGCGCGAGATCGTAAAAATCAAAAAATGCTTCTTGCCACTGCGGATCTAAATGTAGGTTATCTATGGTAGGGACTTATACTTTTTGAGATTTGGCCAAAAACTGGCTATTTTTTTTCAGTTTTTGTTAATAATTGAGACGTGAGTGGATAAAGGTTTTATGTGACGTTAGAGTATTCTGATACTTGTACGGCAATATTTTTCATACAAAAAATAGAGATATTTTTTCTGCTTGTCATGTGAAAACCGTAACAAAAAATCCATGTCCAAACTTGCTAAAATCTCAGAACAAGTACTTGTAACATAGCACCTTTATCCACTGACGTCTTAACTATCACTCACTCTGGATTCCATTCCATATTGTTTAAGCCATCAACCATATTTTTAAAATACTATATCCGATGATAAAAGAAATATTAAATACATACTATAACTTCCAATGTTGGGCCTCTAGAATCGTCATTTAATAAATGGACTTCATCAATCATGAATAGATTGATATCTGCAATTAGTTTTTCATTGCTTCTCCACCTTCTAGTAATAACATCCCATTTTTCTGGTGTCGTAATTATCAAATTATAACAGGAAATATTTCTAGAATCTATATCGTCGGTATCACTTGTTAGTGAAATACATTTTAACCCATAATCTGCAAATTTTTTATGCCAATCTATCAATCTTTCCCTACACAATGCTTTAATGGGTGAAACTAAAAAAAAGACGTTTTTCGTAATTTTTAAATGGTAATTTGGTCTAATATATTATTAGTTTCATTTTCGATGGTTTTACAGAGTATCTCTAAAACCTTAAAAAATATTAAAATTTTAATATAGGACACTCGATCTCTTTTTTGGAAAACAACTGTAGTGAAAACAGTTTATGGATATTGCAATCCATTTCCCAAATTATGTTTTTTTTATATATAATAACAAGCTAAAGATAGTTGTAATAAATAATAGTTTAAAAAAACTAAAAAAACACGCTTTTATATGCAACCGAACTAAAAATTAGAAAATAATTTTTCATTAAAAAAAATATTGTCACTTCAGAGTAAAAAGCGTGGAGTGCTTAATATATTAAATGTTATAATTATTATATTTGCCAATATCTATGAGGGAAAAGTTATGAAAAAATAGTAAAATGCACCCCACGCTTTTTACTCTGAAGTGACAATATTTTTTTAATGAAAAATTATTTTCTAATTTTTAGTTCGGTTGCATATAAAAGCGTGTTTTTTAGTATTTTTAAACTATTATTTATTTTTCATTTTTTAGTTCGATATGCATGTATGTATGTATGTATGTAAAAATGCTCCAGTTTATTCACTAAAAAATTCCTTCGCCATTTTGTCAAGAGTAGCTAAACTTCCTGAGAAAAGTTTGGGACGTTGCCAAAAGATGGCAACACAGGTGTTGTTTTTATAATATAAAGGATTTTTTTTATCCTGGCGATCCTAACCAGGATAACGGGATACTGTTTGCAGATTATTGCATTGTCATGGGTCCTTAATACGTGTGCAAAGTTTCAAAGAAATCGAATAGCTGGAAGTTGGTAAAAATTAGGCTCAAAGATTCCGTTACATAGATAGATAGATAGATAGATAGATAGTTACAGATGCAGCTTCCGGCGTGACACAGGAAGAAACTTTAATATAGACAATATGATAGAAGGCTTAACGGAGTGTGAAGGAAGCTGGAAAAGTGTATACAGAACAGTAAGAAGAATAATTGAAACCAAAGAGATTGAAAGCCGTAACTAAAGGTATAGAGTAAGGAAAAGACGGCTCGTGTATTGAAGTAATGCGAAAGCGGTTTCCGATACACGGTGCTATGGAAGATAGGCTTAGCTGGCGGCAATTTTTGCCGGAAACCGCACTCCCCAAGCGCTAGAACATCTCAGAACATCAAAGCTTGGGGATGTCTGATAAACAGATTTCCCAACCTCTTAAAAAAAAAAAAGATAGATAGTTACAACCCAAGTTAATAAAAGCGTGTTAAAAATGGACATAATCTGAAAATAACCCTGTAGCTTCGCGAAGAATTGCAATATCTATAAACTATTTTCCCTACAATTGTTTTCTTAAGCAAGATATCAAGAATTCTATATAAGTTTTTTGATATTCCTTACGGTTTTCGAAATACCACGTAAAATCATCCAAAATGAAACATCCTGTACAGGGTATGCCATTTTGGTTAAAAAGCGAGGTATCTTAGTTATTATTAAAGATAGAACCTTGCGCTTTGAACTTGGAATACTTTTTGTGAAACGAAAGATGGCAAAAACAAAGTATGAATTTTCAGGCACCCCTTGTATCTCAGTTGGCTGATAACTTATCAAAAAGGTAAAAACTGATTCTTATATAATTTTTTCGTACAATACAGTGGCGTAGTCGGATTTTTTCCATATAGGGATAGTAGAGAAAACCGAAACGGTGGATTATCTCAGCAACCATTAAATATAAGTGACCCAAACTTTGTGCTAAGGGGTAACTAAACATGAAGAATTCAAAAATTGTATTCGCAAGGTTGCCAAGTTTATAGTTTTTCTGTAGGTTGGGGAATTTTAAAATTTTAAATGGAATACCCTTATTTTTATTATTGAAACTGATTGCTTGTATCAACTTTATTATGACCTGATATTATGGTTTTTACTCCTGTCAATTTCGGAGATAAACCATTGGCCCAGTTCTCGTCTGGCGTCTTGTTAAGATTTTATTTTATTAGATTAAATTAATTTCAACGGAGTGCTAATGAACCTTTGTTTATAGATTGAAACCTTTGTATTGTAAATAACTTAATAATAAATATTTCATTATTTTATGTGTTTTAAAGTAATAATAACTTTTATTATATTGTGTAAGAGCAGAATAGTTCAACACACACTAAAAAAATTTAATTTTTATAAAATGTTAAATAAACTTTTTAATTTTATTCTGAAGAAAATCCAAAAATATTTTGTTTAAAAAAGTTATGATCTAAATAAATTTTAAGTTTTAGGTAAAGTGCCCTCTAGCGGTATTTAAAAAAGAATTTTTTGTCTTAATATTTTAGAATCTGCAAAGCTCGATTTGTGTGCCAAATATTAACTGGATTGGTTAAAAAATAAATGCAATATGGCGAAAAAAACAAAATAAAAATTAAACTTAGACTCGAAAACGAATGACATTTTGGAAAAAAAATTATGGCTTGATGGTCTACCCTTATTTTGTCAAGTAGAATCACCCCCTTAAGTTTCGTGATCGATTTTTGAATCACCCTGTATATGGGATAATAAAATAAATCAATACAACAGTTGTTGTAGTTATAGTTAAACAATTTTTTCAATTATTAATAATTTATGTAACATGTGCATAGGGTGATACCAAATAGGAGGTTTGACAGCACGAGCCGTTAGGCGAGTACGGAAATTGCATGATTAAAAAAAACTTTATGCATTTATTGCACATTATATTTTTTCTACGATCGTATAAATTTTTATAATTTTAATTTTTGAGTCTTTTGAATTCATTATTAATAATAATTTTCAATATTTTTTGTTAAATTTATTCGGAAATAGTTAAATTTTAAATTAAGTGACACATTAACTACAAGAAGTAATAGCGAAACTTATGGGTGCGTGATTTTTCAGTTTTTTTTAATCTTTGTGGCAGCTCACAAAGGCTTTTTGCCTAAATACCAGAGTACCGTGGGTGTCGGGTTATTAAATGTTTAACTCATATTTCTCCCTGTTCCGTCAACGTTGTCTTAGCACTAAAACATGCAGTTATTGCATTTCACAACACCTTTTAGACAACGCGGTAGTGCCACCACGAAAGCTATTTTTTAAATGATTACTACCTAGAATTGGCAGAATACTACACAAAGGTTTTGCAATTACCATCTGTAAGGTAACGATCTATTAACAATCCGATGTAAGAAACCGAGATTCGAACCAGGGTCTCTATGGTAGGAGGTTAGTACGTCAGTTACTACACCGCCACCGCCACAGATGTTTAGTTGATGTCGAGTTTACTGTTACATTGCATAAAGTCATATTATAATACATTCGTGTGGGCATTAAAACAAAGCAAAAAAACCATTAAACTGTTAAAAAAGTTACTTTTTAGACACCTTTTATGTAGGGTACTAATTTAGAGTAATTTATCATCATGATGACGATCAAAAAACAGCAGGAATTTTATAGTTGCAAAAAACAACCTATATCTCGAAAAGGGTTGCTCAGAGAAATTCTTTCCAGGTATACCTTTTTTGTGAAGAAAACGAAGGGGAGTTTATAGTTAAATTTGTATGGTACATACAGGAAAGCACAAAAAATGCGGCTTTTTAGAAAAATGTAGGTAGTATCCTGTATTTAAAACATTAAAACTTACATCGGATTTGAATAGCCAATGTCAAAAAACTCCTAGATACTAAATAACGAGTTTTTCAGTTATATTACAATACTGAAGACATCAGTTATCAAAATAACTGTACCTTTCTTATAAACTTTTTAAGACAGGCAGTGTAATCATAATATTTTGGCATAAGAAATCTGTGGTTTCTTTGAATCCCATTAATAAGTAAATACACAAAAGAATTAAAGTAAGATGATAATAATATAGCCAAACAATAATAAACAAGAGGTCATAAAAGTGTGGTTTTCCTAACTTTAGTATTATAATTTACTTACTGTATATAATTTTAATATTTGGTATGTTCCCTGTTTCTTGATTTGACATTAAAAGACGGACAATTGTCAATTCAAATATAGCAGTTTTACCGGATCCGGTGGGAGCAGAGACAACCAATGAATTATCTAAAATTTTAGTTAAATACTGATAATCATATCTAATAATAATTCTGGTTATAGGCTTTATTGTCATAAAAACTATTTATACAGGGTAATTAAACTTAAATCGGCACTATTACTTTTGCTATTGCTAGTTCTTTATTACTGGAGATACGGAGTGGGGGTAAATTAGGGAAGTAGACGAAGTAGTAGTATTTTTTCGCCGATGCTGACGTGTTGCCACCAGAAAAAACAATTCAAACATTTGAAATAGACATATCATATCTGGTATTTTCTTAGGCTCTTTAATAGTTATTATCCTAACAAGTGCGGAAAGTTATACTTTCCCGCACGCGAATTGCCGATGCAAGCAGTTAAGTGCGGAAAAGTTACTTTCGGCAAGAGTTAGGAATAATATTTTTTCTACAAGCATAAAAGAAACAATTTATACATGTTTTAAAGTTTATTTTAAATCACAATCTAACAACATTTTATTTATAATTTAAATAAATGTTAAAAGAGAAATTTGTAGCTTTTTGTAGACTAATTGCCAAATTCAGGTGTTGCTGTGTAGCTGAAGGATGACTTTCTTTACCACTGGCGTAGCGTGGGTCATAGGGCGGGGGGCGAACTATTATTGGGGCGGCCTAACTTTTCATAGAGCAGTATACTAATAAATATTTTTGCTGGCACCAAGACAAGTACATTAAAATGAGTTAGGTACAAATAAAAATGTGAATTATTTAAAAATCCTTTGATATTAAGTTTATCATACCACGCTATAAATAAAAACTACATAATTCGATTAATTTTTTTATCATTTTTTAATTAAAACTTTTTTTTAATTTTTTAAATATAAATACATAATTTTTTAAAATATATTTTTGCAAAAACAAATATAAACTACGAATTAACTAGAACAAAACGCACTTTAAAAATTTATAAATATAAAAAAAACCATTTTTAAAACATATTTCTGCAAAAACAAATACAAAATAAGATTTAACTGAAACAAAACTCGCTTTAAAAACTTACAAATATAAAAAAGTATTTTTAAAATATATTTTTGCAAAATCAAATATAAAATAAGACTTAACTAACAAAATGCACTCTAAAAGTTTTAAATTTAACAAATATTTTTAAATCAGAAAACGCCTAGTCTTGGGGCGGATGTAATTTTGACCAAGTTTGGAACAGGTACTAAAAGGCACATGTAATATCGACCAGAAGTAAAAGGGTGCGGGTAATCTTATACCCATTTTCGACCAAAAGGATGCAGGTATTATTTACGAATATGAAAGATAACTTCGGTCACACGATTTCTGGATCTGACTTTTACATATAAAATTTTAGTTTCTCCTACGTACGCGAAAACTAAAGAAAATATATTTTTGGAAGTTTGCTCTTGTAGAAATGTAAGCAATTTTCCATGATTTTGGCAAAAATTAATTATTTTTATAAAGGGTGTAATTTTAATGATAAAGGTGGGAATAGAATTCTTAAGTGGATTTATAAAGTGTGTGTTAATCTTAGTTTAATTAAGGAAAAAAAAGGACTTGTTTACCAGAACTAACCATTTGTTAGTATGCATTAGTTTTGGATTTAATTTAGGAATTTAAAAAAAAGGACGTGCTTACGAACTAACCATTCGTAATTCCCTAAAACTGTTTTAATTACCCTGTCGGGCGCCATACCGTAGTACCGGAAGGTAGGTATACAATTTAATATCCCTGGTCGAAAATGTACATGTCCTTATCTGACCCTTTTTCTTGGGCAGGTAGACGAAGGGATTCGGGTTGAAAATACGCCCGCCGTGGTCTTGCCACTTTCCATTTTATCCAAAAATCAAAGTCAACATCAAGGGCATACTCTCACTCGATGCTTATTTGGGGCTAAATCGTTTAGCCTCTGTTCGCCAATAGTGGTCCTTTGTTATGACTTTATTTTGCGTAAACGACTAAATGACTTTCAGTGCCGGCGCTATTAGTTTTATATTAAGTTTTATATAATTTTATTAAATTTAAAAATTGAAATACTTGCTGAAACCCTCCCAGGAAAAATTTATGGCTGTGCCACTGATTAAGGGGGTGCTAAACAGAAGGGGCGGGGGGGAACAGCCCCCTGCCCCCAGCACGCTACGCCACTGGTCGTTACTGAATGGTGGAGCAAGAGTCATTTGGTTAATGTTTGATGGGCCTGCATTCTGCTTTTCTGTGGCTTTCATACAGCGTGCCTTCGGAATTTCTTACCAAATGGGAAACTTTTCAATTATTTACTTTACGAAAAAAGTGTATTTTCATTAAAAGTCCTGCTTGATAAGAAAATACATTTCCACAAAAATATTTAAAGGTTGGATATACAGGGTGGCTTAAAAATGACTTGTTTCCAAATTAAAATAAAGGTAATTTTCTAACTACGGTACCAAACTTTAAAGGGTGATTGTTATGTCATTTTATGAAGAAAAGTTCTTATAAACATATGTCCGGAGTTGCTTCGTTTCTGAGATACGTTTATTAATTTTTAAAAATCTGTTTTTTCTTATTATCTTAAATACGAAGCCAGGATACAAAAAAAATGTACTACAATAAAAGTTATATTTTAAGTTGTCTTATAGGAAAAAAATATAAAAACTACATAAAAAGCCAGTGGCGTACATTTTTCTCTCAAAAATATTAGCTGTTGTGCCCACTGTATGCCACTGGCTTTGTATGTAGTTTTATACTGAGCTACAGAAAAACAACTTTTGAAAAAAAAACGGTAATTTTCTAGAAATCTACGGCAACTCCGATTTTGACGAATTTTGGTATATGGGAGTTTTTAGGGACGCTGGATCACGAATTCGAAAGAATTTTATAGGCGGAAACGTTTCGTTCTCGAGATATCCATCATTAAAGTTAAAATTTAAACTAATCCTATTTTCACTCTATTCCTCCTTATTTTTGCATACAATTCTTAATGTAAAGCTAAAGTGTCATATAATATTTGATTTTCACCCTTTAAACCACCTTTTTCTATATATTTTACACTTTTTATTAATAAAATCGCAAAAGTTCACTTAAAAATGCGACAACCATGTATACCCTCCTCTTGCAGCTCCCAACAGAGAAACTCGTGGAGCCGCACGTATGTATCCCTATACGGTCCAATTGGAAAGGCCCCGAACTTTCCATTTCGTTCGCTCTTTTATCCCTAGAATTTCTAGACTGTGGAACCTGCTCCCAGCGGAGGTCTTTCCTTCCCCCAACTCTTCCAGTTTTTAAGTCCCGTGTTAACAAACTTCCTCTTACCTTGCTTAAGACACCCACGGTACGTTAGTATTTAGGCTTTTAGTCTTCGTGGATTGTCCAAAGATTAAAAAAATACACGACGCCATAGCCAACTGCGATGTAAATTGATGATTGAAAGTGAAGCTATGCAATTTAATGCAAAAATAATGTAAAATACGTAGAAAAACGGGGTTTTAAAAGGTAAAAAATAAATATTGTATTCTACTTTAGCTTTAAATCAAAAATTGTGGGCAAAAAGAAGAAGGATTATAGTAAAAATAGGATTGGCTCAAATTTTAACTTTGATGATATATCTCGAGAACAAAACGTTTTCGCAAAAAATCTTTCAGATTTGTGATCAGCGCCCCAAAAAAAAAACCCGTATACCAAAATTTGTTAAAATCGGAATTGCCACAGGTTTCTAGAAAATTACCAAAAAACGCCATGTCATGATCTATAGCTTCAGCGATTTCTAAGATCCTTGTACTAAACATCGAAAAAAACTGTGATTTTTAATATCACCGATGACCCTCGAAATTTTTATGGAAAAATATTAGGTACTACTGGTACTAGTAGGGATGGTACTCTAACCACAACCGTGCTAAAACCTTAAAGAATTTTACCAATGCCGGTTTTGATGAAAATGGTGCGGTCTAATTTGTAAGGTTGGTTGCCTAAAATCTATTGTAAAAATTGATATTAATTATTAACGAATCATGTCCCTGGCTTCTTGGTCTCGATTATAATATAGTCCTTACTTGGCTCTTACTAATACCCTTATTCGTTAAATAGCTATTAGTACAATAGCAGTTACAGTTGCTAAAGAGATAGTAAGTTTCCAGATAGAACTCTCATTTAAATAATAATGTCAATCATACCTGTTTGAAGGGCAGCATCCAAAACACTAGATTGAACTACATTAAAACACGGATATTCTCGAAATACATTTTGATACTCTTGCGGTATTTCTTCTATATAACGAACTGGACTATTCATTTTATTCTAGAGTAATTTGAAAATAAAGTTTTGCAAAATATATATATTGGAAAATTAAACGTCCTGTTTACGAAGCAAAAGTGCGAAAATTCTTTCCATGTCTTAGTTGACATACGATTTAATTAATACTTCATTTGTTTTTCAAGGCTTTCTATTTTTAGGGTGCAAATTAGGTTTTTTTGACTTGGTGCATCGACTACTTAATTGGTTTAAAATATATTAGTTAATTTTTTTAATGATCATGCATAATAGTTACAAATAAAAAGATATAGATATAAAAAAAGAAAACCATAGGTATTGCAAAGTACATGAAATGTTGCGGTAATTATCTAAAAAGTTGCGGCAACTTCGGACATAAGTATTTTCTTTTTGTGATATCCATTATCAGATCTAAAAATCAAATTAACCTTGTTTTAACCGTTTTCCCCTTCTTTCTGCACACAATTAAAGCTAAACTGGCAAACAATATTTGATTTAAACCTTTTAAACCCGTTTTTTTTTTAATTATTTTAAAATTTTTTAAGAGTAATTTTCTTTCTTTTTAATTGTAGATGCCGTAACTGAACCGTGTGTACAGGGTGTTTTATTTTGATGGTTTCACGGGGTATCTCAAAAACCGTTAAGCTGAATTTATAGATTGACGTTTCTGCCACCGATCGCTGATATGACATATGGAAACGGTAAACAGAAAATATAAATTGACAAATGGAAAAATGTTGTTTCACTTTTCAACTAAATACGTCAAACGGCACTATAGAGTCATTTTTAGATTTTGCCTAATTTCACAACTTTCTTTAACTTGTTTGCTATTAAATTTATCAAAAATCTTTGGATAAGATGCGTAGATTTTTTCGTAGAATATTGTAGTGTCATTTTTTTTTATTTTAATGACATCTCACGAAGGCTTATGCCTAAATACCAGTATACCGTGAGTGCCGGGTTACTGGATGTTTAACCCATTATTGTCGTGTTCCGTCAACGTTATCCAAGTACTGAAACATGCAGTTTTTTTTGCATATCACAGCACCTTTTAGACAACGCGGTAGTGCCACCACGGTCGTTATTTTTAAATAACTACTACCTAGAAATGGCAGAATACTACACAGTGGTTTGCCATTGCCAACTGTGAGGTGACGAGCAATGAAAAATCCGATGTCCGACTCCGAGATTCGAACCCGGATCGCCGTGGTTAGAGGTGGACACGCTCGCCACTGCACCACTGCTCGCCACACGAGTCATTAGTTCTATTCTATGTTGGGCGGTTTTAAAGAAAATTACCAAACCTATGCTTTTCCTTATGAAACACCCTGTATATTTTAATTTATTTTTATTAAGCTCCGTTTGGCCTTTCTAAAAATCTGTATCAATATCAGTGGTGGATTTACATATTTGCCGTCCGTAGGCTATTAATTTTTGCTTTCCCGAATTTTTTAGTTAACGAAAAAGTCTGAAGACCAAAAAAAGGTCCTTACTTCCATCTTTCTACTCCTACAATGTTTTTTAATCGAAATAAACAATTTATGAAGTAAATCTATTGCCCCCTAGACACTTGCCTACTCAGCCTGCTGGTAAATCCAACACTGACCAGTATGTATTTTATATTTTAAATTTTACTAAATATTAGCATTTTCCATAAATTTGGCTTTTTCTTGAAGTTAGGAAAGAAGGTACTGGAAATAACAAAACACTATTTATTATTCTTTTTTGGCTTGAGTACCCCAACTTGACACTTTATTTAAAAAAATACATTTATATTTTTAACTTACTTTAATTAACATATACTTAAGCATTAAAAAATACTTTTAGTAAATAGAATAACTATCATAATAATAGTAATAATAGACAATTTAACAAATATCATTTCATTATAGAAAAGTACTATTAATTAAAGAACAATAATTTTAAATTATTATAAAACATTTTAATTTAAACATTTATTGTTGTTTTTGTTAGTTTTAATGGGATTTTTTTAAGGTTCTTTAGTATGTATTTCTTGTATTTCTATTTAGTAAATACAACATTTCTTTCTGTAATACCTGGTACTTTTTATAATGAAGTCATATTTCTGTAGACTATAAAAGAAACATTGCAGTTTTTTTTTAATTGGGTTTTGTAATTTTTATTGGCTAATATGTAACAACAATAGATACTTATTTCAGTAACGTTTATATTTAATCTAACAATTAAGTGTTTTCGATTTTTTTTAATTTTTTGAAAATTTCAGAACCCTTAATCTGCAAAGCAATGCACTTATGGACTTAAACTTTTTTATTATTTGATAAAAGAATTATACCATAACAGTTTAGCATCACTATTCAGAAAGTATATCCAAAATTGGTCAAAATCAGAGTTGTCGCAATTTTCTACCAAAATTGCAGTATGTGAAAATGTTTTTACAGAATTAAACATTCTCTATAAACAAAAAAGTTATGAGGGATAAAAGCAAATGCAATGGTTTGAAAAACGGCAGTTTTTGTGTACAACATATAGAAACATATGTTTTCTATGAAAAACGTCAAATTTGGCCCACCCTACACCCTATACAGACACTATTTAAATAAGATCGGTATAAGTATAAGTCTATTGGAGAGAAAAGTCGTAGCTATTATTTTGTTTAATAACAAGTTTTTATTGGATTTTACTTTTAACACATCAAAAATATTTTTAGTTATTATTGTCATAGGCAACGAGAATACAAACATTGCTACTTAAACCTGAATTGGAGAAGCAGACACGTTAAACGATTTACTATCAATCATCTAACCTTTAAATAGGATCAATCAATTTGCCAGTGTTTTAACTGTTTTTTCTTAGGTAAATTTTATATCCTTTCCATTTAACATTTAGTTTCTGTAAAGGTATGAAATTCTAATTTGTAACACAAGTAAGTATTTTGTGTGTTAATTATATCCACTTTAAAATTAAAAAACCTCCTAAAATACGTATTTCTTTTACCAACTTACATTTTTTTAAGTATATCTAAAAAATCACAAGTATTTACTAGACATATTGTAATCCTTTTGCAAAATACCTCACTTTAATCATTATTTCAAAATTTTTCTTCCCCAAGGTTTTGTTCTTCATTGCAACGTTTTTAATAAACATTAAGATGTTATACAGTGAGAATATTAAAAGTTCTTCCCCCTTTATCTTTTAAATAGGACAAGATATCGAGGCCGAGTGAATTTTGGGTAAAGGGCACTAGCAACTTTTTTTCAAATTGAAAAAAGGGTGTGTAGTACCTCGTTTAAGGGTTCTAAGATTTTCTACTTAACGATACGTCGTATTTGGAAATCGTTTCAGCCGGTCTTAGAACCGTCTGAAATTTGACTCAAATTGCTTTTCGATTTTATTGGCATTGGCTTGTAAGTCTAAAACGGCTGGGCCGATTTTAAAAAACAAAGGGTCGTTAAGTAGAGAATTAGAGGGCCTTTAACACGAGGTGCCACATGACCCCCATTTCCATTGGGAAAAAAAGTTGCTAGCACCCCCTTCACAGTAGGCCACGTGACCGGAATCATTTTTATGCCAAAAAGTTGTTTAAATGACACCTTTTTACCCAAATTTTAGCCGACTTTCATATCTTGTCCTATTCAAAAGTTATGAAATAGAAAACTATTAAAAATTGCACTGTATGAACAAATTGAAGATAAACTACAACATATGTAACTCTAAAACGAATGGGCCGATTTTTAAAAATAAAACGGCGATGAATAGAGAATTAAAAGGCCTTTAAAACAAGAATCTACATGATCTCCCATTTAAAAGATAAAGGGGGAGGAGGACTAGGATATCCTCACAGTATACAGAGGTCTCCAACCAATGTATACTGTCACTCACCTTGTGGCACGCTATTCTTAACCTACTTAACTTGTACCTTAACTATATGGAGACTATAATATTTCAGAAACATGAAGTCGATGGGCTATAGTGAAACTCACACTACTTGTAGCACCCGGTATAAAGCAAATGACCAACTTTTTAAAAACAAACAGTCGTAGCTAGAAGGGTTTTACGTGGCTTCACGAGAACTGTTTAAATGGGATGCCAACCCAAGAATTATTGCCTACAGTCATATTGTTGCATTCTTTTTTTTTTGGTAGATAATATATTTACCCAAAAAAATAAGCCTCGCAAAAGCCACTTCGCCCACGCCTACGCCATTGACACTTAATTCGGAAAATTAAACAATTATGGATTAATAAAAAAAAATACATTACAAATGTTGCTTTAATTCTTATACAGGGTGTTACAGAATGTTGTTAAGAAAATTTATTGTCAATTCTGCATCATAAAATACAGTGTACAGGGGACAAATGGACCAAAACTTTTGAATTTTTAAACGAAATTTTGGAAAAACTGGTAGCATGGTCCAGTCTATTTTTGTTACATAATTGCTAATAAAAAATTATAAAACCGAAAAGTTATTCTTTATAAAAAGTATTCTTTATAAAAGTTTTGCATGGTCCAAAACCTAAAATGAAATCATCAGATATCAAATTTTGTCAGTCATGTACGAGGTTTGGCTGCTAATATCGAAAATTGTTATAAAGAAAAGATATTTAGAATTAAAAATTACTTTCAAATATGCAATTTTGTTCATTTTAATTTTTTTCTGCGAAAATCGAGAAAATTTAAGTTTGAACATTAGTGCATTGTACATACATTCTTTTTGTTTTAATAAAAATTATTTTAAAAAGTTCATTTTAAACTGTCATATGACATTTATAATTATGAAATATAGTGCACTAATTTACAAACTTAAATTTTCTCGATTTTCACAAAGAAACAAAATCAAAAGATTTTTTTTTTGAAATGAACAAAATTGCATATTTAGAAGTAATTTTTAATTCTAAACATGTTTTCTTTATAAAAATTTGAATATTATCAAAAATATAGGTACTTTACTCTTGAGCAAAAATTACATTTTTGGTCAAACCTCGTACATGACTGACACAATTTGATATCTGATGATTGCATTTTAGGTTTTGGACCATGCAGAACTTTTTATAAAGAATAACTTTTTTCGTAAAATTAATAATAAAAAGTTTCCCATAAGCCACCAACTTACGTAGACACACTGTAGATATCGCAATGCTTCTCTTATGGTCCAAAAATATGCAATCAATTATTTATTTTTCTTTTAAAATAAACAAGATACGATAAAATTTGGAGACATTATAGACCCCTGAATTAAATCCTAAAACCAAGGGCGTCAATTTTGTGACACCCTGTATTTACTAGCTATTTCTTTAATAGGCAATGGAAGAGATGTGACTTGTTTATCGATAGAAATAGGTTTTATGAAGGGGGCCATTACAAAACTACCATGAATGCTAAGACTTTGTCAAAATCATCATCTCATGATCGATCGAATCTGGTGGCTTATTGGAGCGTGCCCTTATTAGATGGGACACACATTGTTGAATTTGAACATGGTACTACAACTGGTAAAAGGGTATTAAAAGTTGATGGAAAAGTAAGTAGATCTAAAAGAAAATATTATATGAAAAAAAAACCAATCACAATTACAAATTACCAACAACTTTAACGCAAATAACTATTTAATTTTTCCATATTTTCCTTCAACAACTCTGGCTAATAACTGATACACCTGATCTTTATTTTCTTGTAGCCATACGCTGCTAGCTTCTTGCAGCTACGCTACGCAACACATTTCTTCCCCGTCTTCGTCATTTAGCACACATTTCTTCTTTGGGGAACGCCTTTACCATATATATGGCTTTTTCTTCCACAAAGGCACTGGGGCAGGCACAGCTTACCATAACTGCCGTTTCACAAAGGTCACTTGGGCAAATCTACCATATGGAACTATTTTCTGGGACCGTAAGATTGGTGGACAAAAAAAAATAACTTTTACAAATTTATCAATTCGACTACAGGAACTATTTAACTAACCTAATTTAGTACGGGTATAGTAGCCCGTATGGGCTTGTGTTGTGCTTAAATATAGGATTAGTAGGTCTTTGTTTGTGTTGTAGTGTTGTTTTTAGTTCAACACGGTTAACATTGTTATTGTTTAAGTATAGTCTAGAAAATTGTTTATTTTTTATTATTATTAGTTGGTGGTTGTAAAACTTTTACATATCACGACTTGTTTTGTATTTAGAAAATCTGTTTTCCGGATAAAAATTGTTTTATATTAAAGAACGTATTTAAACAGAGGTATCGCAAAAGGGTTGCCTAAAAAAATATGTCAAGGTAATATTTAATTTTAAAAAAATAACCTCTAAATTTTTGACACACCTCGTATAATAGTTATTAAAATAAATATTTGTTAATAATACAGAATGTACTAAAACATTTTTTTAAAGTTTAAAATTTAAAAATTTGCCACAGGTTTATTTATAAAATCAAAGAAACAAAATAAACTAATATATAAGTACTGTCATGTAAAATTAACAAATGAAAATTGACATTCAAAAGGGTCACTTAAAAATGTTAAAACTTACTTTTTCTTATTTGTCAATACATTGACCTATTTTTTTAGGCAACCCTATGACAATACCCGTGTTTAAATACTATCTTTAATATAAAACAGTTTTTATCCGGTAAACAGATGGGTGACCTTCGCTTCCTATTAGGATCTTAGACTACAATGTTAAGTAATCTAATTAAAATAAATACCTATTTTCAAATTCCCAAAATGTATACTTTTTTTTTTTAACTGGGTGTTTATTGATAAAAAAACTCTAAAAACATCTAAGGTTTTTTCGGAAACCGCATCTTAATAACTATATTTGTTTTAAAGTTATTGGCGGTCAATACCTACTACTATAAAATGCCGAGAGCCATGCAGGGCTCCGGTAAAAGTAGTTACGGGCCCCCTTAATTTACAAAAAAATGTTACCCCAAAAAAGTCCGTACTCCGTTGCAGTCCGAGCCCCGGTAATTTGTACCGCCTTCAACGCCCTGTGCTAGTGCCCTGTGCACAAATATCAAAAAGTATCATTCTCGACAGTGTCTTATCCAAAAATGAGTCGTACAGTGGTTATGCTGACATAAACGCTTTATACAGTATGGTCAGTGGCGGATTTACATAATTGCCGCCCGTAGGCTGTTAATTTTTACCACCTCTAATTTTTTAAGTTTATATTTGGGAATAGAAGAGCAAACAAAAAAGGTCCTCACTTCTATTTTTCTACTCCTACAGCATTTCAAAGTCGAAATAAACAATTTATGCAGTAAATTTGCGGCCCCCTAAAAATTTTAGATGACCTGTGTTATCTTTTTATTAGAAGGATATTTGCTTATTTGTGAAATTCTAGGGTTTTGTTAAATGTTTCTACAGCGGTTAGCTAAAAAATAAATTGAGGAAATCTTTACAAATACGCTAAAATTTGACAAAAGTTTATTTAAAAAGGTTTTATTTATGTTAACTTTTAAAAAAATATTAAATTATTTATTAAAAATTTCCATTCAAAAAGGGGCTACTTTAAAATTTAAAAATCCCATAGAAGGCCACGACAGGTATTTATTGTTAATTACTAAATTATTTAACTTTTTAATATTTTTTTAAATAGACATGCTGCACGCATCCTACTTTCTATTCCTACAGAACAGGACTAACTGAAAAGTGACTGATTTATGATATGTTTGACGTGACGTCCTATCCGATATCGAATTGGACCCTTGGATATTCGTATCCGAGCCTCGTGTCAGTTATAGTAGAATTAGAAAGAAGGATTTTTGTAATTTTTTTTGACATACCCTATACATCTGTAGACGTTTTATAACACTAGTACTGCTACTTTAATTTGGGGCCGTATAGCAATTTTGATGAAGTAGAAAACTTTCTGACAAATTACAAATTAAAAAATTCTCGTTTGTTGCACACAAAGTTCAGCCGCATATACTGGGTGTTCCTTGCCGGCGACTCACACCTATAACTTTTTTATTTTTTGAGATACTGAAATAAAATTTTATACATAGGTATAACACGTAAATATGGATTGTTTTGCATATTTAGTTACTTTCTATCACTTACGGTTTAATCGGAAACGACCCTAACTTTTCTATTTTAAATGGGACCCCTGGTATATTTTTACTTATTTAAATAGAAAATGACATTACAGGTACAATAACACTCTATTTGTTACTTTTTGACGTCTAACCTTTAAATGTTCTTAATTTTTAATTTTAAACCTAGAGTGCCGTGAATGCGATAAACCGTTAAATTTTGAATCAAGCAGTCACAAAAAAATAGATATGACAGTCTTTTATTTTTTATAGCCTCTACAGATTCGTCCAAAGTTTGCAACTTTTTAAACCAACAATTTAATACCACATAATTAATATTTTAGTTAACAGTATACCACAAAAATTCTTATTAAATTATATTTTTTTACTAACAGTATTAACTAGCCCGTAGCTAGCAGTATTGATAGAAAAGTGAGGTGACTTAGAAAAAGAATAAGTGATTATATATTGGTTGTTTTATTAGATGCTGCTATTTTTGTACTTTAAATAACCATTAGACATTATACAACAAAAAACATACTATTAGGAAAAAAATAGTTAATACAGATTTTTTATGTCATGTACTTTTAACTAAAATATTAATTGTGTGTATCAAATTGCCGGTTTAAAACTACGCTTTTTAGCTATAATAGTGAGCCACCCTCTATCCATTTGAAAAAAATGACTTAAGGCCATGAATACGATGTTGCAAACTTTAGACGAACCTGTAGAGACTATAAAAGACAAGAGACTGTCACATCTATTTATCCAAAATATAACGTTTTATCGCATTGATGGCACTCTATATAGATTTAAAATTACAAATTTTAAAAAATGTTAGAGGTTACATTTCAAAAAGTAGCAAATTAAGGTTTATTGTAATTGTAATATAATTTTCTGTTTAAATAAGTAAAAATATACTGGAGGTCCCATTTAAATAAAAAGTTAGGATCGTTTCCGGTTAAATCGGAAGTGAATATGTAAAACAATGCATATTTCTGTAGTTTACCTATGTACAAAATTTTATTTTAATAAATTTGAAAGTTATAGGGGTGAGCCACGAGCTAGGGTCATCCGGTATAATATCTCCAAACAAAGAAACCAATAGTTATTCCCATAGTTTTACAAAAAATGATTTTAACGTTTTGTTCATATTTTACAAATTAGTGTCGGCACTTGTTTTTAGGAAATTCTTCGAAAAGAATGGATGTTTAAGCTTGTGGGCGACATAAAGTTTACTATTGGAAAACAAGAGGCAAAATGTGAACTAAGAGTTGATCCCATACCCTCATTCTCGTTCTCTTATTCATTAATAGTGGACGGAAAACCACTAGAAAAATTTACTGAAAAGCAGAATCAATCCATCAAATTTTGGAGCGTCGTAGAAAATGCAAAAAGATATGCGGTGGTTTTTGTAAGTTAAAAAGTAACCAATAAATCTATTCCATAGTTTTAGACTAAGCAAAGCTAGTTTTTTTATTGTATACCGGGTGTCAATGAATCTATTATATAAGCTATAACTTCTAGAGTATTAGACATATCAAAATAAGACGTATAAGTAAATGGTATGGGAAGAGGAGAGTTTTCGCATATTTCCCATTTTTTGTTACTACCGGTTTAACCGGAAATGGTTCCAAATTTGAATTTTTAAATGAAACACCCTGTAGATTTACCATTTTTGGAATTCGGAGACAATTTTAAATGGTAATTTGACATTTTTAAAAGTATATTTGATTTTTAAGGGTCATTTGGACTGGTACCAGTATTGCCTTTAGGTGGCTAATAAATTAGTATCGTTAGATTTTTACAAAATCCTTTATTTGAAAAGTACTTGTCTTAAAAGAGTTGCCATTTAAAAAATAATAGTTAGACAAGAAAATGACAATTTGTCAAATTGTTTTAGTCCTATCTTTCATATTACGCACTAAAACTAGGCAATTGTATTTTTCTAACATTACCTAGGGTCACTAGATTAATTTGCGTCCAATCATGGCCACTTGCCAAATGCAAAAATCCGGTAGTCCTAAAAACTGTTTATAAGGGTTTATACTGACATTGTATTGTCTCAGGAATACAAAAATAAAAATATGCAGGGTGTTCCATTTAAAAATTTACAATCGAAGCCATTTCCAGTTAAACCGGATGTGACTGGACAGTAAAAACATGCGTTAACTATCCTCTGCTCATACCATTTACCTATACCAAGTCTCATTTTTATATGTTTAATATCCTAGGAGTTATGGCTTGTTTAATAAATACATTGAGACCCTAAATGTATGTAATCAATCATATTGTTATATATTTATCTATTATCTTAAATGGTTTTGAATTCTCTCTTCAACGGACTTTAGTTTTTCAATATCGGTTCAGTAGTTTCCGAGAAAATTCTCCCTAAATACCGGAGTCCCTAGTGAGTGGATCACCTTTTTGATGGTTTAAAATATCAAAATGAAATTTGGTATGTATGGTTGTATATCACATAAATATGCAATGTTTTATGAATTTTAAAAAAATACATTACTTTCGGTTAAGCCGGAAACTACCTAAACTTTCTTGTTTTAAATACAACACCCGATATATTTTTACTTATCTGAATATAAAATGAAAAACCCCATACAATGACACTTAACGTCCCAAGTTTTGACATCTAACCTATAAATATTTAAATTGTTTAATTTTTAATCTAGAGTGTCATGAATGCAAATGTAGTGTAATCATAATTAAAACGTTATTTTATATTTAAATTAGTAAAAATAAACCTGGTGTCAGAGTTGGGTCGTATTCGAATACTCAGTATTCTGAATAGTATTCAGAATACATTTTGCCGGTATTCGAATACATTTCTGTGTTTGGTATTCGGTAGAATACTTTTTGGTTAGTATTCGGGATTCTGTATTCGAATACTTTGAGGTATTCGACGAATACTTTTTTGAGTATTCGAATATCGGCGTTCCGAGTATTTGAATACCGGAATGTGTAAGCATTATTAGAATACAAAAATTGTCATAAATAGAACACTTAAAAGAAACAAAAAGTAAAAAGTAGGAAAAATGAGGTGAGGACCTTTTTTTTTTGTTGGTCGTCAAAGTCTTGTTTCTTTTTCGTTTGTAGTATTCGGATATTTTTTTCCATTATTCGAATACCGATTCCGGGTGTTCGAGAATACCAAGTATTAGAATACTTTTTTCTTCCAAGTATTCAAATATTCGGTATTCGAATAATTTTTTCCGGTATTCGTATTCGAATACCGATTTTCAGTATTCGACCCAACTCTGCCTGGTGTAGAGTATACAGTGTGTCCAAAATTGGTAGGGAATGTATTGGGATATTGGAAACCATAAGAGATAGAAAGATGGTTAAATGGGGAAAGTTATAGACCATTTAAAGCTTAATCTAATGCCGTTTTAATGACGGATGTATCTCGTTTGGTTTTTGAGTTATTTTGAAAAAACTGAAAATGTGCGTTTTTGAAAAAGTGCTGTAGTTTTTTTATTTAAAATAATTTTTGGAATCTGTAAAAACATTGTTAGGGCAACTTTTTAAGACGAATACATTCATGCATTTTGATTTTAATTTCAACGTTTCGGTTTTAAGATATCATCATCAACTTTTGTTTTTCTTATGGCCGCCATTTTGTTTTTTTGCACAGTTTTAAAGAGCGTGCAACACTTTATTAAAATGTTTTTGTTTAATGTCAAAAAAGGAAAAAAATATTTTTTGCTAAGTTGGCCATGACTGCATAGGAAAATAGCTTTATAAACAATTGCCAGTTGATTCCTAAAAATAAACTATGTTAAAAAACTATTTTTGATTTTTAAAAGCCTATGTACCCAAACAAAGACGGAGATTTACTTTGTTTGTAATGACAGATTAAAATATTTAATAATAATAATATAAAGCTGTACTTTCTACCAAAAATTAGTATATTTACTTTTTTATATTATTGTGTTTAACTCAACCTATAACAATACAAAAATCAAACTTATCTTCTTTTAATTTGCACTAACAATTAGAAAAAATATAAATCCTAAGAAAAACTATGCTCTTTACATTCATTACCAACTTACTTGCATATGGAAGTTTTGAAAAACCTCGACCAAAATAGTATCAAGAAAATACCGAAAATCGAAATAGAATTATTCAAAAATATTTTGCCGATAATCCTATATCTTCTACATGAGTTGCAACCAGGGAACTAATAAATATTAATAAAATAATAAAAAAAAATAATTTTGCCAAAAAATAACGCTACAGTTCAAAATGTCCACCGTTTTTTTCAATGCACTTTTGACACTTCTTTAAAACAGTTCTGATAACGCGGTTAAGAGTGTTTCTGTTTATACTTAATAGGACATCCCGCAAACGGTCTTCAAGAACTTGTACATTTTCAGGAGGATCAAATTCATATATTTCATTTTTTAAATAACCCCATAAATAAAAGTCTAAAGGAGTGATGTCTGGAGACCTGGCAGGCCACCGAACAGGCCCATTGTTTGAGATAATTCTCTCACCAAAAGTTTCCGATAAAAATGTGTGCACCTCCCTAGAATTGTGAGCGGGACATCCATCTTATTGAAACCACAAATTGTTAAAATCATTTGGTGGAACTACTTCCCTAATTGCGGGAATTATTTCGTTTTGCAGCATCTCAAGATATCTTTGGCCATTCAGTGTCTGCTCGTAAATAAAAGCCCAATTAAGTGATTTGCTAAAAAATATATTATAAAAAAATAAAAATAATAACTAATATGTTTTTATTACCATAAATTCCGCACCATACGTTAAAGCCAAATCGAACTTGCAGTCTACGTTGTTCCCGTAATTGGGGATTTTCTACAGCCCAGTAATGGTGGTTATGTTTGTTAAATACGCCACAATTTGTAAAATGACTTTCGTCCGTCCATAAAACTTTTCTAAAAAAATTGGGTTTTCTTCACATTTATTACGATACCAATGGCATAATTGAAGTCTTCTTTAAAAATCACCCTCATTAAGCCCTTGTACAAGGGTGGGTTTATATGAGCGATAATGGGATAATTTTAAAACGTGATGTATGGTTGACTTCGGAATGTTAAGTTCGCCGTTTGCAACTCGTGTAGAAGATGTAGGATTATCGGCAAAATATTCTTGAATATTTCTATTTCGAGCTTCATTATTTTTTGATACTCTTTTGCTCAAGGTTTTTCAAAACTTCCATATGCAAGTAGGTTGGTAGTAAGTGTGGAGAACATTTTTATCCCAGGTTGATGTCTTTCGGGAAAACTTTCCAAATAATTGTTTGCTGCATTCTCCGCATTTCTGTGATTTTTAATATAAATAACTAGCATGTCAAATGTTTCTTCGTTTGAAAAAATTTCCGGCATTTTTGTGGATACGTTTAACACAATTTTCCAATAACACAATAAAATATGTAACTAAATGAGAATATTTGACAACTTCGTCTTAGCAACGACATTTTCGCAATTGTTTCTAGAGGCAGTCATGGCCAACTCGACCAAAAAATGGTTTTTAATGTTTTTGACATAAAACAAAAAAATTTTAATTAAGTGTTATACATCATTTTAAAGGGAATAAAACGCCCTTTGAAAATGTAGAAAAAAACAAAATGGCGGCCATAGAAAAACAAAAGTTGATGATGATATCTTAAAACCGAAACGTTAAAATTAAAATCTAAATACAGGAATGTATTCCTCTTAAAAAGTTGCCCTAACAATGTTTTTACGGATTCCAAAAATTATTTGAAATAAAAAAACTACAGCACATTTTTAGTTTTTTCAAAATAACTCAAAAACCAAACGAGATACGGCCGTCATCAAAACCGCATTAAATTAAAGGTTAAATGGTCTATAACTTTCCCCATTTAACCGTCTTTCTATCTCTTCTAGTTTCCAATATCCCAATACATTCCCTACCAATTTTGGACACACTGTATAAGAATGTTAATTTCGTTTCAGGTTAAATTGGAAGTAATAAAAAACTTAATTCGTAAACAATGCACATTTATGTGATATACCTACGTATCAAATTTTACTTTTAAATTATAAACAATAAAAAAGTTACAGGGGTGAGCCACTCGCTACGGACCCCGGTATTTAGAGCGAATTTTCTCAAAAAACTAGCGAACAAAGTTTTAAAACTAAGGACCATTAAAAAGTGAAAGTGAAACAAGCGCTGGTGTTATCCCATTTTAATTTTGCTGATCATTTGTACGGTCCTTTTTTGGATAGTCTGGAGATAAAAATAATTCAGAGCTTAAAATTCTTGTCTTAGACTAATACTTGGAATAAGACGTAGGCAGAGAATATCACATAAATTACCCGCATAGGGGTGGCTTAATATGGAGCGACGTCGTATCCTGCACTCCTTAGTGTTTTTTTACAAAATTTTAAAACTCAAGAGCCCTCCTTACTTGTGTCAAAAAATAAAATACAGGACTGATATTTATAATTTAAATATTCGTAGGTTGAATTTACTTACAATACCATCCCATAAGAAGGAAATATTTAAAAAATCATTCTCCCACCAAATTGCTTTGCTAATAAATAAATTTAAAGTTATGGAATTTTCCTTGTCAATAGCCTCGTTTAAGAAAAAAATGCGATCCACTTTGCTGACAAATTAAAATATATTACAACCGCATTAACCCTCCCCTTCCTCCTTTTCCAATTAATCTTTTTTCTTTATCTTTGTCTATCTTTTCCCTCTTCTTTCTTTATCTCTGTCTCTCGATCTTTTTTCTATTTACCTTTCTTTTTTCTATAGTTTTCTTACTACTTTTGTTATATAAAACATTTTTTGGACTCTAGCAGCTGCTTTTATATGAGGCAAGCTGATGTAGCCCTTTATTCTAAACAAATGTATTTTATTGTATAAAATCGTTTTTTTTTGTTGGAATAAAAAACAATTTATTATATTATTATTATTATTATTATTATTATTATTATTATTATTATTATTATTATTATTAAGTAAATTTTGACACAAAAAGTCCCCCTTAAAATTAAAATTGACGTGTTTAAGGATGTTTTCATAAGTGTCTAAATAACGGAATTATTTAGGGTGTCTCGTTTTAATTGGACTGCACTGTATAATAATAGTCTAGTTATAATGATACTTCCTATTATTTTTTTTAGCAAAACAGACATTGGAGTTATGGGTAAATGGACAAAATATAGAAGGAGAAGTAAATTTTGTTGAAGGTGGTACCGAAATGAAGTTTTCCTTGGGAAATTCCGAGGCTATAATACGATCTACATCTCAAGAAACAAATAAGGAAATCGCTTATAATCTTTTTGTCAATAATAAGTTAATTTTTGATGATAACAACAATAAACAGTAAAAGATTTAAACACTTTTTTATTACAATCAAGTTTTTTTAAGCTTAGCTCACTAAATACAGAAGGATTTCTGTAACGAAATAAAAAACATTTTTTTTTTGTAATTGGGAATTCTATAAAAAAAAACGCAGGATTTATGATTAAATAAATTACCAAGACACAGAAATAAAGTAATAAATGTAAACAAAAAAGCGTTTCTGAGGTATATAGTAAAAATAATAAAACAAAAATACGTTTTCAGAAAGACACTATACGAAAATAATAATTGTCAACCACTCACAGTTTTTAGAAATAGTAACTACCATTTTATCGAAAACCAATCTAACTATTAGGGTAGGTAATTAAAAAAAATGTTTTTCTTTTCCTTCAACAAGACAAAGGTTTAGTTTTGACGCCAAAAATGCCATCTAAAATTTTAGCCCTTAATATTAATATTAAGATAGTCCGCATCGCGTTTTTCAGTTTCCCATAAGAATCCAATGGGAAAATTATTTTTCTCGTGGGTCATAAATAATAAATAAAATTTGTTGGCTAATTTTGGAAGGAAATTGAACGCTGTACAAAAAAGGTTTTTACGATTTTTTGTGAAAGCAAATATTTTAAGAGTTATTCGAGGCCAAAGTTCAATTTACCGCAAGCAAAATTTCAATGTTTTTGATGCCTGATGGTTTTATTGGAATAAATCGGTAAAAAAATATCCGTTTATCTTAAATTTAATTTTTGGAGAATAATTGTTTATTTATTTAAACAATATACGGGACACCCCGTTATAAAATTTCTTACAAATACATAGAATATTAAAAGATATAAATAAAACATAAAATAAAATTACTTTAGACATATATCACAAAATTATAGTTTTAGAATCTACAAATTAACACTTAATAGTGATCTGAAGCATTGCTTTCGAAAAACATTAAGTGAGCTTCCAAAAGGATCTATACTAGTATGAGCAAATATGCTAGGGATCGTAAGATTGGAGCATGAAAACCATAGTTAGTCCGATGAAATGGAACTGAAAATAGCTGAGTACTTCTAAGCGATCAAGTAGGGATTTTAAACAAATTTGGCCAAGAAGAACCGGACAATCAATGTTGATAAAAAATTTTTTGCAGTTATCAGAAAAATAAATAAACAATTTGAAAAGAAATTTTGTCGGTAATATTGCTATTTTTGAAATTTGTAATAATTGATGTTGCAATTTCTCAGCATAGAGTTTTATTAAAATATTCTTACAAAAACATTTGAATGATTTCGTATCAAAAAATCACTGAAATTGTTTAAAAAAGATTTACCCAACAGACTAAGACATTTCAACTTGGTCTCATGATAATAGTTACGTCGAATGTGTTGAAATTTTTAAAACGTTAAAAGTAACAAATGACGTACATACTTATGTAGCTGAAAGAGAAATTGCTTTAATTGAGGAATATAACAATTACCTTACTAAAGATAAAGAACAACTACAGTATTTAATACAAGTAGTTTAAGAATATTGGCAACGTGATCCAGACTGTTAAGAAATATTCAATATTAATAATAATTTGGTATAATTTATTATCAAGTAATTGTAAAATGATTTATAAGCATACTAAATAAATAATAATCATAAAAAACCTTTTTATAAAGAGTTCAATTCTCTACAAAAGTAGAGCAAGCTAGCAATAAACATTAGAAGGTGCATAAAATAATGTCCTCATGATATTCTTAGGGGAAATAGAAAAACGCGATGCGGACTATCTTAATATTAATATTAAGGGCTCAAATTTTAACTGGCCTTTTTGACGTTAAAACGGAACTTTTGAGCTTGTTGGAGGAAGAAAAAAACTTTTTTTTAATCACCCTAATAACTATTTTCCTATTGGTCCAAAAGTACGAAACCAGCGAAATACTATTTTTACCCTTTTACAAAATTAAATCTAGTGTATAAAATGCCATATTTTAGGACCCCCAAAGAATGCAGAGAAATGAACGCGACTACTGCGATACACAAACAGGAATTTAAAACTAAATAGAAATAATTTATCTTTAGTGAAACCAAAAGATACCTAAGATCCAATCTACCAAAAAATAATAATCTAAAATTTTAAAAGTACATTTTTAATAGGTGCTACAAATTCTGTGATAAAAAACCACAATCCGTTTTTGTTTACATTATTATACAGTGAGAGTGTCTGGGCTAAAACAAATTCGTTAAAAATTAGGCAGTTTATTTTTTTGAAAATATCCTTGATCACGTCGATTCTTTATTTTTGGCTGCAGTTTTTAATGGTAAATTCATATATACAGGGTGGTCCAAAAATAGGCGACAACCATCAACTTTATTTTTTTATATACACATGTATATAGAAACACCTACTTTTTATAACCTTTTTAAATTTTTCACTGAATTCTAACTATACTTTGTTACTATACCTAGACTCAACAGTTATCGACAAAGTACCATCAATTTCTTTTACCATTTTGTGAAGACATGTAAATGGGCTTACACACCGTCGCGTCGCGTCAGTCAGACCTTCAAACCCACCTGAACTGAAAGAAAGCTCGCGAGTTTGTGCGATCTTGTGTATACTAAACCGACAGCGCGGCGCGTTTTTACGCAAATTCATAATATTAGTCTTACTTAGTCTGGCCTCACCCTGTGTATGCCCATTGCTAGAAAAAATAAATGAAATTTAGCTGTTTATTTTTTAAACAAATGCTCTAGCGTGTTGATGTTTTTTTTTGGATACGGTTTTTTTATGGTAAATTCATTCATACAGAGTCACCTAAAAATAAGTGGCTACAATTAACTCCATTTTTTAATAGCCTTTTTATTTTTACCCGACTTTAAAAACGGGGAGGTTATATATTCGACATCTATGTTTTTTTAATGTATGTAAACCGATTACTCCGTCAATTATGGACCGATTTTTAAAATTCTTTTTTATTTGAATAAGTGCACTTCCGCACTGGTCCCTTAAGAAATCCCAGTCAAGATCGCCAGGGAGAAAGGTACTAAACCCATATAGTTTAAACCAATTTGTTTCAACTTACTTGTCTTTAGGGAATTGATGGTAATTTCTTGCTAACTATCGTCTTTAAGTAAAGGACATGGCGCGTAAATATACTTGGATTTTTTTACCTTTGTTACACCCCACGAAGGCTTTATGCATAAGTACCGTGTACAGTGTAGTATACAGTGTACCGTGGGTGTCGGGTTATTGGATGTTTAACCCATCTTTTCCCCTGTTCCGTCAACGTTGTCCAAGCAACATGCAGTTTTTGCATTTTGTAGCACCTTTTGGACAACGCGCTAGTGCCCCACGGACGTTATTTGTTAAATAACTACTACCTAGAGTTTGGCAGAATACTACACAGTGGTTTGCCATTGCCAACTATGCGGTGACGAGCAATTTAAAATGCCGATGTTGGGTGCCGAGGTTCGAACCCGGCTCTCCGCGGCGAGAGGTTGGTACGTTAGCCTCTACACAACGATAGCCACCAAAATTTGATGCAAAATTTATAAATGTAATAAAAATTAGGTGCTTCTATTTAAAAGAATAAAGTTGCAGGTCATCGCTGATTTTTGGGATACCCTGTATATAAATGTATATATGAATTTACTATTTAAAAAAACATAACGGCAAAAAGTTTGGCGTTTCGACGTAAACATTTTTTTTTTATTTAACCACTACACTTTAAATAAATTTGTTTCAAATCATGCGTCCTTACTGTATAAATGCTTTGTGCAGGTTATTACAACCCAACTGTACCCTAATAACTACGGAATTTGGTAAAATATTACATCGACATTTCTTTTACAGCCATTAAATTGGAATGATAAACTGGACAATCCAATTATAGTAAAAATAAACTCAGATTTCGACAGCTTATCTGCTTAGCTTCACTTTTAATAAGGTAATTATTTTACACATTTAAAATAGAGAAAGACAATTTGCATATAAACACTCTTTATTTTTCCTAAGTATGTAACATTAACATAAAACACTATAAAAATACACCATAATAACAAATAATTAGTAATTGAAACATCCTTTTAAAACATTGAAGCAATTTTTTAGCACCAAAATGTGATCAGTGCTTTTAAAACGCTTTAAGCATTTACGCGTTTTAATACAAATATTAGATGTACTATTTTTATGATCTTACTAAGGCATTTTATCACAATATGTTTATACACTATAATGATAATGATAACCTATAATATTTGTTATGCCTAATTTACCCTGTCTATGCTTGTGTAACAGAATAAAAAAATTAATTGAGATTATTACAAATTCAAATAAAAAATTGACAAACTTACTCATATATTGTAAACATTTAAAAAATTAACAAACCCGAATTAGTCATTTTTAACACATACTTCTTTGAAAATTTTATTTTGGAATAAAAAATGGCATAATGCTTTATACCTTTTTATTAAATAGTACTTTATTTCACATAGTTAATAAAAAATTCTCAAGATTAGGTACGCACATTGTTCTCCAATAGTTTGCGCTCCAAATGGAAAAAAGACAAAACAAATTACATTCTTGCCAAAAATCTCTTGAAGGTTTAAATCTGTTATCATATCGTCGCCTGCATGAAAAGGCTTTTAATATAAATTAAACTTTAAAAGAAAAATTTAAAAAAATGTTTTTACAGGTCCCACATATAAACAATATTTATTCTGTTCCAGGTCCAGCTGCATTATTGTTTATTTTTATTGGTTACATCATATGCATCAGCACGCTATGTGCCAGCATGTATTTAACCGCATATGTTAGTAGATTTTATAGCTATTATTGAAATGTTAAGAAAGTTTGGTTTATTAGCAACTATTAACCAAATAGCTTTAGAAAAACAGAATAATAAATGGTAAGAGGACCCCATGCGAATTAAAAATTTAAAAAAAACTAGTTTACGTATGTCTTGTATCTGTTCACTACTACAAATGTAATAAGAAGTAGTCGGCATGTTTACTTAGGAGCTAGTGCAAATTATTTTAATATAAATTATTTAAAAACACTAATTCTTCCGCATATCTTAAAAATGACTTGTGTTTTTGTAAATATTTACAGGGCAAATTTAAACCACTTGGTACATATCCATAAAGCAATAAAGAATTCATTCTATCATATTTAAATAATTGTAATACTTGTGAGTAACGTGAGTGTTACATAAGCTTTATTTATTTTAAATAAATTGGAGCGCATTCAGATTCAATAACCTTGGGGTGAAATTTAACTTTTTTCAACATCTCCAAACTAATTAGGTCCCTATGTTCAGTTTCAATAAGGTCTTGCTAATAGCGTGCGTCTTTAACGGTCGTCCATTCTGAACGCACCCTTGCCTAGTAATGTTTACAAAACTGTGCATTATAAAATTTTAACTATTAGACCCGCAGAATAAAGCACCTTCTTTTTTTTAATAACTTTTTTTAAAAATATTATTAAAATCGCTAAAGTCCTATTACTACCCAAAGTGATTAACTGACAATTTTCGGAAAAATTTGTTCAATCACCAAATTTTTTAACGGAAACAGAAATAAAAACTTATTTACCACAAATTCTAGTAATATTCTTTTTATTTTAACACCAAGTTCAATTATGATAACAAATATTCTGACAACAAAATTTAAAACGCATTTACCTCAAAAATATCAACATGTAAGTTAATGTTTTTTGGCAGTAATAGGACGATATATTTCTATATTAATAAAATTTACAAAGAATTAAATGTAATACAAACAAAACAAATATATATTTAACATTTTTAAAACTTTAAATATAGCTTTTTCTCTTTCTACCATTAATTAAAAACAGCAAGACTGAAAATACGGCAGCTGCTAGATAGGCACAACGAAAGCAAAATAGTTATTAAATCCATTGCGCCAGTTTACCTCAGACATGATGAGCTACAGCAGCTAAATAGTAGAATTTCACAAACTAAGCAGGTAAAAATTATGAAACTAACTACGGCCAACTTATGTAAAATAAGGAGGAAGAAAAAACGGAATATTTGTGGCCCGACGTGTATAAATCGACATGGAAAAGCAAACTTCCGATAAGGTACATAAAGAAGTCAGTGACATGCTTAGAGTTAAATTTAAAAAAAAATACCGTAATATGAAGGACTCGCAATTAATATTTTAAAGTTATAGGGGTATAATTAAAGACGAGTACAAACTATTTAAATTTTATCACAATAGCTTTATTTATATAAGAGCCAGATATTTATTAACCAAGTTCCTAACTAACAGTATTTATTAATTTAGTTTAGTTATTAGTTTTATATGAAAGGTAAATGACTTGGTTTTTATACAAAGAAAGCTATCGTCCAATTATATCAATAAATATGTTATCATTCATGGCTAAAATAATAGCCTCCACAATTCGGGCAATCTACTTTTTTAGTTTTAAAACCTGCCGAATGAAGCTTTCGTCTCCTTTCCCTCTCGAGCTTTTCCTCATGTTCAAATATAATTCTTGTTACCCAAGCGGTAATATAGCCCGAAAGTTCCATTAGAACAGCTCTAGTAAGCGTCTCACCAGAATAACTATTTCTAACGACAAACTCGAAAAAAGTTACAATACGTTTAGCATATAAAGGATTAATTTTTTCAAACAATGGATTGAAATATGTTTGGTCCTTGGATTTTTCATACCTTTGGTATTTCTGTTCCCATTCATCAACTTTTCTACTAAAAAGGAAACACCCAAACGTAAGAATTCAAAGAATTGTGTATTCTTTGGAATAATCTTATCAATTTCTTCAGAAACTGAACCGCATAGCTGACTTAAAACATAGCTTACAACTTGATGAATAGCGTTTACCACTTTTGTTTTTATATCCCCACTACAATATATTAAGAATTCTGCCGTCAGTGTTATAAACTGAGTAAGATTGGGTCCTGACGTATCAACGTTAATATCTTTCAACAAATCTTTAACTGCAGCTTTAAAAGAGATATTATAACCGGTTGTTGATGTGGTACGTTGCTGATTTGAGCTTTGAGACAAATTATTTAGGAACGTTTCCGATTGCTTTTTATTTAAACCAATAAATTCATTCATATCAACAGCAATGCCATCTAGTCTAATCTGGCCCCCATTCGCTGAGAATTTTATACCAGCTTTATTCATTGCTTTATTATTTCGTGTCAGAGCAGCAAAAACTTCATCCTTATTTTGAATATTTCTGATCGCCGATATCACTTCTGCCCTGCCTCGTGCTCCATCGCCATGAGTTCTTAAAGTTTCTTTCATTAATTTATTGAATGTTTTCCTACAAATCAACAATACGTAATATATTACACAGCCTATTTTAAACTGAGCGTTGTATAAAAAATACATGAAAAGAATTACCTAGTTTTAAGAATAATATGCACAATTTATACTTGGTTGCTACCGGTATTAAAGATCTGCTATTAATCACATGCATCAACTAGGATTAGTATATACCGGGTGCCATCGAGATTACTAGCAAGCCTGTTATTTTCTTGAGAAATTTTACACGCTCCTCAAATTTTGGTCATATGTATGGTCGGGTAGGATGCAGATTTCTGATGTTTTAGATTTTATGTAGTACATCCGTTTTAACCGCTCTTAACTTTGCTTTTTTAAATGGAACACCCTATATATTTTTCTAAAAATTCATTCTACAGGCAATTCCAAGAAAATACATAAGCCATATTTTATACCTATCTAAATTAGTTTTTAAGAAAATGGCGTTCGAAAATGTAATGTTAATCGCCATTTTTATCGATTTTTTAAAAAACAAATTATGGTAGGAAAGGACTTGGTCGATTTTTCACACATATTTAATGAACCCTATATCCTATTACCATAAAAATTAAATTTCCGGTTTTACCGGAAGTGCCACAGAAATTGAATTTCGGCAGTAAAGAACTTTAATAATTCAAATGGAACCCCGTACTTTAAGCCTTAAATTTATACTAAGCACTTATTTCTCAATCGTTTTTGTTAAATACACTAGCGGAAAAAATTAGAGGATACAAAAAAAAACTCGTTTTCCAGTGGCTATATTTCGCTTAAAAATAATCGTTATTGAAATTTGTAAAAAGCATTTTAAAGCTTGAAGTTTTTAGTTTAAGATCCTACAGTGAAAAAAATGTTCCAGCAACGTCTACCGCGCAATCCTAATGAATACCAAAAAGTTTTTTTTAATTTTTTCGTTTTTTTTGGTTTAAAAAAAAACAATTTAATCAGTATATGGATCGGATAACTTGTTTATTTAGCTTTAATTATATTTTTTCAAAAGTCCGATACGACCACTTCTCGCTATTGAACTTTGAACAAAAAAGGACCTTTTTGTCTTTAACCATCAATATCTCAGCAACCGCTGAAGGCACAATAAATAAAGAAGGGGTTTTAAAATCTTAAATAAATACTCCACAATGATCGGCTATGGTTTTAAAAATAAAATGTTTTTTTATTTTCAAAAATCAATAAAAAATGGGGTTTTTGTGGCTTTTGGTATGATCAGGCGTTAAATTAAGAAGATCGAGAAAACCAATAATGTTAAGTGTGCGTTTTACAGTTCAATATGCCTTAAAAAACTTCAAAATGTTTCGATTCAATCCATTAAGCCGTTTTTTTGTTTCATTCGATCAAATTTTTGAAAAAGAATTAAAGGAATATATAATATTTTTGTGCCCTTAACGGTTGCTGAGATATTAATGGTTAAAGACAAAAAGGTCCTTTTTTGTTCAAAGTTTAATATCTCAGCGAGAAGTGGTCGTATCGAACTTTTTAAAAAAGAAAATTACAGCTGAATAAACAAGTTATTCGATTCATCAAGTAGTTAAGTTGAAAAAAATACAAGTTTTTAGACCAAAAAAAAACGAAAAAAATTAAAAAAAACAATTTTCGGTATTCAATAAGATTGCGCGGTAGACGTTGCTTAAAAAAATGTTTCACTGTAGGATCTTAAAACTAAAAACTTCAAGCTTTAAAATTATTTTTTTAATTTCAGTACGATTATTTTTAAGCGAAATATAGTCACTTGACAAACGTCAAAAAATTTGGAGTTTTTTTGTATCCTTTAATTTTTTCCGCTAGTGTATATTATAATATTAAACCTAATAGTTCTTTATGTTATTAATAGTTAAACATAAAATAAATTTACTTCACCATTTTCAAAGAAGGATATATTTAACAAAAAAGATTCGAGAAGTAACTGTGCTTGAATTTAAAGAGGTTTCCGTTTGAATTAAGAGTTCTTTAACTGTCAAAAGTCAATTTCTGTGGAACTTCCGGTATAACCGAAAATTTTATTTTTACAGTAATACAATACAAGGTTTAATAAATATGTGGAAAAAATCGCATTAGCCCTTTTCTATTACCATTTGTTTTTTAAAGAAATCGATAAAAATGTCAGTAAACATTACATTTGTAAATGTCATTTTCTTAAAAACTAATTAAGATAGATATAACAAGTGGCACATATGTATTTTCTTGGAGTGGCTTATAGAATTGATTTTTAGAAAAATATATAGTTCCATTTAAAATAGCAAAGTTAACTAAGAACTTCAGGTTAAACCGGATGTGCCACATAAAATTTAAAAATAAAAAATTTACATCCTATTCAACCATATATCCAACCAAAATTTTAAAATTTCGTAACTTCGTAGGCACCCGGTATACAAGGTACCTACGAAATATGTACCTATTAACCTTGTCATATTTTTTGTAACTGTTACAAATATTTAAAATTTTAGTAGAATACGATACCGATTTTTAAACACTTCTAAGGCATCTTTGATTTAACAGAAAGCGCTGCTAAATTTGAATTTTAAAATTAATTAAAACACCCTCGACTAAACCATATTTGGATGGTTAGTTTTTGCATGATTGTCCTAAGTAAATGAAGACCAAACAGTAAAACAGATGAATGTCAAAAAAAAAAAAGAAATCGCTGATTAAGAAGAAAACTGGCTTAACTCAAAAAATGACAATTATAAAAAAAGCCAAATGATTTTTTTGAAGCTCGTGTAATATTTATGAATATGACATTAAAGATCAGAGTTACCTAGCGAAAACGGTTTAATGTTATTGTGACGATATGGCACATAAAAATATACATAATTTATACCTAATGCAATGCTAACAAAAACGGATTTATGCATTTTTTAAGCCGTGGCTTTTCTTCTTAATCAGAGAAATGCTTAGAATAGTTTTTTGTAACATTTAATATTGAATTGCTTTTACAAGTATAAGATATTTTCAAAGGCTTTTTCGGACCTAATTTTTATCAATATTCCCGTTTATTTCAGTATATACTTTTTCAGAGGCTTTGAATGTTTCGTCACATTACTGATGTCATATTGAGATTAGGGCAGGTCGTATATCATGACCAAAATAAAAAAAGAAAAAAATTTGCCGTTTCAATTTAGACGTTGAAATATTTATTAAACTGCTTTACTATATTAATAAAACGTTAAACGCATGGAAAATTAAAATATTTGTAACTTACATTAAATACCGCACTCAGCTTTACCTAGCTCTTGTTTCATTTGTTAATACTTCACTTCAGGATGAAAAATTGTTTGGCTTCTCTGTATATTTTTGCGGCATATTTAATAAAAACGACTTAATTAACAATCATACTTCACAGTAATAGAATAATATCAAAATCATAAATCGGCACTTCACATTCGCTTCCCGAAAAATTTGCTTTTTAAGAGGATGCCGTAGCACGTTAAATTAGCTAAAACTCGATTCGCTACCGTTTTTAAATATTTGTTTTGAGAAAAAGTTGTACATAGAAAAGTTTCTTAAAATGATCCAAAGATTATCGGAAAGTTAATTGATTTTTGGTAATGGTTAAAATTAACACATTAAATTTCCCAAAATTACAAAACCGTAAAAATAACCAACTTTCCGATAATCTTTGGATCATTTTAAGAAACTTTACAATATACAACTTTTTTTTAAACAAATATTTTAAAAACGGCAGCGAATCGCGTTTTAGCTCATTTAACGTGCTACGGCATCCCCTTAATGTTTGAGATTAGACACAGAGTGACAGTAAAGACTAGTTTAAACGGTATGAAGAGAAAACAACAAGGTATGACGAAGCAGTCAACAGCTCTGGTGCAGAGAATACTAAAATATGCATCAATTCAAGAGATATAGTATACTGCAAAAATACTTCCATCATTTTTTCCGTAAGGTCTTTAAATAGTTTCATGTCTTTATTTTTTTAATAAAAACCCTTAACTGCTTTGCGGGCTCGTCTCACTAAATTGCTACATTTAAATATTTTTCAAGCAAGTTAAATAGTTATATTGATAGTTAAATTGATCAAATTTATTGGTCTTGTGGTAAAATATGTATATGAATGTACCTGAAAATATGTTTGCGGAAATATGAAATTTTTTACAGGTGATTTTTTTTAATGGTTTCAAATAGGCATAAAATGTGACAAAATTTAATAAAAATAATTAAAACTAAATATTAGTAGTTTTGTCTGTTTTATAATTAAAATAAAGTATATACAGGATGTCTTTAAAAGGTCTGTACAAATGCCACCACAAATTCCTTGGACCAAAATACGACGATCTAACCCTTACTTACCTTAGTCGACAGATTGATCGTGTGCGTGTATCTCGCAAACCAGCAACCTTTCCACTTATAAAACTTGCGATAGATCATTGTGTTTTGGCCCAAAGAATTCGTGGTAGCCTTTTATACAGACCTTTTGGCACTACCGGGTGGCCTAGATAAAGCGTGAATGAAATGAATAACTTTTGTATGAAATAAAAGGTTTAATCTAAAATATCTCAGAAACCACTGCTCGTAACGATATCACAGGCACACAAAAAGTTTGATGTGCGCCGGATGTGACCTATCTACGGGTATATTTTTCGACCCTCTAAATCCGAATTTCAAGTCCGGGTCCCAATTTCGAGTAAATTGCAAAAAACGTAAAAAATGGTGTTTATTTTTATTTTAATTTACTGGAAATTGGGACACGTACGGCCTAAACTGACTTGAAATTCGGATTCAGAGGGTCGAAAATTATACTCGCAGATAGGTCGCGTCCAGTGCACATAAAACTTTTTTGTGTGCCGGTGTATTTATCAAGTTAATCTTTTTGGTGCAAAAAATGTGGATAAACAAAAAGTCTTTACTAAAATTTTAATACACCGAGGCAAAAAAATTCATGACACTTTGAACCGAAGCAATAGACTGCTGGTGGCTTCCTCTACATTTTAAAACAAAAGCATTAGCATATTTCGATTCCCCACTCTAAAAGCTGAAATAAAATAAAAACTTTCACACCTTGTATCTTGCAAACAATCAACTTGTCGACTAAGGTAATTTGGGTTAGATCGTCGTATTTTGGTCCAAGGAATTTGTGGTAGCATTTTGTTAAGACCTTTTAGAGACACCCTGTATATTACGTATACATTTATTTTTATTGATATTGTTTTTATTTAGTTTATTAAAAAAATATATTTGTATAAATAAAATAGTATAAGTTACTAAAATCTGAGGACATTGAGTTTTTTAACTTAGTATGTCAATTTTAACAGAAATTTTAAATTTATGAGCTTTTTAAAATTTTTAATTGTACTTGGTTACTAGTTATTTAAAATTAATCTATTGTTATTAAACTATGGGATCGCTACTTTACTTAAATTTAAGTTTTTATTTAAGAAGATTTTTCCTACTTCATAAGCGGTTTCATTGCATTAATCGTTAATCAATAAAATGTACAACTTTGCAAGTGAACATACCTGTGTCTATTACTTCTTAATGAATCCTGATAATCTTTTAAAACTCTTGCTTGGGTTTCATCAACAATCGTTTGCGCACCTTTAAAATTGTAAACTGCATGACCAAAGAAGAGCACTGAGGTACCTAACTGAAGGATGGTCAGGGCTGAAGGAGCCTTATCTTCGTTGACCCATTGGTCAATTACGTCATATCCGGAATTTGCAAGACTAACACCCCTGTTGCAATATTCATTATGCCAACCGTGTTTACAAAGTATGTTGCGCCCTAAAAATCAATTTTTTATTAAATTTTTAATTAAAAATTATTATCATCTTCACAAAAATGATCATAAAAAATTATATATGTTGTGCGATTTACTTACAAATTTAATAGTTACTGGTTATTAGGTTTTATTTATTGATTGATAAAAACTATATCTAAATCTACTAGTTAGGACTTTAAACCGAAGATAAAAAGCAAATTGAGCAAATTTAGCATACCGCGTGTTTTTGGAGGTTTTTACCAAATAAGAAACTTTTTATTTGCCAACTTTATGAAATAGTGCAACTTCCTAAAAAGTTCTGCTTGACGAAATAATAAATTTCCACAATAATATGTATATGCTGAATGTACAAGGTGGCTTTAGAAAAGACCCATTTCCAAATTAAAACGTCTGATTTATTTCCAAAATAATGAAAAAATATATACAGCCGAGTGTTAAATAAAAATAAAAAATCTTGTTAATATGTCACAAATATAAAAATTTGCCAGCTTCTATTTCGTAACTATCGTTTAGAGTGCACATAAAACAAAATATTAAAAAAAGTTTATGTTTGTAATAATAAAATTTACGTTATCACGGCTAACCTTAAAATACACAGGATGCGTCACAAAGAACTTTTGCATTTTTTTATTCCAAAATTTAAACATGCGGGATCGACTTGAGAGGGATGAACACGCCTTATGCCAAACTATAAACATTAAAAACGATACATTTTTACTATTCAGCTGTTATAAACAAAGTTAGCAAGTGATTTTTTTTTAATTAATTTTTCCATAAAAAGTATGCAATTAGATAGGCAATCAAAAAATAGAAATTAAAAAAATCAATAGCCCTAATTTTAAACCAGAGCCTTTTTAAAACCAACATACAAATATTTTTGTAAAAACTTAGTTTCTTACCAAGCAGCACTTGTTGTATTGCCTTCTCGTTTTATCTTAATAATGTGTCCACTATTTTATTGTTTTTATAAGCGAGCACCCGCGCTTTATTAAACAAAACATCCAACATTCAAAAAAATAGCAAAAGTAATATGCACTCTTGTAGGAGTTATTTACCACTACCTAAACGAAGGTAAAAACTAATCTCTTCTGTTTACATACCATGTACTCAATACTCTAAAAACTATGACTCGTCTAATAGATTTGTTGACACTTGGTATATAAATGTAATAACTAAATTAAATTAAATCACTTACCTGCCCGATATTAGCCCCGCTTTTGACAAGCTGTGTTAATGCCATATTAGCCCCAGCACCAACGAATCCTAAGGAGCCTGCCACAATATTCAAATAGGCACCTCGTGCTTCAGAATTCGCAAAACTCAAAGACTAAAAAAACAAGGAAATAATTGTTCCCACGTTACTCTTTATTTAATAATTAATATAAAATAAATTAGTTAAAGTCTTCTGTTTTTTTACGAGTGTAAAAAATATTTTTTTACTGCTAACCTGAGTAATTGCTATTATTTACTCCTTTCCACTAACGAGAACTAATATTTCTTACCCTAAGTAAATAATAACAATAAAAAAATCCTAGGTCAATAATGAGAACAATTCTTATATAAAAATTTGACACATGCCAAATTTTTACATAAATAAAGCCAATCTGATTAGCCCGTTTACTTAATATTTCGATACATTCAACAAATCGTTAGGAAATTACTTATGCCAAAATTAAAATTGATAGTATATCAATGTTAGCAGTGAAAAAAATCTATATATACCTCAGGTGAGAAAGCTATAATTTACCTCGCACATTATATCTGTCGGCGCTACGCGCCTCAAGATATAAAAATGCTCGGTAAATAATAACTCACTTCTTACCGTTTCGTAGGTATATAATATACTATTATTATGACTAGCTAAAGAAGTTTTTTTACAATGTGTGTTACTACTATAAATAAATAATAAGTGCTATAAGTTGTTAATTATAAGTAAACATATACACTACTTTTTAATGTTTTTTTAACAATATATAATAGGAAAAATAATTATGCCTATTTGATAAGCAAATACTAGAATATAGCCAAATCAAAATTCAAATGAAAATCAGTTAGAAGCCTAAAAGTTAAGCATAACCGTTGAGGATATAGGAAAAATAAAGTTTTTTTTTATCTATATGATATTAACTCTGCCTATCCATACTGTAAAAATAATTTTGAATTTACAGCTTAAAAAATCTAAATTTGAAGTTTTTCGCCTATTAGATAATACAGTGGGTATGGTTAATTATTTTTCAGGTTCATTATACAGGGTGTTTCGGGAGGAAAGGGAAATATTTTGGGAACATGTTTAGAAGGCCAAAATAGGAGAATTTAACCCATATGTGTTAATCCGATTCCTAACCGTCTCTGAAATAATCGGTTCTAAAGTTATTTTTTATAAAGTTTTGAAGTAATTAGGAAGTGTTGTATTTCTCCAGTTTGTAGGTATTTTATTAGTTGTCAATGCCTAATTTAATTGACTGATAGTTTTGACAAGCTTGGTTGTTAGTTTGATTGATTTTGGGCGTTTTGAACCGAAAAGAGAAAAGGTTCCATAAGTAATGCCTCACACATTCAATCAGGGGAGTATGCTGCAACTTGTATTAAAGTTGGTGGGAGTATTTTCAAAAACTAACCAGAACTAGTGGAATTTTCCTGTTTTAGTAGAATAGTTTATGTTGATTTTAAATTAAAAAATAATTACAAAACAACTTTAGAAATTATTATTTCAGAGACGGTTAAGAATCGGAATAAAACATATAAGTTAATTTCTCATATTTTGATCTTCTGAACGTGTTCCCAAAATATTTCCCTTTCCTCCCGAAACACCCTGTATGTATTTCTTTTGACGACACAAGCAAACAAATTATTTATAAAATTCAAACGTTCATTAAAATAAAATATTTGAAGAATGTTGTGTCTAATTTTTGTTGAAAATTTTTTGAAAACACGGAAATGACAATAATTATTAGGAAGTTTGTTGCGGTGACCATCATATTTCGGTGCTAGGTAAATTAGTTCGTTGAAATTTATTTGTTTTACTTTTTGGAAGCACTTTAAAGTGAAATATGCGATTTCAGAAAAAAATGGGCTTATTTAAAAAATAAAACAACCAATCCTGAGTTACCTCAAAAATTATGTAAAGATATAAAGCTAAAAGTTATAAAATGATCAGTGCATTAGTTTTAAAGTGTTAATGGTCAGCGACATTAAAAAGGTGAATTGTTGTGGAAGAAGCGCTTTTAAGTTCTAACCACCAAATTTATAATGTAGAATAATAAACCCTTATAACAATGATGAATAAGATGGTTCCTTAAACCAGTGTGTCTTTGTTAATTTTGCTCCAATTCATCTCAAATGTTTACATAATATTTTTGAAATATTCTCCATTTGGAAGATTTAATTTTAAAAAATGTCAAAAAAGTTTTAAAACCATACTCCTTCCCTTAGAAAAATAACGCAAAGGTCAAATATTTTAAAAACAAAGTGAAATAGAAAAGTTTCAAACAAAAGTTACATATCTACAACGCTCTCGCTTTGCGAAAATTACCATATACAGGGTGTATCATTTGGTCGTAACAGACCAAATTAACATCGTTTTAAATTATACGGTACATGTTAAAAACATTTTATACCTATAGGGAAAAATGTATCTTTATGCAACGGTTTTTAGAATAATAAAATATGAATATTCAAAAATTCAGAATACTGGTATACTAGAAAACAAGGTGAATTATCCTATTTCTTGACATAATTTATTGCGGTACTGAGTGACTTATGTCTAAATCGCCCAGGTCATAAGATATTTGACCGTTACGTAACTTTCTTATAACACTGTGTATTCTTCAAAGAGAATAGAAACGGAGAAAAAAACATCTCTAATCCGAAAAGTAACACAATTTAAACCAAGCATTTCAGGATTGCACGTTATGCACACAAGAAAATTTGGCCAACACAATATCCCGCCGGCTCAGTCGACAACAGGTTAAAGTCCGCCAAATATTAACTTAATATCAACATACAAAAATATTACATTAAAAGTGCGTAATGGACATTTTTTACCTACATATAAATTAAATATAAACCCATAATTCTTAGCAAACTCGTGTTTTAAACAAATATAAAATTAAAATTTAACAGGCCTAATACGCCAACCCATTATTCAATGGGTTGGCGTATTATTAATATTCTTAGGTAAATTGCTTTTTATATGTTGTATCCGTGTAGTAGAAAAATGTATTGCCTCTCCTAACTAAACGCGTGACTTGACAACCATTTCTAGTAAACCAATTAAAGGGTTTTAAAGTAAAAGGGGCTAAGTAACAAATTTATTTTTCATTAGTGTTTTTATAATGTTACAAACTATCAAAAATGTGTTTAGGTTATAGAATTTTAGAGAGTTAGGATCATTTAATTTAGTTTGTTAATTTATTTCAATAATTTACCTTAATTTTTCCAAGTTCTTTCATCACTTTCGAAGGTTTCCGAAAACGCCCGAATTATCCATTAAGCACTTTTATGCCATCCTGTACTATGGAATTTTCACGATATTTCTCGAATATTCTAGATCATTCTTTACTCTTCCACCATACTATAAAAGGGCGACGGGAAACTTCCGATCAGTCAGTATAAATTCGACTTTTGTGTTGTAAACTTCGAGACATTGACAAGAGTAGATTTTGTCGTTGTTGTAACCATAGTTACGTTCCATTGTTAATAAAGGTATAAAAACGAAGACACGTGTTTTTATATGAGGTGTTTTGGAACATTTGGTGTCAGAAGCGGAACGAGGTTACCCAAGGAAGCCGAAGTGGTAAGAAGAGTGAATGCCAGTTGAGACAAGACAAAGACAGCAAGTAGTTATGGAGGAGTTAAGTGCACTAATTAAACAAATGATGGAAAAACAAGAATCCCTGAAAGAAGACCTAAAAAAAGAAATGCAGTTAAGCCAAGAAAACCTGAAAGAAGACATGAAGATCAGTCAAGAATCCCTGAAAGAAGACCTAAAGAAAGAAATGCAGACAAGCCAAGAAGCCATGAAAGAAGACATTAAAAATGAAATGAAGACCAATTTAGAAGAAATGAAGAAAAGTCAAGAAAGACAAATCAAAAAGAAATGAAGCGAGAAATCAAAATCAGTCAAGCAGAAACGAGACAACAAATCGAGAAAATACAAAAAGACATAAAAAAAGGACAAGAACAAATGAAGCAAGAGATAAAAGAGAAGATAGTAAAGATTCGAGAACACCTGAGGGGAGAATTTCATCAATGCCAAGATGAGATGAGAAAAGAAATGTTGCTTGAATTAAAACTTACAAAAGAAGATGTCAAAGAAGATATAGAAGAAATACAACAGACTGTGCAGTTAGTTCAAGGTCAAATGCAACAAGAAGTTCAGCATTTACACCGGCAAATTCAAAATATAGCTAGTACAGGTGTCGTTCCAGGATGTGGTACTCCAGCAACTGTTATGAAACCACCAACTTTTGACGGAAAGGTACCGTGGGTTACGTACCTTAGACAATTTGAAGCTGCTGCGAACGGCAATAATTGGAGTTTACCAGAAAAGGCACGCGCATTAGTGCTTGCTCTACGAGGTGAAGCCATGGAGGTATTAAGAAATATTCCTGAAGAGAAACAAAGCGACTATGAATCAATTGTAATGTTCCTGGAAATGAGATATGGCGAGACACATTTGCAGGAAGTTTATAAGGCGCAGCTCCAGGGACGAAGACAGAAATATAACGAAAGCCTTCAGGAATACGAAGCTGACATCGTACGTTTAATTAATCTGACATACCCGACATACCCAGAAGAAATAAAACAAGAACTAGCCGTGGGTAGTTTCATTGAAGGTCTACGTGATTCAGATATGAATCAGGCTTTAAGAATGGCCAGAATTAAAAAATGTCGGAAGCTCTTGCCTATGCACTTCAATTTGAGACAGCTAAGCAAACATCCAGGAATCAGCCAAGACTTAGAAGAACGAATTTTGTACCACAAGACGCCAATTCAAATGATGAATTGTCCAGATTAATAAAAGAATTACAAGAAATCGTACGTAAAAAGCAAACCGATGGGGATAACAGTATGACCTTCCAACGAAAAAATAGCATCCTGTGCTAGAAGTGTGGCAAAGAGGGGCATATTCAAAGAAATTGTACCAAGTCAAATGCCCTTGCTAGCGATCCGGAAAACTCCCAGTAGCCAGCTTCAAGGGGCGAAAGCTGGCTAGGTGCTACCAAGCCCCATCAACAACAATAATTAGAGTATCCCGGCTGCAGAACAATGGCTCCAGCTTGGTAGTACCTGGAAACGTATGCGGTCGGGAATGCGAGATGGTTCTAGACACTGGTTCCACACATACCATCGTGAGGCCGAACATCGTTGCTTACTGTAAAATATTCCGCCCTGAAAAGAATTACCTCTTGGAAGCTGCTAATGGAGAAGTTATACCAATTAAAGGCATACATGAAGCCAGAATAACCCTAGGAACAACAACATTTATCCATGTCGTGTTTGTTGCCGACATCCTGGACGAAGTTATCCTTGGCCTTGACATTATGGTGAATCAGAAGTTTGTACTAGACCTTCCACAACGGGTACTGCGAACAAATAATGAAGAGATCGTAATGAGATTACCACGGAGGAGTGAAGCTTCGATTCGAGAAGTTATCCTCACAGAAGATGTCATTCTACCGCCAAACTCAGAAAGCATCATACAGGCAAGGTTTGAAGACTCAGAAGAAGGTGAAATAGTTTTAGTCGAACCAGTAGAAAATTGTCCGTTATACGCTAAAGGAATTCTACCAGCAAGAACTTTGGCGCAAACCAAAGGAAATATGGTATTTGTGAGAATGATGAACCTGAAAGATTTCCCTCAACAGGTTAAAATGGGTGACAAAATCGGTACCTGTCAACCTGCAGCTATGATAGTTACCTATCCCTGTACCACACCCGCAGGAGTCTCCACACGTAAACTACCTGATGCTCTACAAGACCTGGTGATTTCATCAAAATCCTTGTTAGACCCAGTCCAAGTATCTATGCTGGAAGAACTATTAAGAAGAAATCAAGATGTTTTCTCTTTATCCGAAAAAGATTTGGGTAAAACCAGTGTAGTGCAACATGGAATAAATACTGGAGACGCATCACCGATAAAACAACCGCCCAGAAGAATTCCTTTAGCCAAGAAAGAAGAAGTTGAAAAGTTACTTGAAGACATGCAAAATCAAGGCATCATAGAACCATCCCAGAGCCCATGGTCATCTCCAGTAGTCCTAGTTAAGAAGAAAGATGGTTCCACCAGATTTTGTGTTGACTTCAGAAGACTAAATGACGTCACGAAGAAGGACAGTTTTCCACTACCACGAACTGACGATACCCTAGACACACTGACGGGGTCAAAATGGTTTTCGACATTAGATTTAAAAAGTGGCTATTGGCAAGTGGAACTTCATCCGGAAGACAAGGAAAAATCTGCTTTTTCAACTGGAAACGGACTGTGGCAGTTTAATGTTATGCCATTTGGTTTATGCAATGCCCCCGTTACGTTTGAACGGTTGATGGAGTTGACATTACGGGGACTAACTTGGAAAACCTGCTTAGTATATCTAGATGACATAATAATTCTTGGAAAAACATTTGACGACCACTTGAAAAATGTTGAAGAGATTTTTCAGAAGCTTAGATCCGCCCAGCTGAAGCTTAGTCCAAAGAAATGTCACCTTTTCCAGAAAGAAGTAAAGTACCTAGGGCATATAATTACCGAAGCAGGAGTAAAAACTGATCCAGAGAAGACTGAAGCTATCCAGAACTGGCCTGTACCAAAGAACAAGCATGAAATTAGAAGTTTTCTGGGATTGTGTACCTATTACAGACGGTTCATACATGGGTTTGCCGATATTGCAAGACCATTACATCGTCTTACGGAAAACAACAACAGCTACGAATGGACTGAAGATTGCCAAGCAGCTTTTGTACACCTAAAGAAAGCCCTGTGCAATTCCCCGGTGTTGTCATATCCACAACCAAATCAAACATTTATTGTGGACACTGATGCGAGCAACACTGCTATTGGTGGAATTTTGTCACAGATGCAAGATGGTCAAGAAAAAGTAATAGCCTATTTTAGCAAAGTCCTTTCCAAACCTGAACGAAATTATTGTGTCACCAGAAAAGAACTTTTGGCTATTGTTAAATCCCTAGAGCATTTTCATAAATACCTGTATGGCCAGAAATTCCACCTAAGAACGGACCATGCATCACTTAAATGGTTGCTTCAGTTCAAGAACCCTGAAGGTCAGATAGCACGATGGCTACAACGCATTCAAGAATATGATTTCAAAATTAAACATCGAAGGGGACTGAACCATAAGAATGCTGACGCTTTATCAAGACGACCTTGCCCGGATGATTGTAAACACTGCAGAAGACGAGAAGAACATGAAGATCCTGATGAATTTCACTGCCGAAGAACACGTCTCCAGTGCTCTCAAGAATGGGATCCTAAGATCTTGGCCAAAGAACAACTAGAAGATCCCGATCTTGGAGACATTATCAAACTTAAGACAGAAAATTTGGAAAGACCGCCATATCAGAAAATAGCCTCCAAGTCTCCAAGACATAAGGGGTACTGGGCCATATGGGACTCTTTGATTATTAAAGATGGCCTATTACAAAGGGTCTGGGAAAGTTCTGACGGCAAAACCCATAAACATCAGATAATCCTACCAACCAAAAGGATCCCTGAAGTATTGCAAGCCTTGCATAATGGTGTAGGAGGTGGCCATTTCGGAGTTATGAAGACTCTTGAAAAGGTTCGAGAAAGGTTCTACTGGCTGGGAGGCCGTGCAGACGTAAAAGACTGGTGCAGAAGGTGTAAGGACTGCGCTTCCAACAAGGGGCCCAAAACACGAAGCCATGGCAAGATGAAGCAATACAATGTAGGGACACCTTTTGAAAGGATTGCCATAGACATAGCAGGGCCATTTCCAGTTAGTAAATCAGGGAATCGCTATATCTTGGTAGCGATGGATTACTTCAGTAAATGGCCAGAAGTCTACCCAATCCCAAATCAAGAAGCTATAACTGTTGCCGATGTATTATTTCAACAATGGATTTGTCGGTATGGAGTTCCTAGAGAAATACATTCCGATCAAGGCAGAAACTTTGAGTCCGATCTTTTCAAGAACCTGTGTAATCTCCTGGGAATCCATAAAACAAGAACAACACCTCTTCATCCCCAGTCCGATGGCATGGTAGAGCGGTTTAACAGAACACTTGATAACTACCTGAAAATTAAAGTAAATGACCAACAAAGTGACTGGGATAACTGTATACAGCCGTTTTTATTAGCATACCGCTCCGCAATTCACGAAACTACTGGCGAAACACCTGCTAAAATCATTTTCGGAGCGGAAATATGTCTTCCAGTTGACTTGCTTACAGGACGACCTTCCACCAATGAAGAACCAGCAGAAGACTATGTAAGTCAACTAAGTAAACAGCTACAGAGGATACATGAAGAGGTGCGTACCAAGTTACAAAAGGGAAGTGACCGTATGAAATCTCGCTATGACTTGAAAGCTAACCATCAGGGATTTGTCGTCGGTGAAAAAGTTTGGTTATACAATCCAAGAAGAACCAAGGGGCGTTCACCGAAACTACAGAAGTCATGGGAGGGACCATATAAAGTGGTGACACGGCTTAATGATCTGGTGTACCGTATACAGAAGAGTCCACAGACAAAGATGAAAGTAGTACATCTAGAAAGCCTAAGCCGTTATCAAGACAGTGAAGATACTTGATCGAGACGATCAAAACTTGGAAGGGGCAATGTTACAAACTTTCAAAAATGTGTTTAGGTTATAGAATTTTAAAGAGTTAGGATCATTTAATTTAGTTTGTTAATTTATTTCAATAATTTACCTTAATTTTTCCAAGTTCTTTCATCACTTTCGAAGGTTTCCGAAAACGCCCGAATTATCCATTAAGCACTTTTATGCCATCCTGTACTATGGAATTTTCACGATATTTCTCGAATATTCTAGATCATTCTTTACTCTTCCACCATACTATAAAAGGGCGACGGGAAACTTCCGATCAGTCAGTATAAATTCGAATTTTGTGTTGTAAACTTCGAGACATTGACAAGAGTAGATTTTGTCGTTGTTGTAACCATAGTTACGTTCCATTGTTAATAAAGGTATAAAAACGAAGACACGTGTTTTTATACGAGGTGTTTTGGAACAATAACAAAGAATAAAGTAGATAAATTACACAGTCCCACAAAAATAAAAAGTTTGTGGTCCGAAGGACTAGATCATGTTATCTTTGTTTTATGGGTCGCTGAATACTGTCCAACTGGACAGACCCCGAACTTCCCACTTTGTTCTGGTCTTTCCTTCCCCCCTCCCCAAATTGTTCAAGTATTTAAGTCCCGTGTTAACAAACTTCCTCTTACCGCGCTTAAGACACCCACGGTACGTTATTATTTAGGATTTTAGTCTTCGTGGTTTGTCCAAAGATAAAAAAAAAATACGAATTTTTCCCACAACTACCTCAATATGGGTATTAAATAAAAGGGCTTCATTGGTAGAATAGAGCTTACTATGAAAAAACTAAAATCCAAGATCCGTCGCCATAAAATAGCGGATTAAATATTTTTTTACAACTACCTTAATATTAAATCGTTGGTTAGTTCTGGTTAGTTATAGTAAGGCATTAAATAAACTCAACAGAATGAAAAGTATTAACTAACAACAAAACTAATAACTTGAAAATAAATTATGTAAAAAAACATATTATGTTAAACGATTTTATTACAATAAAAAAGATGAAGGGTATGTACTTAAAGTTAAAAAATAATTTAGTAAGTACAAGCTATCAGATTGTACCGTACTTCTTTCTAATCTGGGGTATTGATTAGACAAATAATAAAATCGTTGAGCAGGTGAAATTTTTATCATAATATCTACTCTGTATACGCTTTTATTATTTGTGTGATCAATACCCCAGATTAAGGAGAAGATTGGTACGATCTGATAGGTTGGACTTAGTATTTTTAGCTTTTAGTACATAACCTTCATCATTTTTATTGTAATAAAACCGGATAACATAATTTTTTTACATAATTTATTGTGTGGCTAAGTTATTTAGATTTCTTTGCTGCCTAATAATCTATCCCATTTTGTACTTAATCCATTTTGCGGCCAATTGGCACTTAGACCCTTTTGCATCCTACACCCTTCAATTATAACCAGTTCAGTAGCTTAAAATGTGATATAAATAAACTACATAGATACATAAAAAAGTAATAATCAAATGTGGGGATGTATTTTCTTACTCACCTCTTTATGCTTACTTCGATCATATAGCGTATACGCACTGCGTCCGATTGCCCATACACCGGCACCGACTCCGAAAGCTGCAGCTCCTATTAATACAGGTGCAGCAACAGTAATCGCAGGTATGGCTGCCGCCAAAAAAACTGCGCCCGATGCTAAGCCTACTGCCGTAGTTATTATATCCCCTGCTAGTAGAAGTTTAGTGTCAAGGTGGCATGCCGGTGAAAGATGCTTCTCCAACAATACTTTGTCGTTTACAACTTGGTATCTTAAATAAATTAACAAATTTACATTAGGCATAAATATTCAGAATAGGAAGCAAAGTAACAGCATATTTCCTTTAAAGTCTTTAAAAAACTAAACGATATGTATGTTATATTCAAACTAGTATTTTCATAATAAATGGGAATAAAAAGTAAAATAATTGCATATTGCCACTAAAACTACAAGATTTAGAGTTAGGCGGGAGTAAATACTGTAAAAAGCTACATAGTTTGGGATCCCTGCACCATTTTTTCAAGTCATTACTAAAAGCTAATTTTTCGTGAGTAGCTTTATTTTGACGAGACGCCCAACTTTTTTCCTTACAACAATTTTTGTTGGTGGTAGCTTAGAGGGGTAGCGTCTCGTCAAAATAAAGCTATCACGAAAAATTATCTGCCTTACGATACCAAATTATGTAGTCATTACTGCAAACTAATTGTGACTTTTTATATGGACTTAACTCACTTAGGTAAATTTGGATGCTGTTACAAATAAGGTCCTAATCTCTTTTCAGCTTTATTTTTGTAACATATACCGTAACGCCGATGTCGATGTTGCGGAGCAATCTTGCACTTGTGGCGAATAAAAATTCAACATTTTTGCGCCAAAATATTAAAGTATATTACTTTTTTTTTATTATATACTACATATTTATTATACAACATGACATTTAACAACTCGCAACATCGATGTGGCGTATTACCCCTTTAAAATGGAGAACAATTAAACCATCAACATTATTTGACGTTCTGCAACGAAAATGTTAAAATGTTACTCGTCACAAATGCAACATCAGTGGGAAACAACGAGATCTGCTTGTTGCTACTGATTATCGTCCGGTCTAAACAAAGCTTTATTTCCAAAAAATATTTTGTCTACTTAACAAAAAGAAATTGTTTATAAAAACACAGAACGATATACTAATTCAAAGTAATAGTTTTAAAACCTACATCTGCAAGTACTATTGTATAAATATGAAAAACGAGGAGCTGACAATAAAAACGTGTAAACATAAGAAGACCTAAACCAGATGTGTCTAAAACCTGCCCTTTTGGAGATATACTTATTCAGTCAAAAATGATAGATATAATCTTTGTGATACTAACCTGCCATTAAGTGGAACAATCATATCACACTCGGGGAACTTATTTTTTGTTATGTAGTTTGTCCAATTCTCATAAACACGCCCAGTGTCATCAATAAATATTCTACATGGATCATTACTGCCGCGACACTTTCGTAAAACAAAAATAGGCACGGGATTAACATCGGTTTGAGGGTTATAATCTGGGTATTTTTTTCCTCGCTTCACTTTTTCTTTAGGTAGCGGTTCAAGACAATTGTAAATAAAGGAAATCTCTATTTTGTCTTTAAACTCTGCGATCTTGTCTACAAATATACAGTTAAATTTACTAAAATTGTTAGTTTTTAAAATGATCTTGTATCCCTCCTAGTTAATCACCTGTTTCACGTATGACACTCATTATAAGTAAATAAACTTCCTTTATTTTAAAATAGTTAGTATTTTTTAAATTAAATTTCGTTATTATTTTTTTTTTTTAATTCAACACATTTTAAATTTTTATTAGCTTAAAATAAAATGATTGACCTACATTGTATTATACTTAAACTTGCCGATTCTGATAGATTAAACCCCTAGAAAAGCTTTCAACTTTTGACCATTTAGTAGCAGATTACCAGATATAGCAGATTTTATTTTTTAAGATTATCAATATGGTTATTCAAAATTGTAATTAGAACTTTTAGTAATAATTGTCTCGAAAGTAGAGGCAACTGCGACTTTGACCAAATTTGGTTTACAGGTTTTTTTTTAAGGTGCTGATCACGAATCTGAAAAAAAAAGTTGTAGTCGAAAAAGTTTTGTTTTCAATATATTTTTTTCCCTTCTTTTTGCACATAAATCTTGATATAACGCTAAAGTGGCACACAATAGTTGATTTTTACCTTTTAAAATCTCGTTTTTCTAGGTATTTTACACTTTTTTTGCATTTAATTTCGAAAGCTCTACTTTCAAAAATCAATTTACATCGCAGTAGACTATGGCGGCGTGTGTACATGGTTGCCGTGTGAATGTTTGCAATTTATTTGATAAAATGTGTAAAATACATATAAAAACTAAGTTTTAAAGGGTGAAAATCAAATATTATGCCACTTTACCTGGAGATAAGAAATTGTTCGCAAAAAGAAGGGGAATATAGTGAAAATGAAGCTAGATCCTTTTTCATCTTTGAAGATGAATACCTTAGAAACGAAATGCTTCCGACTAAAAATTATTTCAGATTCGTGATCAAAATCGGAGTTGCCCCCAATTTTGAGACAATTATCGAACTTTTAAATATAACTGCCCCTTCTTACGAAAAATTACATATTTTATTTCTTTCCCATGTGTGACGGGGGAGATTTAGGTACAATTTCGGATTCGACGTTAATGCGATTAGGGTAAGCACTTCGTTAATATCAACGTTGTAAGAAAACATACAACAATATCAAGCAATAAGTTTTATGAAATATTTATTGTTTATTTTTTTATCGTTTGTGATTATTTTTTTGTTGTATGTATAAGTGTAAATATGAATAGTCAAGATAAGTTTTGTTTGTTTGAAATTTAAATAAAACCTTAGCAAAGTTGGGTCGGGTCGAATACTAAAACCTAAAATAATCGAATACCAAGGAAAAAAATATTCGCTTTGTTTAAAAACCAGTAACACTTTTTAAAGAACAAAAAAAGATCTTTACCCCTAAACAAATTAATCCCCCAAAGTTATTGTCTCTGACTTAAACTTGTCGCTAAAAAACTGGTTTACCTTATGAAGGATTTTACCTGGCAATTTTCTGGTCCTGGAATGATTGACTTGAAATTTTAACAGAAGGTAGGGTATAGCCCAAGGATTAAAACTTATATCGAACCAAGCCCGCTCCCCTAGGGTATGGGATTTTTTATTTTATTATTTTAAAAACAAGAATTTTTACTCTTTTTATACATGCACTAATAATACGTCCAAGAAGTTTTTCTGTGAGTATAGTTTCTGTACAGTGAATATTTGGCGAGATGTAATCGTTTAAAACCTCTATTTAAGAACGGGTACCACCTTTTTCGAGCCCTTTAAGGGGGGTAAGGTATTTAATTTCAACTCACGTTTTCAAAGTCGGTGCCCCTGATAACTCCAAAACTACTGCACCGATCCTTTTGAAATTTTAAACACTATTTCTGTACATCATTTACAAGGTAACGCTGTCGAGTTTTTTTTTAAGCGCATTGGTTTAAGGGGGTAAGGACGGTAAGGTATTCAATTCACAACTCACGTTTTCAAAGTCGGTGCCCCTGATAACTCCAAAACTACTGCACCGATCCTTTTGAAATTTTAAACACTATTTCTGTACATCATTTACGAGGTAACGCTGTCGAGTTTTTTTTTTCATAATTTTGATTTTGCAATAACAAATTAGCCGATTTTTTCCCACAAAATTGTGTTTTTCACTTCAAAGTGTTCGAAAAAATGAAAAAAATTAAAAACTCGACGGCGTTACCTGGGAAAACTATTATCTAACGAATGAACTTTGATTTTTTGATTTCGGATGATCCAGCACCAAGTTATGAGGGGCACCGCAATTCAACTTTTTTCGAGACACGTCCGAACAATTGCTGCCATTGCCGTATTTTTTAATATTTTTTTGTAAAAATTTGATGAAACATACTTCGAATGTCATACTTTAATGTACCATTGGTTGAGTAAATAAATTTTAACTGTGTCGTCAGAAAAAAATCACGAAAACATGGCTTTTTTGTACGATTTGACCTTAGCCCCCCTTAAACTAACCCCATTTAAAAACCAAGGGATCTTGAGAAATTTTACTTAAAGAGCCTCGTAGCTTTTAAAAAACCCTACAAAAACTTTCTATCATTAAAAATAAAGGAGATAGATTAAAAACCAATCAATTTTTCTTCGAATAATTTAAATCGGCAATTTCGAAGCATAATAATCCACATGATATATTGTGCATTTTTAATTGGTTTAACTTCTTGGACGTATTGTTAATACATGTATAAAAAAACTGTAAAGGAGTAAAGGTCAGCTTTAATTTGGGGGTAGTTAGGGAGTTGTTTTTATTGATTTTTTCGTAGTAAAAATTAGTTACTGGCCTTATTTTTATCATACCTTACTTAGTTTCATGCTAGAAACTTCCTTTGTTTTTAAATCTGATTATGTACTTTAAAGAAGATTTGATACATTTTTCTCGAAAAATGTAGCATTTTTCCGTTATTTGACTTTTAATCCAATAATTTTTTTTTATTTGACGAAACAAAGCTAACAATTAACACTCCGTATCTCAGTTCGTAATGGACGTAGAAAAATTATAATAAAAGAATTTTGTTTGTCCTTTTAAAACCTAAAATTTTGCTTTATAAAGTTTTTTAAATTAAATGCATAATTTTCGAGTTGTTCGCGAAAAACCCATTAAACTGTCGATTTTTTCGTTAAAATATTGTTACTTTCTATTGCAATTAACTTGAAAAATATTAGTGTTATGAAAAAATGTATAAAACATTTTTTGAGCTTTATTTTCTGTACTAATTCCAATACTTGGTACCTGCATTCGGATACTCACTCGAAATACCGGAATTTTAATACAAGAATTAGAATACAGGATCTGAGTAACAAGTTTCTAATTAAAAAATTTAATACTATGATTCAAAAACGGTATTTACAATTCAGAATCCCAAATACTGACCAAAAAAGTATTCAGTCGAATACCGAATACCAAACACACAGATCCATTCAAATACTCCACCGAATGTATTCTGAACAGGATTCAGAATACCGAGTATTTGAATAGTACCCAACTGTAAACGTTAGAAACGCCAACGCCAAGAAGTTTATATAGGTATATGAAATAAATAAGTGATTAGCTTTAGATCTAAATAAGTGTAATTTCTGTAATCTATAACCAGTGTTAAAATGTGATTTAATCTATTTAACCATTAAAATCATTATCGTTATACACGTTTAGCTAAATTAAAAGGTATATAGGCCAATCCTATCCAAAATACACACATACCGGCATTCTTTTGCCGAATATCTACCTAATAGTGTTCCACACATTGCCTATGAACCTTTTGATTTAGCTGAACGTATATATTATTTGCCTTTGTAAACATTAAAAAACGTATAATCTGAATGGGCTACCAGATTTACAAGTATGAAATGTGGATTTCAGACAACAGAAGGTGCCCTAATGCATTTCAAGGTATAATGAATTGACACTGCAACATTCTTTGTGTTATTATCAAGTTTCCCAATTTTTTTAGTAACTTCCCCGGGAGGGGAGGAGTACTAAAAAATAAATCTTCAGGTGTAAAAACCCAATCAACCGCCCACCAAACGCTTATTTCGAAGCTTTTCTATATAACAAATTGTATATGTTGAGATTACATTTATACTTGTGATTTGACATTAATTTTCTCTGGGGGAAAATTTTTCTTCGGGTGGGAATATCCTCATCGGGGCACACCTTGAATTCAACGCTCTAGGTTTCGGGGATAGAATTAAATGTTTGCTCATTGATACAAAAGAGAATCGCTTGCATCGTATATAAGAGAAGATAAAAAAGGATTTATTTTAAAAATTTAAGCCTAAAAAAATTTGATTAGCATTAGGAGAACCATTGACATCAACCACAAGACCAAATTGCTCTAGCAAAAAGATCATGCTATGTGGTTTGGTGCAATTAGAGTTGCCTGGTCTGGTATGATTTTATGAATTTATGACATGTCCTACGCCCAATGGGCATTATTATTGTAAAATTGTAAGATTTCTGGACAAATATAAGCTTTTCATATTGTTTTTTATGAGCTGTTAAAAACTGGGAAAACGGTGAATATCAAATATCACTAACAACTACAGTCAACAGATTTAAACCGTTTGCGGCCTAAAAACAACCAAAGTATCGAAAGAGGTAACACAAAGTAATTTTGTTTATGCCATTATTTTTCTCTGAACTTTTTGTTCAATCATAATAAAATAATAGCACTCCTAAATAGTGTAGCTTTCTGATTGTGAAAGAATTTTTATGATCGGTTCAGTATTTTCGAAGATTAGCCCTTACAAACAAACATAGTTACAAACTTTAGCTCTTTATAATATTAGTATAGATAGTATAGAAGTATAGATTTAAAAAACGGCTCCATCAAGGGTTTGCGGTAAAGGGACATTTCTACTGGCATGGTATTCTCACATTGCAGGAAAGACAGAAAAAATACATGAAAAGCGATAAAACATAGTTTGAAAAAGGCCCATTTATCATTTTACTAAATTTAATGTTTTTTTTTCTTTTAAAATCCGCATTTCATACTTGTACACCTATTTATACACCATTATTATACTTACTGCTTTCAGAATGTATGGTTTTATAAAGATCTTCAATTTGAGATAAAACTTTTTTCATACCCACTTTCCTTTTGTGGAGGCCCTCTAAGAGCAAATCCAATTTTGTCTTTTAAAAACCTATGTTGGTCATATTCAAAACTATCATAATCTCGATCACCCAACATATCGGCCCAAATACTATGTAACTTTTCTGATCCCAAATCATTTTCATTGCTCTTTTCGCTCTCCAGTTTTTTAACTCTTTTTCTTTTTCAATTTCTTCCTTAAAAACTTTTTCCACTTCTTTTAAGTTTTTTATTGTTTCTCTTAGAGACATTTTTCCACGAAGGCACAAAAATAGGCTTATAACTCCACCGACCGGAAGTATACATAAACCCATAGAAACTTTATTTGTAACTAATTCAGCTACTACTGATAAATTGACATGGTGACTTAAGGCACTTGTTAACGCATCATGATATGTAGGATCTTCAAGATCCCAACCCAAAACCAGAAAACTTCTATTCAATGTAGTAACTATTTCTCCACTTGCTAAATTTTCAGAAAACATTTTTGAGAACGGATGTGCTGAATTGTGTAAGTAGAGAAATAACGCCTTTCTCTAAAAATAATAAAATATGATTGTTACAACTCAAAGTCAATTGACTCTCCCTAACTTGCAAATCAAAAACTTTGAAAAACTTAAATAAAACAAAAATCAGGATAAAATGTAATTATAATTATTTAAATTGGATTTTAAAAATTATTGATAATGTAAAAACTGTTTAATTTTTTTAATACCTTATTACCAGTAATAAAGAATACAATTGGGACAGTCACAAAAAAAAAAGAAATGGTGGCTAACTACAGTGTACTACATCTATAATGTATATCGTACATGGGCTATCACGTTATTTTAGTAATTACGTACTTGTTTTATTGGACCCGTCTAAATACTCTTTTAATTTTACTTAATACAGCGTACTAATAAAAAAATATTCCGGCTAAAACGTTTAATAATTTTGCTTACATGGTAGTTACATTCTCGTTGTAACGCATAAACGAACGTTATATGCGTAATTATCTGCCTCTGTCTGATTCTGTCCTATTTTAATAGGTTATACAGGGTTTAATTTATACACGAAATATCTTTCTTCTTGTATAAGATACAAAAATAAACGTTTGATACATTTTTTTTTATCTGGATACACCTATTTTATTGACAGTATAAGTTAATAAATAAGGTGTTTTAAAAACAGAAGTTTCATTGTCAAGTAGGTTTTTTATTGGCAATTTTGACTCTTTATTAAATTCTACATCAAAAATGTATAACACACTATACGCCAATTATTGGTGGTTTTTGAGATATCAACAGCATGTTGATAAACTTATTAACGGTTAAAAGTGAAGAAAGAAAATAATATTTTAGTTCTAAATATTTTTAAGTAATTCTGCGAGTGTCATAGTGTCAAATAATATAGTAACATGTGATTAATTACGGACCATTGTAAAAACTACTATTAGTTATAACAGTATTTTAGTTTATTTTAGACACATACATATTTACTTTTGCTTTAAAAACAGCAATCCGTTAATAATTATGGCTGGTTTTTAGGTTAAGTAAGAAAATACAGTAGAATCCGGTGATAACGACCGCCAAGGGACCGTTGATATTATGTCGTACAAAAACCGAAAGTCGTACTAAAGGAACAGACAATTTTTGCTTTGAATAATATTTTGGTTATCAGCAGTGACCACATATGTACGTCCATATATTCTATTGTAACTAAAAATCGACGCAGTGCAAAAGTCTGTAATTTAAAATTGTTTTTTTGTGATAACGTCTTATAATTCGATGGAGCCGGCTGAATGCACAAAAAAAATGACTAATGCGGCGTTCCATTTAAAGCTTGAAGGGATACAATTTTCTTTCAGGCCATTGTCATTATTATCGTTGCTATCTTAGCTGTTGACGATAACATTTTGCAAAAAATTTAGAAAAAATCGTTCAAGTTCTTCATTTCCTAGGGGCAGTCCTTACGTTCGTCGTAATAACCGGACAATTATGTGTGAAACTCAGTCGTTAAAATCGGTCGGTCGTTGTAAGCGGAGTCGTAATAAACGAATATCCTTTTATATAAACTCATATTAAACCCAAACATACGCCTATACTTAAGTCGCTAAAAACGGTTGGTTGCTGTGTACCTAATCAAAAATAAACTAAATAGCTGACACACCTATTAGGAGTTCTTACAATGAAAGGTAATTAATTACATTTTACGATATTATTTATTTGTCACTGACAGAATTATTTAAAAGCAGTTGGAACCAAAATATTATTTTCTTTCTTCACTTTTAACCGTTAATGAGTATATCAAAATGCTGTTATCTCAAAAACCAGCACAACCATTTTTGATGTAGAATTTATTAATGAGTAAAAATTTGTATAAATATACAGGATGATCAATTAAAAAAACAACTTGACAATAAAAATTCTGTTTTAAGTGTATACAAATAAACAGTTTTAACCTTAAGTTTATTTTTGTATCTTGTACAGGGGCGAAGATATTTCGTGTATAAGTAGTGTTGGGATACCCTGTATATTAAATATTCATATATTATATATTCTTTTACAATACATACCTAGAATGTATTTTTAATTGTAATAGTACTTTAATTAAACGAAATAAATATGTACACATTTATTTATGATGTTTTACCGGTTATATAGATAATAATAATAAATAAGATAAAAGTAAAACGAAGTATTTTATTTAAACCGAAATTAAAACCACATACTTAATTATTTTAAATATTATTACACAAAATAAAAATTGCTTACGGGAAGAAAAATATTTTAGTACTAATAAAGGCATATTTAAACAAACACACTTAAGGTTAATGCACACTCGGCGCTCAGATCTCGGTACCCTCACGGTCCGGTCAAATAGCTTACATGCAATTTAAATGTCATTTAGGGTCATTCATTTAAAAAGCATGTAAAATATTTGACAGGAACGTGAGCGTATCGAGACCTGAGCGCCTAGTGTGCATTGACCTTTCATGTGACGTATTCCGCATATAGTAAAAATATGAAGCCAACAACGGAATCAAGAACCTAGTGTTTGGTTGCAGTTTTGTCGGGGATCCAGTTTCTTTTCTTTAAAAATGGTCGTCCAAATTACGATTATTATTTTATTTATTATTTACGGTCAGCAATTTAAATATCGTATTTACCGTTACAGCTTTATCGTGAATAACATCAAGAGTCTTAGCTGTGATTGTTAAATGTGGTTTATCATTTTTTTTTGGAGAAAATTTTGCAAGAATATTGTTAAATAGTCAATTCTAAGGTCTCCGCCACGATACCCAGCGCTCTCTCATTTTCCGCTCAACGCTGGCCGCTGACTTTTAGTATCGTGTCTGAGGTCTTAATATAATAAAGTAAGGATGTACGAGTTTTATCCTATAAAAACTTACTTTTAGCAATTTTTAGGGGATTAGCTTATTTCACTTTAGTCTAAACGTAAATATTAACAAGCTAATAAAAAGTATATACTTTTGTCACCAATTTTAAGTATTTAATTAGCTGTAAACACATCCTTAAAATAATGCTTTATTATATCTGATATTTCTCTGGCGAAAATAATTATTTATTTTTATTTATTTATTTATTCATGAAAGATTACAACGTTTTTTACATTTTGTTTACACTGCATGTTGTATAATACTGTTTCTATACTAATAAAAATATTAAAAACTACATAATCACAATTGTTTTCATTCTAAATTTACAACCCTAGTCCTAAAGAATAAGAAGCCATACAAGACAATCAGTAAAAATAATATTGTGTAAATAGACTAAATTTAGTACCAAAAATTTGCATTTAGATTGATATGGTGTCATTTTTATAAAGAAACGCTGTATCTTTGCCCCTAAGCAGGTTGGACCTGGTATCGGGGCATAATTTAACGGTGTCTATTTTTTTCTTTTTTGCAACAATCCTTGCAAAATAAAAGTTTGTTTTTGTTTCATTTCAATTGCATATACAATTTTGTCAGTGAAGAACAATATAGGTGAATATTTATGAGATCTTAATTATATGCTTAATTTAATATAGATCACAGCCTAGATTTTTTTAAAAACCTTATCCATAAGTTTTTCGTTCTAACTAAAGTCTAAACAAGTAAAATTAAAATAACAAAACAAGTACCTAGTGTTAAAATGTTACTAATGTTAAAAAAACGAACACATTAAAAGAACATTGATAGAGAAGCAGCCTAGGTGCAATACAGACTAACAACTGATTACCATTATATAATAATCTATTTACATGTTGGTTTTAAGTTTAACTGGCAAAAAGTAGTCAACCTTCATACAGACAACAAATGTTACTAGTTATGAAGAATAATCTTAATATTACTTATAAATCTGTTATATGGCATGTCTCTTATGTGTTTAGGTATTTGATTGAAAGTTTCTACTGCTTTCGAAATAGGGTTTAAAATTCCCCGATTTGTTCTACAATTTACTAGGTGAAGTTGGTTATGAGATTTTGTGTCATGATCGTGTATTTGATTATTAAAGGTTATTACTGTGTTACATTTTAGATTTTTCGAAAGTATTCTATGTATTTGTTTACATTGCTCGAATTTTAGAATGTATAATATAGGATCCAGGTTTAATTCTTTATAGAGTGTTTCCGTAGGTGTTCTGTAGTTAAGTTTAAATAAGGCTTTTGTTGCTTTATTTTGTAGTATTTGTATTCTCTTAAAGTTTGTGTTATTACAAGTTCCCCATATAGTTATGAGGTATCTTATGTTAGACAAGATATGTGCATTATAAATCAAGTATCTGTTTTTGTTGTTTAGATAATCCGAGCATCTGTACAATGCTCCTATCATTGGTGACAGTTTTTTACAAAGTTTATTTATGTGGTTGTTCCAAGTTAATCTATCATCCACAATCAAACCCAGATACTTAGTAGAGGACACTCTATCTATTTTGTGATTTTTTATTTTTATATTTAATGGTATTTCTAACATGTTTTTTTGTTTAAATAGCATGTAAAAAGTTTTTTTTCATTTAGTTTTAACTTGTTTTGCAATAACCAATTGTAATATTTAGATAAATCTGTATTAACTATATTTTCCAAATTTTTAATGTTTTCGTGGCTAAACACTAAGATCATGTCATCTGCAAAAGTAAAGTACGTTCCACACAATCCTGCCTTTCTTAATGACAAAATGTATAATGAAAAAGGAGGGGCCCCAGAACTGAGCCCTGAGGTACTCCTGCCTGATTTTTTAATTTTTGACTACTAGATTGATTTAGGCGTACAAAGTTATTACGGTCCTCTAAATAAGTTTTAATTAGTTCATATGCTATGCCTCTTATTCCCATTAGTTCAAGTTTGTTAAGCAGGAGTGAGTGGTCCACTACATCAAATGCTTTCTTAAGATCTATATAAATTGCTATTACATATTTTTTTTCTCTAATTCAACGTTGATGTGATTAACAAAGTCCGTAGTTGCACTTAGTGTATTGCTGTTTTTAGCAAACCCATACTGATACTTATCGAAGCCTACCTTTTCTAATATGAACCCATTGATTCTTTTCAGTAATAGTGTTTCTATAATTTTTGAGATTATATCTGCTGAAGTAATTGGTCTATAGTTTTGCACTTCACACTGACTGCCGGATTTATATATAGGTGTTATTTTACCAGTTTTCAGGACTTCCGGAAAGATTCCAGTCAGAAATACATTATTGACTAGTTCTGTCAGTGTTGGTGTTATTAGGTCCCTGACAACCAGTATGTCTTTTACTGCGATACCATCTTGTCCCGGTGCAGACTGCTTGTTTAAATTTGTGACAACCTGTGAGACTTCTGTTAAATTTGTAGGCATTATGTAGATAGCGTGATCACAGAATACCTCTTCAAATGTTAATTGTTGGTTGGTAGCTCGTTCACCTTCAACTTCATTAGATATTTGCTTGCCTATTTCTGAAAAGTACTGATTGAAGATGTTAACAATTTTATCTTCGTCATGATATACCTTATCTTCAAACTCGATGCTATTTATAGTATTTCTTGACTTGCCTGGATATATAAGAGAGTTTATGATTTTCCACTGCTTTTTAGAATCTTCGCCTGCCCAATTCCATTTGTTTGCAAAGTATTCAGACTTCAAAATGCGTTTCCTGTTAGTGACTGTGTTCTTTAAGTTTTTAAACTCTCTATCTAGCTCTAGATTATTTGGATTTTTTATTTTATTTTCATAGGCTTTGTTACGATCTTTTAGAAGACTTAAGTACTCATCTGTTACCCAGTCATTCCCTTCATGATGTTTGACAGTTTTTTTCTTGTGGATTGCTGTTTAGCAGTCTGAATTTTAGTTATTAGGTTATCTAAGCTATGTGTTGTCTCGTTTGTAATTAGTTCTTGAATTTTTGTTTTAAATTTGTTATAATCTACGATATCCATGGTTCTAGTCACTTTTTGTTTCCTGATCTTTGTAGGTTGTTTAACAAGTATACACAGCTGTCTATGGTCGCCAATAGCATCATCCGCAACAGTAACTTCGCAGGCAATCCTCTTGTTAACAAGCACATGATCAATTAATCTTCTTCTGTTGGTATATGTTATTCTGGTTGCAATTAAATTGTAGCTTTCAAATAATGATGACAACTCTATGACACGTGACAACAAAATCTAAACATAACTGCACGCGTATTATGTAAGTCGATACAGAAGAAATTTCCTAAAATTGCCATATGATTTACTTTTCATAGAAAGGAAATTTCTTCTCTATCGAGTGACATAATACAGATGCTGGTCTTGTACGGTGTTGGCAAGTATCTTTGATTGAAATAAATCCTTTTGGTACTTGGATAATACTTGAATATTTTTTTCCGAAGATGAAGTATGGTCAGGTTAGTTCTAGTTAGTTAAATGATTTCTTTTTAATTTTTTTAATCATGCCTGCGACTAATATACACTCTATAAAACGGGGTAAAAATGACCGTTTCCAGAGTTTTTTATACAGCATGTAATATTAGGGTGTCCGTTATTTCCCAAATCGATTTTTTTAGCGATCGCCCCCTTAACTTTTAGTTTATAACCTAAAAAATATATTCAATGTAAAAATGCTCTTAATTCCTGATTTAAACCTTGCCAAAATCATGTTGCTTTTCCCATAAAAACATGCGATTTTTAAACTTTTTTCCTTTATTACACAATAAAATGGAATAATATTTTTACGCATATTCTGATGGGAAATTTAATGCTCTACAAAAAGGTTTCTTACGAATTTTCGATCAAGTCACTCCTTTAAGAGTTATTTACCGTCAAACTTTAAGATTAAGTTGTGGCCATCCTCGGGAGTTCAATAGTAAACCGGCATTTTTTAATTAAAACACTCGTTTTATTACATCATCATTAAATAGGTATTTTAAAGAGCTTTAAGAAAATACCACATTTGATATGTCTATCTCTTGTAGTTTTGGAAATATGGCCATCCAAATCTAAAAAGCCCAAATGTTATTTAAATGGGAAAAGCAACATGACTTCGGCACGGTTTAAATCAGGAATTAAGAGCATTTTTACATTAGATATCTTATTTTTGGCTATAAACTAAAAGTTTGGTGATTGCTTAAAAAAATCGCTTTGGAAAATAACGTCCACCCTAATGTAATATTGGCAACATTTTACATACATTTTTATTTAAATTGGTAATAATAGGGAGTTTTAGCATTTAAGTGTATACAAAATTCGTACTTTTATTAATATTATTTTCTTTTAATGAAAAATCGGTTCATCCAACGATTTTTTATTTTAAACATAAATTATAAATGAAATACTTTTACTTGAAAATTTAAAAAACCTGAAATTCGTGGATACCTAATCAAAGTCAAAGTCAAAGTCAAAATACGCTTTATTGTTGTTAAGAAAAAAATTCTTGTTAACAAAGCTTTAATCAATAAAATCTAATTTCTAGTAGGTATCTAAAAGCTTAAAATCAGTACGTCATTTTGATAAAATAATAAGAATAATAATAATATTAATAAAAACAAACAACTTCATAAAAAAACTTACAAACAAACAACAATTTAAAATAAACACTATACAATCTAAAAAATAATATAAAATATATGAATAAAATATTATAAACTTATAAATAAGATTAAAATTGCAATATTACTAGGATCAGACATTCAGTTATAAGACCGTATACTATAAAACATTATCACAGAAATAGAATTACAAAATATAAAAAAAGTTTAAAAAGTTAAAAACAATATCATTAAAAGGGCAAACAAGCACAGAACTAAGTACATCATATAAACATTAAAAACTGTCATTAAAATATTCTGTTAATGAATAGTAGGCCCTTGGTAGCAACAAAAACTTAACTGCTTTCCTAAATTTTTTATATGGTCGTATTAACCTCACTTCACCAGGCAAATGGTTAAACATCTTTCTAGCGTTATAAAATATTGAATTTTTAATTTGAGCCGAATAAGGTATCGGCAATGGTAAATTTCCCGTTTGCCTGGTGTTGTAAGGGTTACCTATAATTTCAGTGTGTTCATACTTTCTGTACATAAGACAGACAGTTTCAAGAATATAAAGACCAGTAAGTGTTAAAATCTTATGTGATATAAATAAGGGTTTGCAGGAATCTCTGATTTTTGCCTTACACATATATCTTAGTGCACGCTTCTGAAGTCTAAATATCGAAGTCAATAAATATTGACTCGAATTACCCCAAAAGGAAACACCATACCTCAAATGTGATTCCACTAGCGCGAAATACATGGTTCTCACTATATTCAAGTCCAGCTCACGAGATGCCACTCTCAAGGCATAACAACCACTAGCTATCTTACTACATAGTCTGAGGATATGACTTTTAAATGATAATTTGTCATCTATTGTAACGCCCAAAAATCGTGTATCCGACTTATTTAAGATAATATTATTATCAACACTGATATCATCCAAAGAACACTTAAAGTGTAATATATTCGTCTTGGTAACATTAAAAGAAAGACAGTTCGCATCACACCATTTTTTTATTACAGAAATATCCAACAAAATCTGAGAGTGTAAATCGGCAGAGCTTCTGCTGTGCCACAGTATCGTAGTATCATCAGCAAATAATGTAAAATCACCACTAATATTAAGTGATGTCACATCATTAATATATAATAAAAACAATATAGGACCCAAAACGGAACCCTGCGGAACCCCACACTGAATCCCCATTTCACCAGACTGAGACCCCCGAATTTGGACCTTTTGGGTCCGACCAGTTAAATATGATCGAAACCATTTCAGAGCTACACCTCTAAAACCATACCTTTCCAGTTTCTGAAGCAGTATTCCATGGTCAACGCAGTCAAAAGCTTTTGACAGATCGCAGAACACCGCCGCAGCTGCCTCTCCCTCATTTATCTCAAAGTATAATCTCTCCAAGAATGAGAATATAGCATCAGCTGTACTTTTGTCTTGTTGAAAAGCAAATTGACAAATATTTAAAATTGAATTTCTTTTCAGAAATGATATCATTCTTTTTTTTACTAGTTTCTCAATTACCTTGGAAAGAGTGGGGGTCTGAGATATAGGCCTGGATTCTGAAGGAGCTTCAATGTCATCACTCTTTGGTATAGGCGTAACAATAGACATTTTGAGTGATTGGGGAAAAGTACCATTCACAAACGAGTTATTAATAGCATTCACCAATGCATCAAGAGCAGGTTCTGGTATATTTTGAAATACTCTCAGTGAAACTCCGTCCCACCCCGCTGCATTTTTGTTCCTTATTTCAAATATTACATCATTAATTTCTTTCAAATTAGTGGGAGTCAAATAGAATGATTCTGACAACTGCACATTTCGTAAATAATCTATGGGATTACCTCTATTTACAATCTTTCCTGCAAGGTCACCAGCAATGGTACAATAAAATTTATTAAATTCATTGGAGTTAACTGTAATTTGGCTTTTCATTTTACCACTCTTTCCTCGGAGTTGGTTAACAATTCTCCAGCTCTCTTTTTGTTTGTTGTGGGAATTATCAATTCGCTTTTTAAAATATTTCTTTTTGGTCAACCTTATGAGATTTCTATAGATACTTCTATACTTATTAAAATATGTAACATAAAATGCATTATTATAAAACTTTCGAATAGTGTGAAGACATCTTAAATTTTTACTAGAGGTTCTTATCCCTTTAGTAATCCAGGGTTTACAAGATTTTGTTTTAATTAGTCTAATGGGAAAACAAAAATTAAAAGTATCTATTATGAGTGTGTGAAAATCTGACAGAGGATCATCAGAGTTGGATAAGGTTGACCAATTAAAACTTAAACACTTTCGGTAAAACTTTCTAAAGTTACTCTTACTAAAAATTCTACCATGTTTTTTTGGCTGGGGCGCACTACGCAATTTACGTGAAATCTTGCAGAATACTGCCTCGTGATCAGAGAGTCCTGCATGTGTTACAGTACAAGAGACGTCCTCCACACTTGAGCATACATAATCAAGAAGTGAAGAAGAAAATTTAGTTATTCTTGTTGACGAATCAACATGCATTGTTAAGTTCAAAGAAAGAAATAAATTTTTTAGCGCAAGTGAGGATGGACAATCTCCAATGTTAAAATCTATATTAAAATCACCCGTCAAAATAACATCACAATTAGTACAAATTTCGGTCAACAAAATCTCCAACCTATATACAAACATATGTTCATTGCACTGGGGCGATCTATATAAACAAATGATGTAAACATTCAACTTTTGAGAAAAACAAATTGACATTTCGAATTCTTTCTCAACAATCATGTTGTCAAACTTTGAAATTTTAACAAATGAAAATTTTTCCAAAAATGATTTATTTAGTAAAATCATTGTACCCCCGTGCTGAAACCTACTTCTGCTAAAACATGATAGAGCTTCGTAGTCCTCCACACCAACTACTTCTTCCGGTTTTAGCCAATGTTCAGTCAAACAAACAATGTCAGGCAAATTACAATCTTTTAAAAATACATACAGTTCATCTACTTTATTACGTAAAGACTGAATATTTAGCAAAATAAGAGTAAGAACATTGGCACTAGTCCCTAATCTAAAAAGTACTATCTGATTCTTGGGCAGGCTCTGACGCGCCAACAATCGCCAAAGGAGTTTCCAAGATCTTCAAAGCTACCTGTTTTAAGTTACAATATGACTTCCTGGAAGAGAAGGTATTTATAGCGTTTTTTAAGCGATCCGACAATTTAAACAAACCTTTTTTATTTAAATAACAAGAATTCTCCATAAAATCTTTAGACAAAAACATGCTTTGAACATCCTGGATATCAATATTTATACAAAATTGTCTCAAATTATTAACAACATTAGTAAGTTTAAAATTCACAGTTTCCATACTAGTCAAGAGGCGATTAGACTTATAGTTAATAGGAACAGTACATACAATTAAATTAGTATAAAAGCATTTATTTGTTAAAAAGGTTATATCACGCATTCGAACATTTTCGTCATTTAAACCCGCTAAAACAATTACAAAGTCCGACACTGTAAAATCTTTTATATAGCAATCTATGTTGGCGACAACATCTTTAAATCTTGCATATGGTTTACTTACAACCTGAATTCCATAGTTATCTCCTAGACTTTGATGCAAGGGTTCATAAAGTCTTCTCCCATAGTCATCTGTCAGGACTAGTACCTTCGCTAGTTTATTTTGCACATTTCCACACTTTGTTCTATTAACGCCGAAAACTTCCTCAGAATCAATTCTCACTTTCTTTATTTCTTCTGCTAAAGTTAAATTATTATAATTGGTGGCCCCAGTAGCTTCAGTCAAAGTTGATGCATCCTTGGTAATTGCATTCAAAATAGGGTTTTCTTTTAGTTCAAATAACTCCTTTTTGCACTCTTTTAGATCACTCATATATAGTTCATTTTCTTTGGTAAGAGTCTCTATACTTGTCATCATATTATTTTTAATTTTATTAAGTTCGCTAATTTCAACAAGTAATTTTTGGTTTTCCAGATTAAGTTGTTCAATTTGTTCTAAAAGTTTCCTATTCTTGTCCGAAAGTTGTAGGACTTCACGATTTAAATTTAAGATTGCTGCCTTTTGTTGTTTTATAGTTTCTTTGAAGTCTTTTTCAGAAATAAGGACAAAGTCCTCAAAGTCTTTTGATCCTCGTTTTAACCTCTCAATATATGAAACCCTTTCTTTATTTTCCAACTGCAATTTATAAATCTCAGCATTTAATTCAGCTGTACTTTCTTTAAATTTATTTTCAAGTTGTTCCAGGCTCATATCCTTCTCTCTCAACTCATTTTTAGCTTTCTCCAGATGTTCGAATAGTTTTTTAATTTTAGGCAAGTATTTAATATTGTCTTTACATTCACTGCAATAAAATAATAAATTTCGTTGACTTAAGGCTATAGCATGCGCTTCTGTTGTAGTAATGTCAGCACACACCTTGCAGATAACTTCTTTACACGAATCACATGTAGCTCCAAATAATTCATCCTTGGGTCGAGCCACAAAAACACACTCATTATTACACTTTGAACAGTTTAATGTAGACATTATAAAGCAGTAAATGAACAACGAACATATCAACATTTAAACATAAAAATAAAAATGAAGTCCGGTCCTGTGCATTTTTAAATGATTAAAACGCAGAACGTCAATAAAAACTTAAAAGCTTAATATCACTTTGATAGCTGATAAGAGATATTTATTCACACCAAAAAAGAAAGATTCCCAATTTCTGCAGACTTGTGGAATGTCGTAAGCAAAATTTTATTAAAAAAAATTAAACAAAATACTTCACATATGTTAGAGTAGGAGAATTAATTTAATGTACAGTTTTACACATTAAAAAACACGTATAAACACAGAGCTACTTCATACACATCCAAACACTTTGAATACTTTTCATTAACTGAATCTTTACCAGACCCGGTAAATAGTAATAACCACCTTTAACGTAAAAGATAAAAATGCAGACACTTAGAAAAATTAATGTAGGATATTAATTATTTAAATCACACTCCACTTATGCCCAGTTTTACAATTGCGAGTTCAGCAGGCGGATTCTTAGCCGCTGTCTCGAGACGTAACGTATCGAGTCCCTACGGAATGGTGATTCTTAACTTATTTGAAACTCGATTCCGAGTCTCCTGAGTTCCATAACTAGGCACTATTTCTAGTAAATAAGTATTCATCCTATTAATTATTTACGTAAAAACAGATAAGAAAATAAGGCCGATAGGTTTCGAAAGGGATATCGAGAACTCGATACCGACCGATTCGTCACCTATCGAAAAATTAAGAATCCGGGCCCAGCTTAAGTTCAGTTGAACTAAAATGGTACATGAACTTGTAAATTTAAAATATATTGCTGTTAAGCAAATGCCAAAAGTGACGGTAATATATTTTAAATGGAAAGGTTTATGTACCAGTGGAGTTCAACTAAACTCGCAATTGTAAAACTGGGCAATAAAATGATAAGCATTATAGCTGGTTGTCTGACAGTTAAGGTAGCTTAAATGTATAAAACAGCAAAAAACAAAATATTTAAAACTACTTTAATTTTTAAAATAGATGGAAACCTTGGACCTCCCTGCAATTTGCGGCAAAAGCTGATTACCGAGCTAATTAAGGTGTAAGATTTTAAAGCATTGAGAACGTCATGCACCAATTTGTCAATACAATCTAATGTAGGATATTTTATATAAAAATTATTGATATCCGTAACACAATGCCTTATTATAAATATGTAAATAATTAAAAATAGTGTAACCTACTGGATTATATTAACAGTGCCGATAAAACATACATTACACTCACACATATACACTTCTGTTTGTTTCAACCTCTGTTACCATACTTTTTTTGTACTAAAATCCCAAGCTGTGTTTTTTTTAATAAAATTATTCGGGAAAAAAAGATTATGGTTAAGTTTTATTAAATAATTTAGTCAAATTATTTACTATTTATTTACCTTTATAGACTTTTCGGAGGCATTAAAAAAATAACAGGATTTAAAATACAGGGTGTTTCCTAACTACAGTACAAAACTTAAGGGGAAGATTTCTTTAACTATAAACATATGTACGGAAATGCTTGATTTCTGAGATACAGGACGTTACTGTTTTTAATAAAAGTCATAATTTTTTTAAACCTTAAGAACCTTTTAACCGATTTAGATGAAATTTGGTAAACTAATTTAAAGTAAAAAAGGTGCTTGTAAAGCTCTACCTAGATTGAGATTATGGGGACCAATGGCGTCTAGGTGAGCACCACAGCCAATATTATTAAGAAAAAAAAGTGCGTTTCTCTTGTATTTTCTTCGTATATTTTTGAAAAAAAAATGAATCCTCTTTAAGTCATTCTAAAAAGTATCCTTAAACTTAATGGGAACTTTTATAAAAAGACATAAGAAATCACCCTCTTAAGTTTCGTACTGTAGTAAGGAAATACCCTGTACATAATATTGAAGAAACTTACCTCATCAAATGGTGCTGTGCATATAAATTTTATAGCATCATCTAAAGTACAATGCCGAAATGTTATTGAAGTATTAGGGAGCAATTTTCTTTTTAAACTTTTTATGGCTTCTATTTCATACTCTAAAAAATATACTTTGTTAAAGTGTAATGTTCGATAGTTGTAAAGCTGAATTCAGTTCTTTTTTTTTTCATTAAGTCTAAGTACTTGGTACCGTAGATGTCAAGTTTTTTAATGTTTAACCCATATTTCCCCAGTTCCGTCAACTTTGTCCAAGTACCGAAATATGTAGATTTTATGCATTTTAGACAATGTGCTAGTATACCACGGACATTATACAAAAAACTAAACAGCCCGTCATTACCGCAGGTAGGTAATATCATCAAGATTGAACTATTACAATTTAACAATGATTAGGAAATCCAACAAATAACCGTGTTCACTGACGGTCATCCATCCAGTTACTTATTGTACCCAATGATGCTTTACAAAAATATGATATTGATAAGATAAGAGAATACTATATAATTATTACAAAGGTAAGTAGGAAACCCACGTAATAATACATGTTTAAATTCCATAAGCAATTGGATACAGAACATAATATACCCGTTTAGCCAAATTAAAAGGTTCACGGGCAACTAATGCAACAACAAAACTGGACCCATGGGTCACTATGTTTACATGCCGGCATTCTCCATCTTATCTCTACCTATTAGTGTTCTACACGCATTAGACCATATTCTTTCCAAGCATTACCTATGAACCTTTTGATTTAGCTAATGTGTATGTACTAGAATAGAAATATTTCTATACAGTGTGGTCCATTAAGTGTGAAACCAATGGAAAACTTGTTTATTTACAATTTGGCAGAAAATTGTATTCTTTATAAATGTTAGTGCTTGATCTCAAACTGTTTTAGCAGTAGTTGTTTTTATAAAAGTTACAGGATATACAGAGTAGGTAAAAAAATAAAAACTATTTCAAAGTAAAGTACCCTTATTTTTAAAAATACAACAAAATGCTAAATAGAATAATGGTTTTGAATTAAAAATTACGCCTAAATAATAAGTCCCTACTGAGATTTTCATTATTATTTTTTGATAATTTTTAATTAACCCTGTATAATACAATTTTTTATTCTTTTGGCTTAATATTTTTTAAAACAGTTAAAACCAATTTACTTTTAAATAAATTTATTTAAATAAAAACAAATGTGTAAAATTTAACTGGATATATTTTTTTTATCTAACCACTAACTTTAAGTTTGCTACAAGGATATTTAATAGGATCCTAGAATTTTACAAATATTCTTTTCAATAAGACAAATATGCTAAAAATAATAATGGCCATATAAAATGTCTTTATTTAACGTACATAAATTTTTGTTTCAAGCTTTTATGAAAATTTAGAACAGGTAATTCGTAATTAAAAAGTAAATAAACAAAATTTTGAGGGCCATGACTTGGTAATTAGGTATACTTTTTTCTAAATAACTTTTCTTTTTACCAATTTTTAAAAGGCGAGGAAAGGAAAGATAGGGGCACTTTACTCCTAAACAGTTTTCTTTTAGAACCCTTGTGTATACCATTAAACTTTAAAAAAACTAACCACTGCAAATATTGTTTAAGACAATGCACTAACTTTTATAGAGAATAAAATTTCCCATTTGTTGCACACTTAATGGACCACACTGTATACGGTGTGTCCACGAATTTACTTGGAGAAATTATTTTTCACTGTAATGGCCGATATTTCTTACTGCCTGAGAAATTTTTTGTTTTGAACGTTTGAAAGCGATTAGGGAAGTGGCACATTGTATAGCAATCATAGAAAATATTTCCTTTATAACACTTCAAGAAGTGTATTAAATTTCACTACTTTATTTATAATAATAAACAAAAAACAAATTTTTTTAACGGTCGTAGATAATAGGTTTTACATCTATATTTTACTTTAACATATTGTTCCAAAACACCTCGTATAAAAACACGTGTCTACGTTTTTATACCTTTATTAACAATGGAACGTAACTATGGTTACAACAACGACAAAATCTACTCTTGTCAATGTCTCGAAGTTTACAACACAAAAGTCGAATTTATACTGACTGATCCGAGGTTTCCCGTCGCCCTTTTATAGTATGGTGGAAGAGTAAAGAATGATCTAGAATATTCGAGAAATATCGTGAAAATTCCATAGTACATGATGGCATAAAAGTTATTAATAGATAATTCGGGCGTTTTCGGAAACCTTCGAACGTGATGAAAGAATTTGGAAAAATTAAGGTAAATTATTTAAATAAATAAACAAACTAAATTAAATGATCTTAACTCTCTAAAATTCTATAACCTAAACACATTTTTGAAAGTCTGTAACAATATTATAGTCCCTGGGCCAGTAAAAAAATGGACTTCATGATAACAACACTTCCAAACCTTTTTAAGGGGGTTCCTTTGGACGAGTCTACCATGAATATTCTTACCGCCATAAATGGAAGCGGCGCTTTCATCCAGCCTGTCAATGTCAAATGTTTCGGGTGTCGGACTGGACGAACGAGTCACTTTTTATCGGACAAGTTTACCATAATGTTTTACATGCAGCCATTGTGCCAAAAATGGTAAGGGTTACAGTCATGAAACCATAAGGCTCAAACACATGTTTCCGGTATCGGACTAGGCGGATTACGTGACTGTAACCATTACGATTTTTGACACAATGTTTAAAATTGCACCAAAACATTGTGGTAAACTTGTCCAACAAAAAAGTGACGCGTTCGCCCAGTCCGACATCTAAAACATTTGACATTGACAGGCTGGATTAAAGTGACGCTTCCATATATGGCGGTATGAATTATTTGTGGTAGACTCACCAAAAGGAAACCCCTCCCCAAAAAAGGTATTAATACTGCTCTTATCATAAAGCCCGTTTTATTACTGGTCCTGGGACTACTAACATAATGACAAAAATAAATCAAAATCAACCCAAAAAATTTAAGAATCAGATTATTTTCAAGTGCCTTACCGATACTACTAAAACGAGTTTACTCACTTTTATTAAGTTCATCCTGTTCTTCCATAGGATAACTGGCAGGTTCATATTTTGTTTCACTAAGATTTAATTGTACTTGCATGTTCCTTAAGGTTTCAAACATATTTTGATAGGGTAGGTTACCTCTCAAGCAAGAAAAAAGAATTAGTTCGTTGTTTTCAGGAAGAAGACACACAGCGGCTCCAATTCGGTCGGTGATTAAGTGGGAAATCGAGGACAATGAGTTAACAGGTTTGATAGCATTTAATAGCGCGTCATGATAAGATCTATCTTCAATATCCCATCCAACAATAAAAAAACTTGTCTCCAAAATGCTATTAACTTCATCATTATACACATGTGTAATAAACTGTTTTGAAAACACATCTTGTGAATTATGTAAATAAAGCAGCATTGCTTTTTCTAAAAATAAAATCAGTTTTTAAAAATATCAAAACTAAACCAGTCACGAAAAATATTAGGAAACAAGGAAGCTGTATTTAAATTTGCTTAATTTAATGGTAGGGGAGCACAAAAGGGAATTTTGGGATTTACCACAGCGCGACAGATTAATATACCGGAGGATACCTTGTACCCGATTAATTACCTCCACCACATATGAGCCCCGTATACATAGCCGATCATAAAAAACAAAAATATATCCATCAGAAATTGTCGAGCGCGTCAGAATAAGGTAGGGTGAGTTAATGACATGCTAAACAGTGTATATTCCACTAACATAGGCGCAATTTGGGGGGTAGGGGAGCTTAGCCAAAAAGAAAGTTAGACAAAATTATCCCCCCAAGATTCCCAGTATCCAAGCCGAACCTTATGTGACTAAAACCTAAAAGCGATAAGAGGAAGCAATTTTTATGTCAACAGTGCCACTTTTACCTAACTGTAGGTCATTTTTGTGGCAGTAATGACAAATAAATCCTTTTATCTCTTCCAATTTTTTTGCAAAATCTCGAAGCTTGCCTCATACCTTTTGGGACTACCAAGACTCCAGCCCCCTAAAAACTGAAGCAAATTGCGCCTATGTCCACTAATCTGACAATTTAAGAGTGGCGTAAAGGAAACAGAGGGCTACAAAAAAAAAAGTCAATTTGACAGTTTCGAGCGTAGCGATTTTTTTTAATTTTGAAGAAAATAATTAAAGAATAACGAAAAATATATAATCGAATCAATCCGAACGACTTCCACCAACCGAAATAATAACAATATTTTTATGACATATTTAAAAATCTATAGCTGCTTCCCCCACTGATGAAAACGTATACATAATATAACATTTTTTCTTCTTCTTTCTAAAATTAATCAAACTTTTGCATCTTGTAGATAGGATAGGTGGTAAAGGGAGATATTTTTCCGATTTTAAAACTAAAAAATGTAAGAGGTGTCACATTTAAAATTTGAGAAAAAAGAAATAAATAAATAAATAATGATATACAATAAGTTATACCTACTGTTAAAAAAGAAATAAAAATGGAGTTTTACACTTTATACCGTATTTGCATTTAAATATATTACCTCTAAATTTGAAATAACACAGGAAACAGCATCTTGAAATGACATAGTTCTTATGTTCAAATTAAGTGTTTTCGGTAATCTTTCTTTTAGACGAGTTGTAGCCTCTATTTCCATAGCTAAAAAAATAATCAAATTAGAAACACACTGGGTGTTTCTAAATAAATACAAAAAATTAGGGAGGTGATTTCTTATTCAAATCAAGGCGTACTTTGCTTTATAAACATGTGGTCAAAAGTCACCCATTGGGGAGATATCGGGAAAAAATTAAACAAAAAAAAGTTTTTATTTTTTTCTCAAAAACAAAAGAAGTATTGTTTTTAAACAGCCAAGTCTTCTCTCAAATAAACCAATGATACAAATACCCTAATAGGTGACAGCAGATAAAAAGATTTTTTTATAAAATAAATTTCCCCATCCCGGCTCATTATAATATACATTTCATTTTAATTCTTGAAATTGGTAACTTTAATAAAAAAAATTACAAGAGTTAAAAAAGTGTCTAAATGAACCAGGCTCTCTAAATTCATATTTTTCAGGTCACTGCGTAAGTATCTCTTTAAATGTAGTTAGCAGGAACGATAAGGGTAGACTATTTCCACCACTTCCATTAATTCTAAAAAAGTGCATAAACATTCAGAAAGTGTATCTCCCTAACAGTTCACTTTTGACGCCATGTTTATAAAGCAAACTGACCTTTAATTTAAACAAGGAAACCTTCCAAAATGTTTCGCATTTGTTAAAAACACCCTGTATAAGCCCTTTAAAATTAATCTGAAAAAAATTTGATCAAAAGTCAAACAAATGAAAGCCAATTGTTTGGCATTGCATCAAGCCGAAAATTTGATCAACCTAGGAATGTAAATCATAGTTGACTATGACATTTTTAACAAGACATTTTGTTATACTTTTCAACGATTTATATTAAGATATACATACATTAAATAAAAATGAAACATATTTTTACACATAATAATTGTTAAATGTGCGTGTTTTTTCACTTGGCCGAAAAATAAATTGAACTGGTTTGATTGAAAAATACAATAATTAAATAATAAATCTATAGGTGTTATGTACGAAAACCAAGGTCATCAAAGAGATATATCATATAGCCTAAAATGGTGAATTTTCGAAAATCTTTTAATAGTAGCATTTATTTTTTTTTTTATTATTTTAAGTTAAAAACCATTTTATTGTACTAATGTCGTTTATTCTTGTCATTTATTTTAGTCATTTTTTTTTATTTTTTAAAGTAAACATTTTAAATAATATAAATGTATCTTTGTTTTTAATAAACGCATTACACTAGTTAACTCGAATTCTGGGTCTGACTTTTAAATATTAAATTTTAGTTTCTTCTACGCCCAAACTAAGAAAAATATACATATTTTTTTATTCAAGCTTTTGCTAAAATATATAGTACCGCACTGCTTTTTCCAAAATAAAAATTCATTTTTTGAAATCTGACCGTTTTTAGGCACTTGTGGTATAATGATATTATTTTGAACTTGTATGCTGGTGCCCTATTAATAGTTTTTTTTATGGTGCATCGGAGAAAAAAAGTCAGGAGGACAAATTTGTTGCAAAATAAATAATGATGAAAAAAATTTTTTTTATTTAAAGGCAATAGCATACCATATATATATATATATATATATATATATATATATATATATATATATATATATATATTATATATATATATATATATATATATATATATATATATATTTTCTATTGCATTTATTTTATGTTCATATGGGCTCTCTCATAGTAAATATACTTATCAACGTGAATCAGAAAAAGTAAACTTTAAGAAAAAAGTGTTTTTCAATATCTGCCTGGCCCTGGGCAAATGAGTCCGACAAAAAAGTAACGCGTTAGCCCAGCCCGCCACCCCAAACATTTGAAATTGAGAAGCGGGGTTAAATCGCAGTATAATTATTCGTGGTAGACTCGTCCAAAGGTACCCCCTAAAAAAGTTTAAAAGGGTTCTTATTGTAAACTCCATTTCATTACTGGCCCAGGCACTATTATATTTATTACTATATTATTCATTTTTCTTGATACTTATCCTCTTTTAGAAATAAAGTTCAATAAATACGTAAAGGAAGTCAAAGTTAGTGGTCCATTATTTTATAAATTGAACAAATGTCTTGTCATTATGTCAACTACTAGAAAAAGCACCATAATCCAGTCATTTGTTAATACTTACCTATGTTATTATCCTCCGTTTCCATATCCATTTCATTATTTATAAAGTTGATATTACTCCCTGAAGAATAGCTTACTGTTTCTACATCCATTTGGTTATTCAAACTTGTATCACTATGTCCTAAGATATTTTCTGCTTTACTACTATCCATTACCATTAAACAATTGATATCATCAGATTTAGCGCAAATTTGTAATATTATGTTATCACTTTCTGGAATTGTATGCCAACCAGTGATTTTCTGATTCACAAAGGGTATGTTAAATGTGCTCTCAATTTCATGTTTTAACTGTTCTATGAAAATAAAATAAGAAGAATTAGATTAAACACAAAATTTGCTTTTGGATGGTTTCATATTATATTATAGCAAGACAATTGTAGTTTCACTATAGACTACCAGAACAATGCTAAATTTTTGGTTATCAGTTTGGACGCTGGCTTGGCTGATTTTGTGAAGCGGCAAATTATACGTACTGTTGACGTGTGTACTGGATGGATACCCGCTTTTTAAATTCCACGAAGCGAGCGTCCTAGCTAATGACCAACAATTTAGCATTGTTCTGGGTGTCTATAATAGTGAACCTACAATTGTCTTTAATTATGGCCAAAGGCTCTATAACAGCCATGTGCTAAAAGCGGTAAAAAAATATAGTTACTAAAGCACTGATGACTTTGTGATTTTTTTTATTTATTAGTAACCAAAAGCTGTAGTTGTTTATTTGTCATTTTCTTTAATTTGAAAAGTCAGCCAGCATTATAAGTAAAAATGTCTAAAAGTTATTCTTCCATATTAAAAAGAAGTAACAAAGGTATGGCTGCTTCTCAGAAGTTATGGAAAATGATGTCTTATTTTAATTTTACAACCCAGGATTGTCAATTACAAAAAGTTTTTTTTTTAAATACTACTATACTAGATGTACAAGATATATTCAAGAAAGTACCCTAAAAATAATTTCCTCACTATGTCCCAACTGCTAAATTCAAAAAGAATCATTAACTTAAGGACGTTTCCAAAAATATATACCTCAAAACTTTTCAAAACAAATATATTCTCTACAATAGGAGAAGAAAATAAATTTATAACCATGTGTTGACGCCTTCAGAGACTTTAATGATCGCAATACTCCTTGTTTGTTATATTATTTTTTACTCATATAGAATAGTACTGACTACCATTATTAGTTTAAAAGTTTAAAAAATGCGAATGGAAATATTTTTAAATATAATTTCAAATTTGTCTTCGAAAAATCAATCATTGATTTATTTTGAAACAGTGTGATTGGCGCAAAATTTAAAGGCTTATTGAGCTCCACTGTTTTTTTTTTTTTTTGTAGTTGGCAACATTGGCTTCGACAGTATACTTACTGTTGTTAAAACAAATTTGACAACGAGTTTCTTAAATATTACATTTTTTAAAGTAATTCCCTCATGTAATGTATATATAATATATATCATGGGGAGAGTACTTTTTATTTAATATTTATAGCATATTTGTTTGTCTTCAGTTGTAATTAATTACTATTCATAGTTCGTAAGAAAGTAAGTTTAAGTTTATAGGCTTTTGGCGATTTTGTTTCATTTCCTCATTCCCTTATCATCATTCCCTCATAAAATCTTATTATTTTAATTATTATATTATATTTATATTTAATTCAAACTCATGAAAGTTGGGAACTACTAAACAATTTTTATCAAACAAGACATACACTAAAGGTTCTATCTTTTTTTTTTAGTCAGCACACAGATTTTTTTACTCGTTTTGTGAGATGTCCTTTAATGTACATGAAGTAATCTAAAACAACGGAATGCGTCTAGCTGATTAATCACGATTAAAAGATTATGTAAAGATTTTTAAACAACAGTAAAAAAATTTAAGGTAGAACATGATTATGCGTTATTTGAAGGTAATAATAAAAATGCAAAAAAGATATAGTTTTAGCACATATTTAGTTAACGTTTAGCAGATTTCTCTAGGGAGGATTTTTTTTTACTCCGAAGGGGTTATTCCCCCGGACTACAAACTGAATTCAACGCCGATGGTTAGACATTAGAATAGGGCCGGGATAACCGATGCACTGAAGCCGCTCGACTTATTGTGCGCCCTGTTTTTTACGTCTGGGTGATGTCAGCCTACAACTTAACGTGGGTTCCGAACCACGGTCATATGCGCGACAAATTAAGACCGCGTCTACACCCAGGGGGACTAACGAACCTACCGAGTGGGGTCCGCATGTCTACGGTTGTGCAGGACAACAGACAAAGTGTGTTCCGGCGCTCTGGTCCTTTGGTGGCCTTCAGCGTCGATACATTTTGCACTTTGTCCGTGTGTTGTTGAGCTAATCACTAAATTTCCGACCAACTTATAAATAAGCATTTGGCCTCAGCAGGATTCGAACCCACCTCACCTCCGTTGTGCGCCCAACGACCCAGCGCTTTACACACCATGCCATCACCGGACTTTTAACGCTGATGGTTACTAATCAGAATCAGAATTTTCCAGATAACCCAGAAGAAATCAAAGACCAAAAAAACAATAAAAATACCTCGAAAAATACCAAATCCTAACTTCTATTTTTTCGTGAAAGATTAACAGAAATCCTTAAAAAAAAACTAAAACCCTGCATTAAGGCAGTTTTTTTCTTTCGCCCTTTCGGGGTCATCCCACCCAGGTCCGACGACCATCCCCCTAGGTGGTGCACTGCAGCCTGAAGGCTTATTGTACCTTGACCCCTACTCCTTCCCCTTCACACACCATTCATTCCATAACTTGGATGGTTGCTGTTCGGTCCGTTCGTTTTACCCCCGAGCAGAACACCGCGTGCCGTTGCCTAAAACCGACAACGCCGGTCACCCATCCAAGTTATGGGCGCGCACTTCACTGCTTTACTCCGGAGATCGATGCTACCGATACAACCGTAGCAGCAACAAGCGCGCCTGCATTAAGGCAGTATTGAGGTTTTTTTATTTTACACTGATATCAACAAAATATCTAATAAATTATTTTTAATATTAATGCGGACTCCAAATTATGCAATAAATTCAATATTAGGTTGATTCAAAAACCAACATTAAAAATTGATTAAAAAATTAGGCAATACACAAGGCACCTCATGAATAAGGCCAAATTTAATATCCTAGTTTACACCGCGAAAACCAATTGGGATTGTGGACTTAATTGAGGAGCTATTTTTCCTAGTTAACAAATTTAATATACAAAAAACGACTAATAAATTATAGAAGTGAAATAAATTACACAGACGGATCTTTTTTTGAAATCCCAGGACAACGGCGAGAACTACAAAGATGCTAAAAACCTAAAAGATCCTAAACAAAACACCAACTATATTAAAAAAGTAGTAAGCATAATACACCAAAATGTGCAATCACTTGGAAATTCTATTGACAAAATTAATGACATGCTTCTAAAGCATCCGGAGTGTGAAATTCTTTGCATCACAGAACATTGGAAATCTGAAATGCAGCTTAAACAATTAGGTATTAAAAACTTCAAATTAGCGTCAATGTTCTGTCGTGATGAAGGACAACATGGTGGTTCGGCAATATATGTGCGACAAAAAGTATCAGTTAAACCAAGACCAAACTTGACTAGACTGTCAAAATGTGGCGTATTTGAGTGTGCAGCTATTGAATGTCGGGTTGGAGAAGTCGATGTGATAGTTATTTCAGTGTATAGACCTCCCTCAGGTGATATTAAAGTTTTTTTAGAAAGAACTGAAAAACTGTTGTCAAAAACACAAAATGAAAAAAAATCTATTTTCTTAGTAGGTGATTTTAACATAGAGCTAATTAAAGCAAATAAAATAGGTTCTGAGTTCGTAACAATGATTAATTCTTTTAATTTAAATCAGACTATAAATAAAAATACAAGACTAACAGCAAATTCTTCCAGTTGTATAGATAATATTTTTACGGATTCAGATTATGTTAATACAGATGTACTAGAAAATTTCATTTCAGATCACACAGCACAAAAAATAATTTTTGAAACACAAGTAAAAAAACCACAAAGGTTAGAACGTAAGAGAATTTTTTCTCAAGAAAATATAAATAATTTTTGTGCTCTTTAACAGGACAGGATTGGGAAGAAATTTATTCTTGTAACAAAAATGACATTAATAACCAATGGGATAATTTTATAAATACATATACACGTATATTTAATCAGAGCTTTCCTCTAAGAGTAGTTCATAACCATCAAAAAATAAAAATATAAATCCAGACCTTGTTGAATGTAAAAAAGACTAGACGTTTTACTAACATTTCGTAACAAAAATAGTAAATATTCAGAAGCTTACAAACAAACTAAAAAGAATATGACTATATTCTTAAAAAGGAACGTACTAAAATCTATGAAAATAGAATTAAATATTCGGACAACAAAATGAAATGCATGTGGGCTATTAACAAAGAAATCACTGGTAAATTGTCACACTATAATGAAGTACAGTTAGAGGGGAGAGCTGATACAGTTGCCAACAAATATAATGAATTTTTAGTCTCTGTAATACCAAATATTTTAAAAAATGTAAAGTCTTTACCTTATACATGTAAAATTCGAAGAAACAATCGGTCTATGTATTTAGTACCTGTCACTGTAAACGAAATTTGTAAATTGGCTGGGCAGATCAAGAACAAACATAGTAGCGGCATAGATGAAATACCGACAAGTATTATAAAAAAGTATTATTGTTTTTAAAAAAATCTTATGTTATTTAATTAATAGTTCATTTAAAAAGGTATATTTCCAACAAACTTAAAATTGGCCTTGATAAAACCCTTATATAAAAAAGGGGATCCTCAAAAAATGGACAGTTATAGGCCTATAAGCCTTTTGCCTGGATTTTCCAAACTATTTGAGCTGGCAATGTCAAACAGGTTGATCAAATTTATGAGAGACTGTAATTTGTTTAATAGTAACCAGCATGGCTTTTTGAAAGGGAAATCCACACAAACGGCTATTTATCAATTTGTTAAATCAGTTTTGAGACATGTTGAGAATGGTGAAGTCGCTCTGGGGATGTTTCTTGATCTGTCTAAAGCATATGATTGTTTGGACAGAGAAATATTAATTAAAAAATGGAAATGTATGGGATAAGAGGGAATGCACTGAAATGGATAACATCTTATCTTCATGAGAGAACTCAAATAGTGGGTATAAATAAGAACGGCCAGTTATATAAATCAGAAATATTATATAATAACAATGGAATAGCCCAAGGTAGTATACTTGGACCTATTTTGTTTGTAATATTTGTTAACGACCTTTATTCTGCTGCAGATAGACCATGTCAAACTATAGTTAGTTACGCTGATGATACAAACCTACTTATAGGAAATAAATCTTTGTCTCAGCTTCTGATAGATAGTAAACATCTTTTTGGTTCAGTTTCAGAGTGGTTTACAGAAAATAAATTAATTCTAAACTCTGATAAAACAAACATTATATTCTTTAAAACAAAACAGTCAAAAATGCCAAATATGGACCACTTAGATTTATCAGGCAATAAAATATCTGTGTCTGAAAATACAAAGTTTTTAGGTCTGCATATTAATGAAAATTTAAACTGGTCAGTCCATATAAGTCAGTTACTAAAAAAACTTTCGTCTGTTTGCTATGGGATCAGGGTGGTGTCAAAGTATATGAATGAAAAAACTTTAAAAATAATGTATTTTGCTAACTTTGAATCAATTTTAAAATATGGTATTATTTTTTAGGGTCGTGACGGAAACATCTAATCCACTTTTGTTGCACAAAAGCGTCTTATACGGGTTATAAAAAAACTAGAGTTAAATCAATCATGTAGAACTGTATTTAGACAAATGGGAATAATGACAGTGTATGCATTTTATATTTTTGAATGTCTGATGTTCTTATATAGAAATAAACCTTTATTTGAACCACTTAGTAATCACAGTTACAATACCAGAGCTGAGTATATGGCTTATTCTATACATCGCCTTCAACTAAGTGAGAAAAGCCCAGATTATATGTGTGTTAAATGTTATAATAAGTTACCAACACCAATTAAAAAATAACGAGCCAAAGGGCATTTAAAATTGAAATTAAAAAATTGTTAATCAACTTAGAGCCTTACTGCATGGATAATTATTTTAATATGTAAGCTATTATAGACTTTTGTGTAATTAATTTATTAGTTTTTTGTGACGTCATTTCATTTTTTGTAACTTAGACAAAATTATGAAATAAAGATTATTATTATTATTATTATTAATATTTGCGCCAATTTGATTAGTGGATTAATTTAATTTAGGTTTAACTTTACTTAACCGTGTTTCTACATCAGAAAAAAGGACGCGTCATTTAGATCTGATCTCTATATAAAAATTTGGCCACAAAAGTAATGTGTCGGCATGATCAAACGTTTCTCTTATTCTTGCTATTGACAGTACTTAAAGTACTTTTAGTAAAACGAAATATTTACATACTCGCAGTTTGAATAAATAAAAGCAGCAAGCTCTATCTTTTGGTGTAAATTTTTCAATGACGTTGGTAATCGCCCAATAAGATTGTTTTTTTTTAGTCACTTTATTGTCATCAGCTCTAGATTCTTAGTAAATTTTATATTTTTAACTAAGCAGAAGGACTGTGTGCTTTTTGGAATGGAGCTTATTGTATTAGTGCACTCATTAATATCGTAAGAAAAAAGTAAATATAACTAAGTTGAAAATATTATCTTAAAGGTTGGGATCCACGATGAAAGTTTTTCCTGAAATTTTTGTGTTCTGAGACAAAAATTTTAACAGTATTTGTTTTTACAAGGAAACTCGACTTTTTGACTCACGACCCAAAAATTTCTTGAAAAAGTCTCATCATGGATCCCAACTTAGGGGTAATTTTAATAACATGAGTTTTTTTGTACAAAGCGCATGAAAGAGATTTGACTACTTTTACAAGCTTGAGCCTATAATACTTTTAAGGCATTTTCAAATATTGTCTCAGGTTGACCTGATCCATAAAACCCGTTTAAAAAGGATCGGCCAGTCTCCCCTGTTCATCAATTGATCTGATCCTGACCTTGGGTTGAATCGTATTGACCCAGGTTAAAGCCAGGGTTAGTTGAGTTAAACAGAAGTTTCAAAATCAGCTGTTTTGTTTTTTCTTTTAGGTTTTATTCATTCTCAAAATGTTTATGTTTTGTTTTGACACGAAGCTGATGAATGAAGGCCAAACATATCATACGTGTTCAGAAAATAACAAAAATGCCAGTCAATCTTAAAAACAGCTGTTTGGATCTACACCAACCCATCGGATCAATATTTGAATCTATCATATAGGAAAGGAATGGCAAACCTTTTCGTATCAACGTGCCATTTTTGTAAAGAAATGTTGTCATATATGTGCCACTAAATAATTTCGCCTTTGTGATTATTGAGAAAACATTAATAACTAATACCTACTTTACACTTTTAGTAGCGCATAATGAATTTTGTGCTTAGTACATAGATAACCCACATTTAGATCTGCAATGGCAAGAAGCATTTTTCGGATTTTTACGACCTCGCGCAGTAAACAAATCGGGGGTGGACGAACATGCGCACCTAAAAGCCATGGCAGAATACAAACACCAGCACAACGATCCCTCCGACCGCAGACTGACTATGACGGTCATTAGTTACCGTACTCTGAGCGGAAAACCCAGACAGGCGTCGATAATTTCTTTACAATAATGTAATAGTCTGTTTTAGGCGCGCTTGTGGCTGCTTCGGTTGTATCGGCAAGCGTCGATCTCCGGAGTTAAGCAGTGGAATGCGCGCCCATAATTTGGATGGGTGTCCGGCGACAGCGGTGTTTTGGGCAACGGCACACGGTGTTCTGCTCGGGGATGCGGACTGAGCAACAACCATCCAAGTTATGGAATGAATGGTGTGTGAATGAGAAGGAGTAGGGGTCAAGGTACAATAAGCCTTCAGGCTGCAGTGCACCACCTAGGGGGCGGTCGTCGGACCTGGGTGGGATGACCCCGAAAGGGTGAAAAAAAAAAAAAAAAAAATAGTCTGATTGGCGCGTGCGCGTCAAAGCTTGGGGATGAGTGATAGACTATCAAATGTAGTATTTTCCTAAAGCTCTTTAAAATATATATTTAATGGTGATGTAATATGCGGAGTGTTTTATTTAAAAAATTCCGGTTTACTATTAAATTTCTGAGAATGGCCACAAGTCAATCTTAACTTATTGTTTGACAGTAAATAAATCTTAAAGGAGTCATTTAATCGAAAATTCGTAAGAAAACTTTTTTATAGAGCGTTAAATTTTCCATCTGAATATGTGTGAGCTGATTTTTTATCTATTTTTGTCTGGGAAATAAAAATAAAAGGCAAAATTCCAAAATCCCATGTTATTTAAATGGCAAAAGAAACATGATTTCGGCACAGTTTAAATTAGGAATTAGGAGTATTTTTACATTTGATATATTTTTTTTAAGGCTATAAACTAAAAGTTCAGGGGGCGATCGCTAAAAAGAATTGATTTGGGAAATAAAGGACACCCTAATGGTCACCCACATGGGAGGTGCAACCACCTCTTTTCCAGATTACTTAGGTTATCCTTCCATAAATTGTGTTCCCTAATCCATGTTATATGTAGCATGATGACTTCTGATGCAATTTCATTTTATTGTGCATCATTTTTTATATTCTACGTACAATTCTTCTGAAATAGATAGACAGATAGATAGTTAGAAAGATAATTTTTTATTTATCCTAAAACTATTCCATAGGAATGTAGGACACATCAATACAATATTCTTTTTTCTTAGATGTATACAATATTATTACATATATGTACTACTAAAGAGATTAATTAATATTATTATTATTATTATTATTATTACTACTTTACAAGTGTGAAGATTTCTACCCATAAATGTCAACAGACCTCATGGGTTAGGAGTTATCTAGAGTACTTAAGTATTGTTAGGAATCCCTATTTTAATACCCACATAAAAATAATTGAGCGGGTACAGTCTAAATTCGTTAATTACTTCCTTTACAAGCTAAAAACAAAACAGATCATTAGGATCACACCAAGAAAGACTAAAAATCTTGGGTATGGATAGCTTTGACCTCTGAATCGACTAATAAGTTATTTTAATCGCTATATACTGAAGAAATTTAAACTATACTGTTTTAAGGATGCTTAAAAAATAAAGTAACTAAGTGGTTAAAAAGTTGCACTAATTATTTGTGGTAGGACTGTGAAATTTTCCTTCCAGTATTTGTAATAAGTAATTTAATTTATAATTGAAATATTGTTTGGTATGTACATAGTTGTTGTTAATTGTTGTGTACTATTTGGAGATATTGCTCTGTAAATACTGTGAATAAATAAATAAATAAATAAAACAAGAAATACCTAATGCATGTGCATTTTACAACAATGCCACTATCATGAATCTCTTTAACAACAGTTAATCTAGATGAGCCAAGTCAATCTACATAAGCCTTTGTTTACTTTTTTTTCATTTCTAGAATTGCTTAATTTTTTCCCTTTTCAGATAATGGCAAGTATAAAGCACTTAATAAAGCCCAAGTACTAAAAACATTAGTGACACCCGCAATGTGTTAATAATATTTACTTCTGGTGCACTATTATTAGAGTTGAGGCATTCACATACCTACATGACATAGAAGTAATTAAAAGTGCATAATAAAAATTAAGACGCCTGACTTACCAACTGTTTCATATTCAGACAGTGACATAAGGGCTTGTTGATTTCTAGATGTAATGAAAAAATCCAACTTATTGCCTTCCATTATTTTTTTTGTTAACTACAGGATTTTACATTAACTAGCATTAGATAAATAATGCCACGTATCCCCTTAAATGAGAAAAACAATACAAGAGATATGTTTGGGTTTCACAGAAATCTTTGGATCATAACAAAACTAACCTCTTTATTAACTGATAAATAAATTGTACTGAAGTTTACTGAACATATAAATAATAATATGCCCATAGTTTTGCGTAGCTGATAATTATTTTCCCACTTGTAATTAATTAGATAAAAAAATTATAAATAAATATTAGTAACGTTCTAACATCTACGGTTGTAATCCTACGTACGTAAACAACTTAAAGAGAAATATGAATTGAAGTCTACAGGTAATACTTACCAAACAAAATATATCTTAAAATATTTAAGTAATTATTGTTATTTATTTAAAAGATATTCCTTTGACATAAATAAAAAAATATATATAAAATATAAAGGGTAAAGGTTACGTAGCCATAAATCACAGAATATAATTTTGGATTAGCATACGCTACCAATACGCTACTTGATCCCACCCATGGTTCCCACCTTGATGTCAACGCCAGAGACAACCAACAACCAACGCTAAACGCCAGAGGCAGGAGCTGGGCCCGTATTATGGACAGTGGAGGGGAGGATAACCATCTGAATATTTTAAAAAGTGTCCGTTGAAAGGAGCAACTTAAGGTGGCGCCACAGTAGCCAGAGAAGATTTTTCAACCAAGGAACATGCATTATTAGAGTGAGATACAAAATTAAAAAGGACAGATAGATTTAAAATAAAAAAGGAAAGAAATAGCAAAATCCCTCCATTGCCTACAGTGGTGCCATCCCAATTTGCTACATTCCGATGGCCACTTTTTTAACTTGTCCGCCATAAAAGATGGTTATCCTCCCCTCCACCATCCATAGCCCGAATCAAGAACGGGCCCGGATTCTTAACTTCTCTATAGGTGACGAGTCGGTCAGTATCGAGTTCTCGATATTTCTTTCGAAACCTATCGGTCTTTTTTGTCACGGTCAGAACGCGGACGGAAGGCAGGGAGTGCCGGTGCAGTCGATTGCTCCCGGAGCAAACTAAATGCCCCTATATTTAAACTGAAAGTGCTGCAAAAGGATATCATATAAATAACTACCTACACCTACGAGTAAATATATTTCAAAACTTCATGGACTTGGTAAAAACAATCATCAATCATTAACCTCAAATCTTTTATTTTTAAACACCACCTTCTAGATGTTTTGAATAATTATTGTACATGAGCCGTTAGTACAATTCTAACAAACAGGGTGTCCGGAAATTAGGAGCACATATTTTAAGAGGCGATTTTGCGTTCAAAATAAACCCTAGTTTCCTATATAGATGTATGTCTAGAAGAACTTCCTTACCGAGATACGGGGTGTTAAACTTCTAAGAATAAAAGGGTTTTTTACTGTATTTTCAACATCACTTGAGATATCTTTATGAAAATTGTTACATGTCATACAGCATCGAAAGGCAATTCCTAATATTAAAAGGGTTTTTAATTTGCACCAGTGGCGTCTGTACGGGGTGTACCATTATTAATTTTTGAAAAAATAAATGGTACGCCACAACGCCACTGCTTTTTGTGCAAATAAAAATTACGCGTAATATTCCCATTCTATTTAGAGCAAATTCGATTCCTTGACTTTTTTCTTACGAGGCACGTTTTGACGTAAAAAAATTAAAATCATTTCAGAAAATGAAAAATATTGGGAGGCTTGTGTCACTGGTAAAGTCAAAATTTATTTTCGGTGAAATAAGGTATTAGTTTTGACACTGTTGTAATGAGCTGTGAAAATCTTGTTGATAAAAATAAACCATAATTATTTAAATATCGAGATCCGTGATATTCATTTTTATTACGGTGTGGCCCAAGGAAATGTTCGAGCTGCACGACGTATATATCAGGAGGCATATCCTTAAAGAATAATACCACAACCAAGGATGTTCTCGGGAATTTATAGGAGACTGGGAGAATACGGGGCATTATTTAAGATAAGTCGACCTGATGCAGGGTGACCAAGAAGAACACGTACTGTGGCAGCAGAAATACGCATGTTAAATAATATTGAAAATAATCCGGGGAACAGTGAAAGGAAAGTCGGTGCAGAAGAAACTATACTGTCTACTAACTAAACAATTCCGAAAAGTTCTGTTCATAAAGTCTTGTGTGAGCAGCAGCTTCACCCATATCATTATCAAAAAGTTCAAGCGTTATTACCAGCAGACTACGAACGTCGTATGAACATGTGTGTCCATATTCGAAATCAACATAACAACGATGGAAACTTTTTATTAACGTTTTGTTTACGAATGAAGCTGGATTTGCTCGTGAAGGTCTTATTAATTTACACAACCTCCACTACTGAAATGATGAGAACCCCCATGCAATAACCGAACGCGGATTTCAAGATAGATTTTCTTTGAACGTATACAGGGTGTTATGGAAATACTTTAATATATTGAAATGGGTGACTCCTGGGACAGTGTAGAGACACACTGAGTACTTTTTTTGTTTATTTCAAACTTTTTTACAATTTGTAAAAATACCTTCTTTTCACCTATCTGCTACGTCCCTGGTTACGTAAATACTATAAACACAGACAGTAGACCTATTTGTTTGCGATGTTGCCAAACGTCCTATTTTATACCCAATAAACGATATAAATACATAATAGAATAAAAAGGTAAAATGTTATTATATTCTATTTTTTTATAAATTTACTTTAAAAATTATTAAAAGCCTTATATCAAAATAAATTGTAACAAAAAATATTTAAATAAAGGTCGATTTACCTTCAATACGGAATATGTTCTAAATTTTGATTCCAAACATGCATTTATTTTCCGCTGCATACTGTTTCTCACACGCGCAAAAATGTTTTCATTGTTCCTTATTTGCTGAGCCGCTAGTTCCACACGATTTCGCAACTGTTCTAAACTGTTAATGGGTTCACTATAAACAAACTCTTTCATAGTTCCCCGGCTTGCCGAGCATTTTGCCTAGCTTCCACATAACACAAAACCATGTCAGTCAACTCGATTGAATTTCGTTGCATTTTACGTAAATTAAAACAAAATGCAAAACTTAATAAACGCACAATTTGGTAAATTCTTCGCAATATTATTTAAAACGCAAACAAGGGCAAGCGAATTTCGTCTTTCTGTAACCTTGCATAGCATAAGGAAGCCTTCTTATTGGTTAGTTAAATCATGCCGGCTTCCTTGACAACAACAACGCGAATTTGCGATGTTCAGCTGTACAATTGTACTACATCTAGTACATTTAGTATATTTAGTTTTTTTATGTTTATGGCAGTCCATGTTAGTAGCACAAAAGCTAAGTACTAAGTACCGTGGGTGCCAGATTTTTAGATGTTAAACCCATTTAACGACTGAATAATGTTATCCAGAGGGCACCACCATTTTATCGTAGATTTCAAAGCACACAATAGAGGACAATAATATACCGGCATAAAAAAAGTTAACCAATTTTTATTATCTACTTATGAGCGGCGTAGGCGTTACATTAAATAATAACCTTAAATAACATTTAGAGCTACAACAGCTTTTAGAAGGCTAGGATTTTTTCTTATTGAAAGTACTTTTATTTTCACGAGTACACCTTTACACTTTCTCTCTTTAAACCATACTTGACATAAAAACTAAAAACAAAAATATCTTCTAAATATCCAAAAAAATGAACTAAATTAAATACTATACTTATACTAAATGCTACACCCAGACCACCTGATACACATACGAGCCGCAAGATTACTTACAGACCGTGCTTTGAAACAAACCTCTACAGGAAACCCCAGATCTTTGAACTCGCATTTAGTATGATAGGAAGCTGGCTTCATTTGAGCCGTGGCGGTCTCATTTTAGAATTGTACTGGCTCATGATGAGCCAGCAGCAACTTGTTAATAGGACCGCCGGTCTAAATGTGATTTCCGGCTGGGCTGTTTATAATACTGCGCGAGTTTGAAAATCCGAGTTGTCAAGTACGAGGTTTCAGGTCCTACTGCAGGTCCCTGTAATGCATGCGGCAGTTTTGCTTCCAACTTCACAGTAGACATTAAATTAAAAACACACCTCACTTTTTTTAATTTGTCCTGTTTTGTGTGTGCTGTTGTTGGTGTGAGCGTGTTTAAAAGTTTTTTTACCTGTTTTTCCACTCATATTTTGTATAAAAATGTCAAAATCATATATGAAATTGGCACTGATGACGTTCGAGGAAGCATTCATCTTGAGTTAAGGCAGTTATTAAGCCCGCTTGAATCCGTTTTTATATCGTGTTTCCTAATCGGCTTCAGTGAAGTCAACCCCACGTATTTTCAGACTTGACTTGAACGATTCAAGTCACTTTTCAAGTGCGTTTGATATCGCTTTTTCAAGCCGCGTTTAACTCAATCTAGCTTCAACTATTCGATATAAACGTAGTGTATAAGGACTTTTTACAATTTTATAACAATGTCCCTAACATCTATGCAAATTTTTCTGCTTTCTGGAAATTTGTTCATGGGTTAATGTCTAAATTAACTGGACTAGATATAAAATACTACTTTTTAAAATCTTTATGGAGGTTCTTTTGACGAGTCTATCCCAAATATTCATACCGCTATATATGGAAGCGGCGCGTTAACCCAGCCTGTCAATGTCAATTTTTCGGGTGTCGGACCGGGCAAACGCATCACTTTTTTGTCAGACAAAGCTTACCATAATGTTTAACATGCCATTTTAAAAATTGTGCCAAAAATCGTTAAACATTTGACATTGACAGACTGGGTTAACGCGCCGCCTCCATATATGGGCAATATGAATATTTGTGATAGACTCGTCAAAAAGAACCCCTTAAAAAGGTTTTAAAAGTGTTGTTATTATCACAAATTATCAGAATACCCAGATGCAAAAGTGCGGCGAAATACGCTTACTTGTTTCTATGACCTTGAGAAAGAATAGATGGAAAATCTGCACCAATGCATGGATCGTAATATTTTTAATTTGTAAAGGTTAAACCGCACCAAGGAGCTAAGGAGAGATAGACTTTTATAGTAATTAATAATGCAGTTTTTTGATGTGGGGAAAACGGGAAAAAGAATAATACACTAATTGAAAATTTAAATATTTCTTTATTAAAAATATTACAATTTAAAAATTTGACCTATGTTAGGAAAGGTAAAATATTGTTAGTAGATGTCACGATTAGATCAATTTGTAATAAAATGTCTATACCTGGTTGCACAAAACATTTTGACAAATGATTAAACTAATGGGGGTTTAGAATGTTTAACAAAAAAAAACGTTGTCTAAAAACTGCTTATTAAATTAATTAAAGGTATTCCGTTTTACTAGCTTAATTGTTTATTAAAAAGTTTTGTGTAACTGGGGATTAAAACATAATAATTGAAAGCAGAGTAACAAAAGTTTTTAAAGAAACCCCGACGCAATATTTGAAAGCAATGCAGATGTTGCCATAGTAATAGGAGTATGCTATTTTTATAAATACTGAGAAAACACCTAATTTTTTAAATTTAAAATATGGCCTTTTAAATGGCAGTGCAGCTATAAATAAAAAAATATTTTCCTTTCTTTAGGACACATACTGGATTAATATCAATAACTTTATAAACATGTCTAAGTATTTTGTAAACACTTTGTATTAATGTTAAATAGTTAAAAAAATTACTTTGTTAAGATTTATTTAATATTTTACCTGAAAAAATAGTATTTTTTTTGGAAGATTCTCAGAATTGTCTGTATTTCTTGATGATAATGGCTTGGAAAAATATTGTCGGCGCGTTAATGTTAAATAGACGTTTTATTGCGGATGACGAGATAGAAATAACTTTATTTTTAAAATGATCTCTGCACAATTTATAATTTATCACATTTTTTTCCAAAATCCTCCCTTCCAGCAGTCTTCAGCCAGACCTTTGCGCTAAAAATATATTTTCATTATAGAAAAACCATCCAAATAATTATCCACATATTTTTTTGTAAATAGAACTTACATCAAGAAAATACTTTTAATGCATTTTTATATTAAAAGTATTAAGGGTGTCCCATTTTGGTTGTCCCTTATGGGAAACTTGGAAACCATAAGAGATATTAAAAATCTGATACCCCATCCTCGAGCTCTTTTGGAGAAAACATTTATGGTAAAACAGATCATCGCTATCGCGAAGCGTTTCAGAGATACAGGGTGATTCTCGATTTTTTCACTTTTTGAAAAGGCCCTGTAGCTTTGTTGTTATTACAGATACGAGAAAACTAATTGCACATTATAAAGACACTTTTTTCCGTAGAATCCAGTGGCGTAGTCAAAAAAAATTTTTTGAGCTGTCATTTTTGACAGATGACCCAAACATGTTGTTTTTTATTAGGGACACCCTATAAATGATTAGGTAATTAAATTGCTTGTTTTTCTGATTAAAATAATATATCATAGTAGGTGGTTTAATAAATTTTTTACGTCAAATATTGGAAAAATTATTATTTTAACGACGCATTTTTTTATTTTAAAATTTAAAATTTCTACCACTTTATTTTATAAATATATAAGTATGAAATTTTGGTAAATATATATATGATGTAAAAGATTATTAATACGCATAATAAAATGATACACGGTGTATCAAAAAATTAAAATATTTTTTTTTTATTTTAAAATTTAAAAATTTCCTACAATTTTATTTATGAAAATAAAGGGATGAAATTTTGGTATTTGATAAATGTGATGGTGAGAAATATTATTATACATAAAAAAATGATACAGGATGTCTCAAAAAATTAAAATGATTTTTTTTTATTTTTAACTTTAAAAATTTCCTACAATTTTATTTATGAATATATAAGGATGAAATTATGGTGGATAATATATATGATAAGGAAGAATATTATTATATATATATATATAAATGATACAGTGTGTCCCAAAAAATTAAAAATAATTATTTTTATGTTTAAATTTAAAAATTCATAGCGTCCTTATTTATGAATTTGAAGCAAAAAATTTGGTACTGTATTAGTATGATAATGTTGTATAAAAAAATAAAAATCAAAGTTATACAGGGTGTGTCAAAAATTTTTCGTTTTTTTTTTGGACTTTAAATTTTTTTTTTGTTTTTTTGCTCTATTGGTAAAGTTGACATGGAGAATTCATAAAAATAAAAAAAAATAAAAATCAAAAATTAAAAAAACTTGATAAATTTTTAAGTTTAATTAATATAACTTGTTTATTATTGTTGTTGTAAACTAATTTTTTGTTTTTTTTCTACGGAAATGTCTCCTGAGCTAAGGGATGACAGATTCCTTTTAAAACAAAAATATAAAACAATTTAAAAACAGATAGAAGCCGCAATGCGTCTTTAAAATCATAATTTTTCCAATATTTGACGTAAAAAATTTATTAAACCACCTACTATGATATATTATTTTAACCAGAAAAAACAAGCAATTTAATTACCTAATCATTTATAGGGTGTCCCTAATAAAAAAAAACATGTTTGGGTCATATGTCAAAAATGACAGCTCAAAAAATTTTTGGCTACGCCACTGGATTCTACGGAAAAAAGTGTCTGTATAATGTGCAATTAGTTTTCTCGTATCTGTAATAACAACAAAGCTACAGGACCTTTTCAAAAAGTGAAAAATCGAGAATCACCCTGTATCTCTGAAACGCTTCGCGATAGCGATGATCTGTTTTTACCATAAATGTTTTCTCCAAAAAAGAGCTCGAGGATGGGGTATCGGATTTTTAATATCTCTTATGGTTTCCAAGTTTCCCATAAGGGACAACCAAAATGGGACACCCTGTACATCTAACCTACAAATGTTTTGTGAAAATGTATTTCTTATTAAGCAGGTTTTTCCGAGTTGTTAAATAAAAATTTTCTTATTTGGTAAGAACTTCCGAAAACACACTGTATAATATAAATAAAGTAATTAAAAGTGGCAAGACTGTCTCTTATATGCATAACCTCGAAGGCACGTGTAATGCATCTGTCAAGGATATACCTAGTACAATTCTAAACTATGAAGTTACCCTACTTTAACGTCAAATTTTACTACTAGAGAGTAAAAATTCCAATTTAATATAAACGTAAGTTTTACGGTAATTTGGACTAATAAACGGCGTAAAAATAACTTTGAGATCAGTCGCAAGTAAGTTTCAATTTAAAAAATCAAGTTCTACTTAAAATATTTAAATAATTTGCCAGTTTAATACTTACCGGTCGAATTTTAAAAATAGATATCTCCTTTTAGAAATATTTCCTATTTAGCAGTTTGAAGCAAGGCAGTATTTACTTTATTTCACATTTAATACAATAAAAGATCCATTTTAATGCACATAATAATCAAAATATTGTCTTTTGACAATTTTTCGAACGTCGTT